>JBBPBQ010000002.1:31927419-32028456 GCA_037974755.1 Cicer yamashitae | reverse complement strand
GTTGTTTTCCCGGCTTCAAGATGCGGGTCGTTTTCTCGGCTTCGGGTGCGAGTCGTTTTCCCGGCTTCAACATGCGGGTCGTTTTCTCGGCTTTAGGTGCGAGTCGTTTTCCCGGCTTCAACATGCGGGTCGTTTTCTCGGCTTCGGGTGCGAGCCGTTTTCCTGGCTTCAACATGCGGGTCGTTTTCTCGGCTTCGGGTGCGAGCCGTTTTCCTGGCTTCAACATGCGAGTCGTTTTCTCGGCTTGAAATTTATGTAATGTCATGAATCAATGAATGAATAAATGAATGAATGAATGAATATGTTGGTTTTTATTAATATTTTTATTTGACACGACCATTAAAATCATGGATGAAAAAGGCACTTATACATTTTTCTTGAACTTGATATCTTTGATCTCTCTTTTGTCCTTTTCTCTTTTTTCCCTTTTTTTTTGTTTTTGTTTTTTTTGGTTTGTTTTTTTGTTTTTGTTTTTTTTGGTTTTTTTTTTTGGTTTTTTTTTCTAAGAAGAATTACTGTTGTAATCTTTAGTTGGATCTCATATTGTCGTCTGCCTTGCACTCTAAACAACCTCTAATATATTCGACTTTATCGCAATTCATTATATAGAGGTATGGTATATGTTTTACTTTCCAGTACACGATAATCATAAAATGCATTCGAGAAAGAAGGTTAAATTATAAAAGTATATCAATATATTGAGGTTCAATATTCGTCGTAAAAAAAAGAATATACATAAGATAAAACAAAAGGAATGGGTGGAAGACCCGACTTGGTTACTAGTAATTCATAAGTAGACTGTACTAACTTCTCGTGCCATAGTCCGATCGATATTGTTGGTCTTTCCCTTTTGAGTATATATTTTTTGTTTTTGTTGTTGTTGATGTTGTTTTTCTTCTTCTCTTAGGTTGCCCTTTCAAGTTTTCAACCCAGTAGGTATTTATTATATTTGTTTGTACCCTAATTTTTGTTTAGGTCGTCCTTTTAGGTTTTTGACCGAGCAGATATTTATTATATTTTTTTGTACCCTAATTTTTGCCTAGGTCGCCCTTTCAGGTTTTCAACCTAGCGGGTATTCATTATTATTTTTTGTACCCTAATTTTTGTCTAGGTCGCCCTTTCAGGTTTTCAACCTAGCGGGTATTTTTTTTGGTACCCTAATTTTTGCCTAGGTCGCCTTTTTAGGTTTTCAACCTAGCGGGTATTCATTATTTAAGTATGATACTTTTTTACGGCATCTGAGTTTACAGGGAGGACTAAATCTTTTCCATCCATATTCGTGAGGATCAAAGCTCCACCTGAGAAAGCTTTCTTCACGACGTATGGGTCCTCATAGTTAGGGGTCCATTTCCCATGATAATCCTTTTGAATGGGTAAGATCTTTTTTAGCACCAAGTCTCCCTCCTGGAATTCTCGAGGACGTACTTTTTTCTCGTACGCTCTTTTCAATCTTTTCTGATATAATTGCCCATGGCATAAGGCCGCCAACCTTTTTTCTTCAATTAAATTTAATTGATCGAAACGGGTTTGTACCCATTCCGACTCCTCTAGTTTGGCCTCCATTAATACTCTTAGTGAGGGGATTTCAACTTCAATGGGTAGCACAGCCTCCATCCCATATACTAGGGAAAAAGGGGTTGCCCCAGTTGAAGTGTGTATCGAAGTGCGATACCCGTGTAGTGCAAATGGTAACATCTCATGCCAATCTTTGTATGTTACAACCATTTTTTGAATAATTTTTTTGATATTTTTATTTGCTGCTTCAACTGCATCATTCATTTTTGGTCTGTACGGGGACGAGTTGTGGTGTTGAATTTTAAAGGTGGCACACAATTCATCCATCATTTTGTCATTCAAATTTGTGGCATTGTCGGTAATGATCTTGCTTGGTAGGCCATAATGACAAATTAACTCCCTTTTTATGAATTTGACTACCACATTTCTGGTTACATTGGCGTACGAAGCAGCCTCTACCCATTTGGTAAAGTAACCGATTGCCACCAAGATGAAGCGATGTCCATTTGATGTTTTCGGTTCAATCAATCTGATGACGTCTATGCCCCACATTGAGAACGGCCAGGGCGCTAAAAGGGTGTTTAGAGGCATTGGTGGGGCGTGGATATTATCAGCATATATTTGACACTTATGGCATTTCTTTACATAATTAAAACAATCTTTTTCTAGGGTGAGCCAGTAATACCCGGCCCGAAGAATGTTTCTAGACATGGCGTGTCCGTTCATATGGATCCCATAAGAGCCATCGTGGACATTTTGTAGAATTTCTTTCGCCTCATTGACATCAATGCATCTAAGGAGTACCATATCATGATTCCTCTTATACAAAACATTTTCGTTCACGAAAAAGCTCACAGCTAGCCGTCTTAGAGTTCTTTTCTCATTCTCCGATATTCCGGGAGGATATTCTCTATTAATAAGATAATGTTTGATGTCGTGATACCATGGTTTCCCATCAATTTCTTCTTCCATTAAGTGGCAGTAGGCAGGATGATCTCGACTCTCCAATTTAATGGATGGGATTTCATCGCTTTGACTTATTTGGAACATCGAGGATAAAGTAGCCGAAGCATCAGCCAATTGATTGTTTTCTCGAGGGACATGGTGAAAGGTGATTTTTTCAAATTGTAAAGACAATTCTTTTATGTAGGTAAAATAAGGTATTAACTTCTTATCTCGAGTTTCCCATTCTTGGTTAAGCTGATTAATGACCAGAGTTGAATCTCCATACACTTCCAGCACTTTCGCTTTTGATTCCAAAGCTGCCAAAATTCCCATGGCACAAGCTTCATATTCTGCCATATTATTGGTACAATCAAAACACAAGCGCGCTGTGATAGGTATGAACTTTTTTTTGGGAGATATTAAGACAACCCCAATCCCATGCCCCATTATGTTTGAGGCCCCGTCGAACAATAAGGTCCATTTTCCATTATCGCATTCTTCAAACATAACCATGATGCTTTCGTCTGGGAATTCACATTGCATTGACTTAAAATCATCCACAGGTTGATTAGCTAGATAATCTGCTAAGGCACTCCCTTTGATGGCTTTCTGAGTAACATAGGTAATATCATATTCTGATAACATCACCTGCCAGCAAGCAATTCGCCCTGTGAGAGCAGGCTTTTCAAAAATGTACTTGATTGGATCCATTTTGGACATCAAGTAACTCGTATGGCAAAGCATGTATTGCCTCAAGCGATGGGCCGCCCAGGCTAAGGCACAACAAGTACGTTCTAACATTGTATATCTTGTTTCAACCTCTGTAAATTTTTTACTTAGATAGTAAATGGCATGCTCCTTTTTTCCTGTTTCATCGTGTTGCCCCAGCACGCATCCCATGGCCCCGTCGAGAACTGTAAGATACATAATCAAGGGTCGACCCATAACTGGGGGGACTAGAATTGGAGGCTTTTGCAAATACTGTCGGATTTTTTCAAATGTGTTTTGACATTCTTCGTTCCACACAACTGTTTGATTTTTCCGTAAAAGTTTAAAGATTGGTTCACAAGTCGCAGTTAGTTGTGATATAAATCTTGAAATATAATTTAGTCTCCCAAGAAAACTGCGAACTTCTCTTTTAGTACTCGGGGGAGGCATTTCTGAAATGGCCCGAATCTTATCGGGGTCAACCTCTATTCCCTTCTGACTAACCACAAATCCCAATAATTTGCCCGACCTCACGCCGAAAGTACACTTGGAAGGATTAAGCTTTAGCTTAAACTTTCTAAGTCTTTCGAAGAGTTTCTTTAGATCAATAATATGTTTTTCTTCTGTTTGTGACTTAGCAATCATGTCGTCTACATAAACTTCTACCTCTTTATGTATCATGTCATGGAATAGGGTTACCATAGCTCTTTGGTAGGTCGCCCCAACATTTTTCAGACCAAAAGGCATTACTTTGTAACAAAATGTTCCCCAAGGGGTGATGAAAGTCGTTTTTTTCCATATCTTCAGCTGCCATCTTAATTTGATTACACCCAGAGAAACCATCCATAAAAGAAAAGAGTGAATGGCGAGCCGTATTGTCAACCAGAATATCGATGTGAGGTAACGGAAAATCATCTTTAGGACTGGCTTTGTTAAGGTCCCTATAGTCGACACACATTCGAACTTTGCCATCCTTTTTCGGCACCGGTACGATATTGGCTATCCATTGGGGATAATTTGCCACAGCCAGGAATCCTGCGTCAAATTGTTTTTTTACTTCTTCCCTAATTTTTAATGACATATCGGGCTTCATTCGCCTTAATTTTTGTTTGACCGGAGAAAAATCGGGTTTTAAGGGCAATTTATGCTCCACTATGCTAGTATCCAATCCAGGCATATCCTGATATGACCAGGCAAAAACATCTTTGTATTCATCTAGGAGTTGGATTAGTTCGTGATACACTTCTTTCTTTAAGATGGTGTCGACTTTAATTTCTTTCTTTATTTCTTCTGTCCCTAGATTAATCATTTTCGTTGGTTCCTCATAGGGCATGATACCCTTGGCTTCCCGTTCTACCGCTCTTAACAACTCTAGAGGAGGTTCATATTCTTCTTCGTTATCTTTTTCTGTTTGACTAACAAGATTGTCAAAATTATGCGACGAGATCTTAGTACAGTCATCTGTGAATGGACTATTCCCAAATCTGCAGGATTCAAGGCTAGGATAAGGGGAAGGAAAAAAAAAAAAAGAAAAAAGAACAATTTTGGCGAATGAATGTTAAAATATGAGAACGATAAGAAAGAACAATAAGAAAATAAAATGAGAATGCATTTATTGAAATTCAAAGTACTGGGAAAACAAAATTGTGTCCATCCTAAATATAATGAAGTATCTTAAGGTCTTAGTAAGAGTAATAATGCTTTTAGAATCACATGGGAATTGCATTAAATATTATAGGCGAGTTGACTAATATCCAATTCTTGATTTCTGCTCCTGCACCACACGGACGAATCCAATCAGCTTCATCAACGGAAATGTCATCTCCAGCTGCTGCGATATGGATCTCACTTGTTGGTCTTGCACTTTGGAAACTCTGTTGGATGTCACAGATGGGAATCCTTTCAGTTCTAGGCTCTCGATTCTGGATCCGAGCTAATCTCTTTTCTTTTTTTTCATTGACCAATCTTCGTTTGTCAGCCTGGGTGGGTTTGTAGCCTAAACCCCACTTATCCTTATTCTTAGGAAGTTCCACCAGTTCTTTGAGCCCTTCTGCATCTTTCCCCAACCCGTGCCATGGATGGTGTCCTCTGCTCAACATGAACTTAGCCACCATAATAGCAGTGTTTGACATATGTGGTTCTATAGGTGTCGTCTTGACGTAAGCGGTGTCCACAATTTCTAGTGTTTGGAAGGCGGTCTCTAGAGCTTCTTCTGTCGTCTCAACATAAGGTGTGGTGGACAACTTACTCACCAACAAGTCTTCTTCTCCTGACACGATTACCAATTGATCATTTACCATATACTTCAGCTTTTGATGTAAGGTTGATGGCACTACGCCGGCATAATGGATCCATGGCCTTCCCAACAAGCAACTATAGGCGGGTACAATGTCCATCACGTGAAACGTGATTTCAAATGTGACCTGGCCTATTTGAACTGGGAGTTCGATTTCTCCCATTACTTCTCTGCGACTCCCATCGAAAGCTCTAACAACCATGGGGCTTGGTCTCATATATGTACCATCGCAAGGTAGTTTTGCTAATGTCGATTTTGATATGACATTCAGCGAGGAGCCATTGTCAATGAGGACTCTCGATATTATATGGTCGAGACACATCACTGATATGTGTAGTGCTTTATTATGCCCTCTTCCTTCGGTCGGCAGCTCATCATCTGTGAAGGTTAGGTGGTTGTTGGCAGTGATGTTATTTATGATGCCTCCAAATTTGTCCAAGATGATGTCGTGAGTGACATGGGCCTCGTTTAGTATTTTCATCAATAGCTTCCGGTGGGACTCAGAATTCATCAGTAGGGACAACAATGAAATCCTTGCAGGAGTATGGTTGAGTTGGTCGACTATTTTGTATTCACTCTGTTGGATGATTTTGAGAAACTCACGAGCTTCATCATTTGAAACCCCTTTCTCATTTTCTACTTTCTCCTTTTCAACTTCTTCTGTTACAATTACTTTCTTTTTCCCTTTATCTCTGTATGTCTTCTCAAACGCCACTATTATTTCTCTCTGTGATGTTTTCGGGGAGTATATCCGACCACTTCTAGTCATCCCTCATATCCCTGAAACGTTCGTGGCAGCGGTTGTTTTTGAGCTAGAAGCATCTTCATTCTTTTTTTCAGCCAGATGTACCTCTACATTATAGTTCCAAGGTACCACTTTATTGTCTTTATATGGAAAAGGGCTTGGTATCCGAACTATTAAAGTCCTCAGGTCACTGGGGGCATTCATAGTTTCCTCCTTAGTGAAGTGAATGACTAATGGATTTGGGATGGTTATGCCAAGTTTTTCTTCTGATTGGGTTGCGATCATATCATCATCCTTTTTCCAACGACCTATTTGAATGACGCCCGTGTTTATCAATTTTTGAAGTTCTTTTTTGAACTCATTGCATTCTTCCATGGAATGATCTTCATTGAGGTGGAAATTGCATCTTGCTTTCCCATCGTCGTTTCCTTGGATTAACCCAAATTTGCATAACTCAGAGAAAATTAGTCCCATCGGGGTCTTAATTCTCTCGACCTCCCTTATTAATTGGTGATTTTCTTCAATAGCATTCACTATTGGTCCACCATGGACTAGTAGGGGATTGTTTTTCACGCTAGGCTGGTTTTCTTTGAAATTCAACCATCTAGCTTTAAGCAAATCGTGCACCTTAAATTTTAAAGCTAGGCAATTTTCAGTAGAGTGTCCTACAGCCCCAGAGTGGTAATCGCATGCGGCGTTCGAGTCATATCCTTTGGGGTAGGGCGGTTTTATAGGTTTCCCTGGACATAGTGCAACCATAGAATTGCTAACCAGATGCGGTAATAATTCTGCATAAGTCATAGGGATTGGGTCGAAATGTACGAACTTTCTCCCACGATAGTTTCTTCCCCGACTTTCATAGGAATCTTGATTCCCTTGTAAGTTTTGACTTATGGTACTTGAGGTTTGTGAGGTTGCAGCGGCGTAGGGGCGATGCACGAAAGAAGGATTAGTTCGGTTTGACGCCACAAAATGGCTTTCTCCCTTCTTTTTCTTATTCGCACCTACGGGCGGCTTCTTTGTGTTATTCAATCTGGGATAGCCAGAAGTAATCTTTCCGCTTTTCAATCCCATTTCTACTCTTTCGCCTATGATGACGAGATCTGAAAAATTTGACGAGACACTTCCTATCATTTTGTCATAAAACGGAGGTTGAAGGGTGTTTATGAACATGGTCACCATTTCTTTTTCTGATAGGGGGGGTTCAACCTGGGAAGCTAGCTCTCTCCATCGTTGGGCATATTCCTTGAATGTTTCATTGTCTCGTTTTGTCATATTTTGTAACTGCATTCTGTTAGGAGCCATGTCAAGATTATATTTGTATTGTTTCAAAAAGGCATCCACCAAATCTTTCCAAGAGCCGATATGAGCTCGATCAAGGTGCATATACCAACTCAGGGAAGCTCCTGCCAAACTGTCTTCAAAGAAGTGGATTAGCAGTTTTTCGTCATGGGCGCAAAAACCCATTTTTCGACAATACATAATAAGATGGTTCTTGGGGCATGTAGTTCCCTTGTATTTGTCGAATTCAGGCAACTTGAATTTCAGAGGTATCATAACATCAGAAACGAGGCATAGGTCTGAAGCATCAAATCCATAATTGTTTCCCCCTTCGATGACTCTTAAGCGCTCTTCTAAGGCTTTCCATTTTTCTTGGGATTGATTGCTCTCGAGCGGTCGAGGTTCATGAGGTATGTTAAACATCACCGGCGTAGCTTCGGTAGCTTTTCCTTGCGACGAAGAGCTAGGAAATCTCAAAGTAAGGGGTGAAGGTTGCACTTGAGGGAACTCGCCAGCATTATGTTGCGGATTTGTAGCCACGACCAGCGTATTGTCGTTGGGGGGATGAGTGTCTATGGGTGGGGTATAACCTGGCGGCAGACCATAAGGTGGAAATTGTTGTGCCTTCCCTTCTTGATAATTAGTGTGAAGGTGTGGAGCGACTCCCGTTGGGTGAACAAGAGTGTTTTGGGGCATCCCCTCATCTACCAAAGGATTCCCATCATTTCTATTTCCAAGTGCTTGTAGAATCTCCAAGATCTTGGTCATTTGCCCCTTGAGTTGGTTCACGTCTTCTCTTATTTCTGTTTGCTCTAGCTCATCCATGATTTTTGACTGGGATCGTGTCCGATAACGGTGTCGTAGCACCAGTTTTTTTATTTGTTGTGTTATTTTTTCTGTGAAAGAATATGGCATGAGTATGCAATGTGATGTATGAAAATGTAATGATGCATGAATGTTAAAGACCTATTTATTGCTTGTTTGTGAATATCTTAACCAATAATAAAGAGAGAACCATGAGATCAAAAGTGGAGCCAAATTTAATTCATTGAGAAAAAAAAATACAAGTTTTACCACAAATGAGAGAACAAACAAAACTTAACAAAACGAAAGTAGTAACATAAGGAATTTGAAAATTTAATCAGCAATCATTTTTTTCATTTGCTCAATTAAACTTTTACAATGCTCAATAAAAATGGAGATCTCTTGAGGGGTAGAGAGAGGATTAACCATCCCGTCTGCATCTCTTAATAACGGTGGAATATCTCCGATAGCCGAATTGGTTAAATATGTTGGAACCAAGTTGGTTTTACATATAGAATTTTGATGTTAACAAAAGTATTTTGTGAAAACAATATATTTGACTTCAAAGAGTATGAAAGAAGATTCATGTTTTTGAAGAAAATCTAAAATAAGATTTGATTCCAATTTATAATTGAAGAAAATCTAAAATAAAGATTTGATTCAAATTTATAATTGAAGAAAATCTAAAATAAGATTTGATTCAAATTTATAATTGATGAAAATCTAAAATAAGATTTGATTCAAATTTATAATTGAAGAAAATCTTTGACCAAGTTGAAAAGAAGATATGGTCAAGATTTGAAGAATATTTGAAGAAGATTTGATTAAGATTGGAAGAAGATTTAGTGAATCCTTAGATACCTAAAAGGCACTACCAACCTTACCTTGTTCTACACGAAATCTCATAAGTACAAACTTAGTGGATACTGTGATTCTGATTATGCTGGAGATAAACTTGAAAGAAAGAGCACCAGTGGCAACTACACATTTTTAGCTGACAACTTAATATCTTGGTCAAGTAAGAGACAAAACACCATTGCAATGTCAACAGCAGAGGCTGAGTACATTTCAGCAGCTGGCTGCAGTTCTCAACTACTTTGGATGAAGCATCAACTTGAAGACTACAACATCCTAGAATCCAACATTCCCATATATTGCGATAACACTTCTGCCATTTGTCTAGCCAAAAACCCTATCTTACATTCTAGAGCTAAACACATAGAGATCAAACACCACTTCATTAGGGACTTTGTTCAAAAAGGGGTACTAACCATTCAATTTATAGACACTGAACACAATTGGGCTGACATATTCACCAAACCACTACCTGAAGATAGGTTTGACTTCATCAAGAAAAACCTAAACCTTACATTCATACCTGACTGATGTTGTGATCACTTCAAAGTAGTTTAGTTTTACAATATTTACTATATTTTCTTATATTATGTTATATTTATTTTATTCAAAAAAAAAAAAGAGAAAAAAAAAACGAATAAAAAAAAGGAAGAGTTTCACATTCAAGTCTTTTTGTCTGATGACAAAAGGGGGAGAAAGATATTTGATAAAGTGGAGATAAAATGATACTAAGACTTAGGGGGAGCCCTAAGTTAGGGGGAGTCAAAGAAATATAAAGAAAAGTTGTTATCAAAATACAAGTTTTGTCATCATCAAAAAGGGGGAGATTGTTGGAACCAAGTTGGTTTTACATATAGAATTTTGATGTTAACAAAAGTATTTTGTGAAAACAATATATTTGACTTCAAAGAGTATGAAAGAATATTCATGTTTTTGAAGAAAATCTAAAATAAGATTTGATTCCAATTTATAATTGAAGAAAATCTAAAATAAAGATTTGCTTCAAATTTATAATTGAAGAAAATCTAAAATAAGATTTGATTCAAATTTATAATTGATGAAAATCTAAAATAAGATTTGATTCAAATTTATAATTGAAGAAAATCTTTGACCAAGTTGAAAAGAAGATATGGTCAAGATTTGAAGAATATTTGAAGAAGATTTGATTAAGATTTGAAGAAGATTTAGTGAAGATTTGAAGAATATTTGATCAACATTTAATGAAGATTTGAAGAATATTTGATCTACATTTAATGAAGATTTGAAGAAGATTTGAAGAAGATTTGATCAACATTTTAATGAAGATTTGAAGAATATTTGATCAACATTTAATGAACATTTGAAGAATATTTGATATGAAGAATTTACAAAGTCAATCTACACAAAATTGGAACAAAATCATTCTGAAGAATTTACAAAGTTAATCTACACAAAATAGGAACAGAATCATCATGAAGAATTTACAAAGTCAATCTACACAAAATAGGAACCGAATCAATTTGAAGAATTTACAAACTCAATCTAAACAAGATACAATTCAGAATTAAATAAGGACTAAATTGAAGTCCAAATTTTCACTATAAATAGACACTCAAGGCTGAAGGAGAAAAGCATCGAAAAGCAGAAAAGAGTAACTCAAGCTCAAAGTTCTCAATTCATCTTAGAGTTCAAAGAGAGAAACACTTGTTCGAATGAGAAATATCTTTTGAGTGTTCTTTTCTTAAAGTGTGAGAGTTATTGTTATTATCAGCTTTGTTAGAAGCAACTACTCAAGTTTCAATCTCTTGTATCCAACCCGATAGTGGTTTAGTTCCTTCTTCAATCTGGGGTCGTCAGGTTGTTAGGAGAAGACTTGACTTGTAGGGTCAAGGTGGTGTTGTTCCTCAAAAGTCTGGGGTTGTCAGGCTGTTTGGGAAGACTGGCTTGGAGGGTCAGGTGCTTTGTAATTCAAGGTTTTTGAATTAGTGGATTAAAGCCTTCTGAATGAGGGGATTGGATGTAGCCAAGTTAGTGGTGAACCAGGATAATTCTACGCGTCAAATTATTTATGCTTTCATTGCTTGCTGCCTCTAAATTCGATTGCTTCTACTCCAAGTAAGTCACCAAAATCAAACTAATTTTTAATTATCTATAAATTATCATAAAGGTATCAACTTTGTGCAAACACAATTCAACCCCCCCTTCTCGTGTTCGCACCTTCAAAATAAACTAGTTTGGAGAAGCGGTCCATCCAAAACATTCCTTCTTGAACAAGTCTCTCGATAGTGTCTATTTGTGTATTTATCTCGTCTTCTTTTCTTGCAAGTTCAACTCGGTATGCCTCAACGATCTCTTCTTGGCATTGCCTTTCTACCATTATCTTGCTTTCACATTCCGCTTTTACCCTCTCTATTTGTTGCTTTAGATTTGCTTCTTGTCGACGGATGACTTCATGTTTTTCCCCATATTTTTTTAGCAACTCCTTAAGCCTGAGACCTTCAATCACTGCATCATCCATTTCTTGACGTCTGAGTCTCAACTCTTCATTCGCACCCCGCAAACAGATCCGAGTTCTATTCTTGCTTTCTTCTTCCTCTCTTGCTCTTTTCTGTACTTTCTCAAGGATAAGGGATTGTTGAGTATTCTTATACTCCATATCTCTATAAGCCTGGTGAGCCCTTTCCAATTCTTGTTGTAATTTCTCAATTTCTTGTCTTTTTAGAGCTAAGTCAGCCTCTAAATCTTCAGTACTGAAAAAGGATTCTGTTGTTACTACTTCGGGAGCAACTGTGTTGCAATGAAAAGGCAACTTGATCTCTAATGCCCTCGTTTTCACCCAATTATGATATTCCTCTCCTATACCACAACTTCTAGGCCCTAATTCTTGACCTTTTCTAACGACATCTCCCCAAGACTTACGTATTCTTCTCAGCAAGCTAGCATCATAAACGTCTCGTCCACGAATGACAAAAGATTTTGTTACGTCCATCATCGGAAGCTTCGTCATAGGATAACCCAGTTGTCTCAATGCAACATAGGGACTATAATTTATACACCCTTTAGTTTCCATGAGGGGAACATCGACAAAGACACCGCATCTACAAATCACTTCATTTATATCTTGACTCCGGGAATACCACTGGACAGTTCTTTCGTTGAGATTTGCTAGAATGTTGGCCCATTCCTTTTTGCTCTTAGTTCTTAACTGATGTGTGTCTTGGAAAATATGTTTGACAAACCAAAGATATAGTATTGGCGAGCAGCAATGGATTATGCCCCCTTCTTTCTCATGACGGAAGTCGAGTGTGCAGTAAATGTCAGCCAAAACCGCTGGTATTGGGTTCTCCCCTCTATGCTTGTAGGCCAAAAAAACGTCTACCGCCGTAAAATCCACAAAGTCCTTAACACTTGGAAATAAAACAATCCCATATATAATTAAGGCGAGCACATCCATGAAAGTGTCCCATTTTCCATCTCTCGCTAAGTTTACTGCTTTCTCTTCAAGATATTTTACTAGGAATCCGATCAAATTGTCTTTGTTGGTTCTATTGTCTTCTATTTCCTTTATAGGGATATCAAGTGTTTCAGCAATTGTTTTCAGTGAAGGGTAGTGTTCCATGTACTGGTAAGGTTTGCTCCCCTTCATCAGATATCCCATTATTCGTTCGAACTCTTCCAACGTTGGGGCCAACTGAAAGTCCTTAAAGGTGAAACACCTGAAAGGAGGGTCATAGAATTGGGCCAACGCTGTAAGGGCATCAACTTGCACATTAACTTCAAGTAAATCCAGAATTTTGCCAAATTTCCCCATAAAGATTACACGTTGTACCTTTTTCAACTTCCGAGCGAGATTCTTAAGGTTGCTTACATCTGGTTTGAGAACTCTCAATGGCAAGGTCTTTCTTAATGGAGTAATGATTGAGCCAACATTTGATCCCATGTTTCCTGTGGTTAAAGTTATTCACAACAAGCTTTAATTTTTATGGTTTTGAAGATGATATGATAATGATATTTTTTTCAAAAGTGACCACGATGAAGAATATGATGCGAAAAAAAAAAACTTGGGTATACTAGAAGGTAAAAGTGAGCATGACATAGAGTAGGTTTTTCGTATGTACACGAGATTTACACGATTTTTTTCTTCTTGTGTTTTTTTTTTTTATGTGAACTTTTACCATGGGTAGCTCTATAGTTCTAAATTGGTTCCTAGAGCACACAACTCAATTCTAAAATATTAAACCAATTAATAGGTAGACTATTAAAATGGCAATATTATAGAAAAGGTCAACTCTAGGTGAGACTTTCATGACAACCAAACAGGATGTACATCCAGAAGATTATCATTACACAGTCTCTAACTTATCTTAGGTTGCACTCAGCCCGGGTATAGAGCCCACTCATAAGTGTGTGAATCGTGTTCGAGTAGTGTATAGAAAAAATAAATAAAGTAAAATAAAAAAAAAATCACAATGAAAATAAGTTAACAAGACAGATATAATTATATTCACAATATAACAAAACAAATAAAACAATAGGGGTAATATAAATAAAACAATAAATAAGAAATAATTATATACAATTAATTATATTGGGCTTGACTCTCAAACGTCCCCAGTGGAGTCGCCAGTTGTCGCGTCTGGTTTGTCCGAGAAACAGGAGTCGCCACCAATTTTATTTTATTCAAAGGAAAAATTGGATAAAACCTAAAATAATGATTTTTGAACCAAAAATTCGGATTCGGGAGTCGATTACGAGTAGGGACAATATTACTACCCTACAACGTCCGTTAAAACGGTTACCCTATAATTAATTGTATACAAACTATTTATTTATTTATTCATTTATTTTTACCCCAAAAAGAATACTAAAAAAATAAATAAATTATTTACATTAATAAAAGAAGGAAAAAATATTTTTTTATTAATTTGGTTTGACAAGGAAAAAACCTTGCTCCTACGTATCCCCAGGTGCAATGGAGAAATCAAAACACACGTAGTTCTTGGGTAGAAAATATTTATGTGTTGACTGATTTTATTATTAATTTTACTTTATATATATACATATCAAAATAAGTTAACAACATAATAGTGATAATAATAATAATAGTAATAACGGTAATAGTGATAATAATAATAATAATAATAATAATAATAATAATAATAATAATAATAATAACGAAAAAAAGAGGTGAGATGTTTGTTCACGGATTGTATCTTTTTATTTTTGTTTTAAAAAAAAATTAATTTTTGTAAAAAAAACAACGTAACGAAAATATAATAATAACGAAAAAAGAGGTGAGATGTTGCGCAGCGAGCGAGGATGAATTTCATCTGGCGGCAGCGACTATTAATTCTAATCCCAAGGGAAAACTATTTATTTGTTGTTATGATTTTTTTTGTTATTTTGATAAAGACGTGATATGAGCTATAAATTCAATATTACGATATGGTGAAATTTGTTTTCTTGGTGATTGGTTTATAAACATCAATTAGTGATATTTTTCTAGCATTTTGTGTTGCAAAAAAAACAATTTTAAGAACAGACAACTTTAGAAAAATGAAAGCTTAACACATGAGTTTATTTTTGTATAAATAGAAAAAGAGAAAGGAAAAAAGAACATTTTTTAAAGGGATACAATACAAAGACTAATAAAAAGAAATTAGAGAAGTGATACCTTACTACTGAAGTGGTTTCTTGCTGGACTGATTTTCCCAAGACCAGATTCTCTGCTCCTCTTTCCTGTTATTCTCTCTTCTTTCTTTTCTTGTGCTCTCAAAATGTGCTCCCTCTTCTACTCCTACTATCGATTATTTATAGGCCTTTCGGGTGTAGGTTACAAAAGACAAGGGAATAATTGCCAATTGATCACCATTTTATTACTATTAATCTCTTTCTTTTTGGTTTCTTTTCTTTCAATTGATTATCATTATATCGATTTTTATGACCATCAATCCATTCAATTGATTCTCATTATACCGATTTTTATGACCATCAATCCATTTCTTTTCAGTTTCTTTCATTCAATTATGTACCTTTATTTATTTGTTATTATTTTTTTTATTTTTTTATTATTTTTTTTATATTTTTTATATATTTTTTTTTAGAAAAAAGTCTAAACAGGAATTAGAGGCAAACAAAAACTGGGAACATATGTGATTGTTTAAAGTTTAAAGCCCTAATTATTTATTTTTATTTTTATATTTCTATACATTTATTATTATTATTTTCCTTTTTTTTAATAAAAAGTAAAAAATAAATAAATAGATAAATAAATAAAAAGCAGACAAAATTTGGTGTCAACAGATACTTGAAAGGTTCTTCTAACCTTGGTTTGTTCTATAAGTTGTCATCTAAGTACATGTTAATAGGATATTGTGATGCTGACTATGTTGGAGACAAGCTTGAAAGAAAAATTACCAGTGGAAATTGTAGTTTCCTAGGTGAAAATTTGATCTCCTGATCAAGCAAAAGACAAAGCACTATTGCAATGTCATCAACAGAAGCTGAATACATTTCAACAACAGGATGCAACTCCCAACTACTATGGATGAAACTTCAATTAGAGGACTACAACATATTTGAGAGTAACATTCCTATACTTTATGATAATACATATGCTATTTCTCTTACTAAGAATCCTATTCTACATTCTAGGGCTATGTACATAGGGATCAAACATCACTTTGTTAGGGACTATGTTCAAAAGGGTGTGTTAAATATCCAGTTTGTCGATACTGAACATTAATGGGATGATATTTTCACTAAACCCCTAGCTGTTGAAATATTTGATTTTATTTAAAAAAAATCTGAACTTGGTCTCTTTATCTATTTGATGCTCTGTTTGTTATATACTCTTGTATGTTTCTAGGATTCACTCTGATCTACTAAATGATGTTAACTCAATAGTCAATTGTCGTTCCAATTTCCACTATTTTTGTCTGATGAAAAAGGGGGAGAATAAGATTTGAGAACAATTTCTTTTTGCTTTATGTTTTGGGGAAGTTAGAATATGCATGTGGGGAGATGCTTAAAATTAGGGGGAGCCACATTTGTTTGCACATGTTTATTTGCATGTTTGTTTGCGTTTTACTTTTATTTTAATAAATTGTTATCAAAAAGTATTGTTTTGTCATCATCAAAAAGGGGAAGATTGGTGAAACCAAGTTGATTACTTAAACAATTCCTCTAAGTAGTTTTGATGTTTCACAAAGGTACTTTGCAAGAACAATTTATTGCATTGATGTTTTCATTAGGTATACAGAAAATAGAACAGAAAAATCAGAGGATACGATAAGAGGATACCTACCAGAGGATACGACCAGAGGAAAGTCACTTGAGGAAGTGACCAGAGGAAGCGAGTAAAGGAAATTCACCAGAGGAAAGTAACTAGAGGAAGTGACCAGAGGAAGCGACTATAGAAAATTCACCAAAGGAAGTGACTAGAGGAAGTCACCGGAGGAAGTACAAACGTTAGAGGAATCTACGTCTAAAGAATTATGTGCCTTTGAAGATATTTGCTTCTAAAGATTTGGTCTGAACACTGGCTTTGAATCTAAGTCTGAAGAATTATGTGCCTCTAAAGATTCACTGTGCTTCTGGAGTCTTTGTGCCTTTGATGAACAATGTCCCAACATGATGTGATGAACAATGTCCCAACATGCTCAAATGAACAGTGATCCAACATGTTCTGATTAACTGTGTTCCAACATGCTCTGATGAATAACGTTCCAACATGCTTTGATGAACAGTTCTAGCATGCCTCTGAAGTGTGAAGCCACACTTTGAAGTATGCATCTGAAGCATTTATTTCGCTTGCTTTGAAGATTGCAACACAATTTAAAATGCTGCCATATGATACACAACACATACCATGTTGTTGCTCTGACTATGATGACGCAACAAAGGTGAAGTTGCCCATGCCACTAATTCTAAGTCACGCAGCTTTGCATTTTCCTCTGAACCTGATCATTCAAGAAACAGAACATCGACTCCAACAATCAAGTCAATGACTCTGATGAAGAAAATTCAAAGCCTCTGATGGAAAAGTCGACAATTCAATTAAGAAACCAATTTCACTTAGCCGTAACACAAGCTCTAAAGGTCCAAGTATACGGCCCAATATCAATTCCCTCTCAAATAAATCATGCTTGTTAAGGAAGATTCAAATGAAGAATTGTTGAACAAGTTCTAGAATTGAAACGATATCAAAGCTCAAAAGATTCAATATGGAAACAAAAGATTACAAATAATCACATTATCAAATCATATCTTTCAGAACTAAAATTGAAGGAAATCTTTGCTGGCGAAGGTGAAGAAGAGATACGATTCAAAAACTTAACAAAATATTCACAAACCCTATTTTCATCCATAAATAGTGAATCAAGGCTGAAGAAGAAAGATACGAATAAATCACAGCACAACAATACAACACAAAAAATAACAACTCAGAAAAACCTCAAAAGTTCAATTTTTTTAAGTATTAAGCGTTCAAAGGTTTCAAGTTCAAGCAAAAGCATTCGTTCAAAGTATTGTACTCTAAGTGCTATAGTATTGAAAATCGCTGTGTAATATCTACTTAGTAGAAGCAAAACCAACATATTTTAAATCATTGTAACCTAGGGCAGTAGTGGCTCTAGTTTCCCTCTAACAATCTGTAGGTTTCAGGTTGTTTAGAGAAGACTTGACTTGTACGGTCAAGGTGTGGTTTGTTTCAAAAAGTATGTAGGTTCATGTTGCTTTGAGAAGACTGACTTGTAGGGTCAGGTGCTGTTGTAATTCAAAGTTTGAATTAGTGGAGAAATGCTTATGTGTGAAGGACTGGACGTAGCTACCAAGTTGGCGGTCAACCGACATAATATATGGTGTGCTATTTTTACTTCCCTCTGTTTCTTTATTACTGGATCTAATTAATCTAAACAACTAAGTCACCAAACCATAATCACAATTGAAAAGAGTTTTAAAACTAAACAAACACAATTCAACCCTCTCTCTTGTGTTTGCGCACCTTTAGGTTTTAGGGGGATGCTGCAAATGAGGAGGAACATGACTAAGGTTCTAAAAATTTTGCTTCTTTAGAAAAATATTTACAGCCAATTCTTAGTAAGTCTCAAAAAATAAGTAATAGATTGAAAAAGAAAGTGGTTTATAATGCAGATCATTTTAATACCTATGGTCGGGTAAGTTCTGCCTTTATCTCTTTTACAATATGGATTCTCAAATACTTTTACAAAATATATGCACTTTGCATAAAACAAACTTTTTATTTATTACAGAACCTTGGACTTGTCGGATTCACATCTCTCCTAATGTTTGGAAGTCAATTATTTTATGACACTTTTTGGACAATGATAGAGGTGGCCATCTTTCAAATCTCTGGGATTTTTTGCTCTCCTAAACTTAATCCATCTATTTTATCTGCCTCTAATCAACAAGTAATTTTTTCTGTAATTTATGAGCAGTAGGAAATTTTTTTGGCAGTTACCTATGCCTCCACTAGTCATATTATTAGAAGAACTCTAACGTATTCTTGGGACTTAGTTATTAGTAGGAGACTTTAATTATTTTCTTGGAGCTCATGAACAATGCCGTGGTAGCACACCACTTGGGTGTTCATGTGATGATTTTAAAAAATGGTATGATAATTGCATGCTCACTCATTTTCCAACTAAAGGTGCTTAATTTACTTGATCTAATGGTAGGCGAGGCAATGCCCTCATTGAAAGAAGGCTTGATAGAGCTCTTTGTAATGATGAATAATTCTGGCAGGATAAAGCTATATTTAAATAGTTTACACAAGGTGATAGAAATACTGCCTATTATCATAAAGTTGCCAAAATTCGTTATGTTTCTTAGAAAATGTCTATTCTTAAATCTGGGGACGATATTCTTTCCGACTAGGCTGATATTGAAGCTCATGTTATTCAATTCTACCAATAATTATATTCTTCAGATAATGTTTTTTCCTAGTCAGGCTTAGTTTATAGAGTAATTACCCGCTTGGTTTTTGATCAAGTAAATTGTCTTTTCTATGAATGGTTCAGGCGCTCCTGGTTCGCATGGCTTCAGTGGTTCTTTCTTTCAACATTTTTGGGATATAATTATTCTTCATGTTTATGCCTCTGTGCAACAATTTTTTACTACATGTTAGATTCTTCTGAAGTAAAATTCTAATGTAGTTGCTTTCATTCTCAAGTTTTCTAGTGTTGAAAGAATTGGAGACTATAGACCTATTTCTTTGGCTAAGGTTCTTGTGGATTGTCTTATGCTTATCGCCTCTAAAATCACCTATGAGCAACAACGCAGTTATATCAAAGATATAAATATTTCCGAGTGCATTTGCATTGCTTCTGAGGCCATAAACATTTTGGATTCCAAATCTTATGAAGGTGATATTGCTTTTAAATTTGATATTCAAAAGGCTTTTAACACTCTTGATTGGACATTTCTACTTAATGTCTTGACGACTTTTGGCTTTAGCTCAGTCTTTTGGAATTGCGTTAATGTAATTCTCAATTTTGTTATGCTTTCTATTTTGGTCAATGAACATCCTATTGGATACTTTGCTTGTAAGCGTGTGGTATAAAAAGGAGATCCTTTGTCTCCTCTTCTAGTCTGCTTAGTAGAGGATGTTCTTAGTAGGGTTATCACTGCTTTGGTTGATTGAGGGCACTTGAAGTCTATGGTTGGTCCTCGAAATTTTATTACTCCATTTCATGTTCTTTATGTAGATGATATTATGATATTTTGCAAGAGCACGAAAAATAATTTAGAGTCTCTCATGCAGTTGTTTCGTGAATATGGCGCTACTTTTGGCCAACATCTCATCTTAAGCAAGTGAAATTCTTTGCTAGCTCAATGTCTACTAGACGTGGTCAAGATATTGGTTCTTTTCTTGGCTTCTCCTCTGGATCGCTTTCGTTTAATTACTTGGCTGTCCCTATATTTCAATGGAAACCTAAGATCTGTTATTTACATCCTATTCTTGATCGTATTAAAAGCAAACTTTTTGCTTCAAAGAGTTCACCTTTATCAATTATGGGGCGAGCTCAATTGGTTAAATCAATTATTCATGCTATGTTAGTACACAACTTTCATTTGTATGCATGGATGTCTTATGTTTTGAAAAATATGGGTTCTTGGTTGAGAATTTTATCTCGTAGAGGAATATTTCTAGTAGCAAAGTTGTTACAGTGGCTTGGTAAGCTTTCTTGGGATATGTTTTCTTCGCATCAACAATATGCTTTACTTTATTAGGCTCATTTTCTTCAAGCCAATAAGTCGGTTACATATTTCGCTAAGTCCTCCACTTGGCAAGGTATTCGACAATTTCTCCATTTGGTTTTGGATAACAGTCGTTGGAGAATTGGTAATAGTGCTTAAACTAAATTTTGGTTTGATAATTGGCTAGGTCAATCTCTTATGGATAGACTTGGTTTATCCCCTCTCCTTGTGCATTCCTATAGTCTATTATCGCTAATTTTTTGGCTGACCACTCTTGGAATATTCCTGCTTGTTTTGCTTGTTCATTTCGTGAAATTGCTATTGAGATGACTTAGACTGTTACCTCGTCAATTAGTTGCGACGATCAACTAGTTTGGAGTCTTACATATTCTGGAGATTTATCTTTTAAAGACACTTACACAACTCTTCATCCTACAAGATTGAAACTTAATTGGAGTAAAAAATTTAGAGATGCTGTAATTCCTTTTTCCAAGTCTTTTCTTTTTTGGCGCCTTTTTCATAATAAGATGCATACAGATGATCAATTGCGCAATCGTGGGTGTGTGGTGGTTTCATCTTGTCAATTGTACTCTCTGGCTTATGAAACTATTGCCAACCTTTTATTTGATTGTGTTTTAGCTACTCTAATATGGAACTGGTTTTCCTATGTTTTGCGTATCAGGATTGATTTCTCTTCCATCTCTTATATTCTTGATATATGTAGTCAAAATTGGAGTTCTCAAGTATAAGACGTTGTCCTTTCTATTGTGATTCACATAATCTGGGTTATTTGGTTTGCATGCAATCAATTAACTTTTAATAACAATTTGATTAATGTTTATCACGCTATTCAACTAGTTCTTTTGTTGTATCTCTCTCAGGAAGATTTTCTAAGGGTGTTGCATCTTCATCAATGTAGTTATTCTCTATTCTAAAATATTTTTCTTTTAACTTTCATGCTCCTATAGTCCCTGTTATTACACAAGTGAATTGGTTGAAGTCTCCTTGTGGTTGAATTAAATGCAATACTGATGATGTCTCCTGCTATTGGGGCTATTTTTAGGGATTCAAGTGACGCTATTCCTGGTTGTTTATTGGATTACTTAGGTGTTTCCACATTGTTTAAAGTTGAACTTTTTGTTGCTATGTATGCTATTGAGATTGGTAATTCTAAATATTGGTTTCGTCTTTGGATAAAGTGTGACTCCTTGTTGGTCGTCCAATCTTTTACTAATTCAAATCTTGTGCTATGAAAGTTGAAGACTAGATGGTTGAATTGCATTTCCTTTACAAGGCTAATGCAGTTTCATATTTCCCACATTTATAGGGAAAGAAACACGTGTGCGGATAAGGTTGCTAATATTAGGCTTTACAGTAGATGTTTTACTTGGTGGGATTTTCCGGATCCATGTATATGGAATGACTTTTACCGTAATCGGTATAGTCTTCCATTTTTCCGTTATCATTAATTTTCCCTTAGGTTGCTAACGATGTTTGCACTATTGCACTGCACTCTTTTTTCCTTCACTTGGTTTTATCCCTTTGGGTTTTCTAGGTAAGGTTTTTAATGAGACAACGTTGTTAGTCATTGTTTCATTGGGTTTTGGCCTAGTCCTACCAATCTTTAAACTTATTTTTTACTTTTTTTATTGAATAAAATTATTAGGATGCTGCAAATGATAGATAGTTTTAGGGTGCAAACATAGTTGGGATGTTAATTCTACCATGTGATGTTTTTGCACCATAACTTCTGCTTAAAAAAAAATTGAACCTACATAATTAAACATATAACATCCTTACTTTTAAGTTTCATTCCTAAGCTACTCATGCGTGAGTTACTTGAGAGAGCTTAATCATTCTTGACAAGATTGGTCATTAAATATAGTAAGAGGTTTCCCTTCCTGTCATTCCGTTGCCAATAGTCTTTTCGTAAGGTTGGTCATTTCTTACTGCAAAAGGTTTTTATACTTATCATTCCCTTACCACCTCACATATTTTAATTGAAGGATAATGACTTCTTTTTCGAGGAAATCCTAACATTCCTCACTGTGAATAATATAAATATAAATATATATAGGTCATACATACGCTACAAGAAAATCATGGTAGTCAATTGTTCTATTTAGTGGCAGTTCAAACTGCCACTAAACAAATTTTCAACAGTTCGCATACCTCGCGGAATCTAGCACCACATGTTCATATGACGGTGCTTATAGTGAAATGCTGGAACAACGCCAAGAAATATAGTGGCAGTCAAACCACCATAATATATAATTGGTTTTAAAGTAAATGAGTATTTAAGATAATCTTATAAAAAAACGAATCTGTATTTTTACGTTTAGAATTTCGTTAGTTAATGTCTCAAAAAAGCGGAATGTTACAATAATCTTTAGTTTGAACGAACCTCAATCAAATAGCACACTGGTGCTCTTGGCTGGTATGAGTTCCTGGAAATATCAGATTCCTACTATCCAGAGGTCATTCGTGCTTTCTACTGCAAAGCCCAAACCTTCCCTGACAAAGCCTTGCTTGTCACTACTCTAAAAGAGTTGAAATCAATCTCACTCATGCAATTATGGCTTAAATTCTGCATCTACCCATAAAAGGGCCAATAATATTTGGAAAAGATCGGTATTCTGCTCTTAACGTTCACAAAGATGTAATTTTCAATGAGCTTTTCATTCCTGGCTCAACCAATTTTGTGTCTGCAAATTTGAAACCGCTTCCCAAAATCTTCAACAATATTATTCAACATTCCATTCTCCCTCATTGTGGTAGTCAGGAGTATGTCTCTGACAATGATGTCTTGATCATCTATCACCTCCTCCTGTTCAAAAGACTCAACCTACCCTACACCATCATTCATAACATGATAACATCCACCAATTGTAACTACAAAAGAAATATCATTCCCTATGGTATGGTTCTCACAAAAATCTTCAAATACTTCAATATTCCTCTTAAAAATGAACAATTCATCATCAAAATCTCCAAATTCACTTCCAAGAATATCTCCCATATGAAAAAAGATTCATCGTTTCCACACACTCTACCTGTCCCTCAAGATCAATCTCCTCGTTCTCTTGGTCCCAATGAAAGGAAACGCTCTAAGAGGAAAACCTCTTTAAATCCAAATACTCAAAATTTTGGGGTGAACCTTCCTCAAGAACGTTCTCCTTTCTAGAACAACATTCTTCACTCCATCACCAATCAATCTAAATCCACCCCCACTTGATATTGCTCATGTTTTTGGTACCCCAACACCACACTCACTACAAAATCCCATTCTTCAAAGTCATATATGCTCCCAAAATTCATTTGGAGAGAGCATCTCAAATGTCTCCAACCTTTGTCTCCCCTTAGAATACCATATCTTCCTTGTTTGGTATTAACAAGTACCTTGCTTTCCCTTATTTGGACCTTTTTGGATCAATAATTCCTTAGGCACATACTATGTATGGCACTCTCCCTATTGTATGCTCTGCTTTTGCCACCCTTGCATCCTTCTGTACTACTGTTGTTCCCTCCCCAAGTTAGCCTTCTCCAACTTCTTAGCATGTGAATGAAGACCCTCCCTTCGTCCTCCAAAGCACACCAAGATAGAGAAGGACACCTTAAAGACAAGAAATGATATCCCCAAAATCATTGATAGACAAGTTCATCAAGATAGTGAGAATGCACTCTTGTGGGATTGTATGGCTACTCAACTTGCTCCCAAACTAGGACTTGAACCACCTTTTCCAAATTTTCCTCCAATCTTTACTGATCTACCAAAGCCCTCCATATTTTCATCCTTTTATGGCTTTTCTCCATCTTTATCCTTCTGAACTGGCTCTGGGTTCCTCCCACCTTTTTTTGCTATGACAAAGAGGGAGAAGAAGAAATTTGATTTAGGATTTAAGGAAGTATTTTTGAACTCTTTATATACTTCTTTGTTTTACTTTTCTATTTTTTTTCTTAAACCATATGTATGAACTCTTTTGATATCTTGATTAATGAAGAAAAAATATTTTGGTTCAAAAATATGTGTCAATAGATGCAAATATTAAAAGGGGCATTTTTAACAAATGCACTTTGTATAAAATCATATTTAAATCAAAATCAAAATTAAAATCTTATTAACATGTTTGTCATCATAAAAAATGGGGAGATTGTTGAGGCAAAATCCCAAATCAAATGTTTTGAAGATAAATAAAAAATTATTTAATCACTAATCATGATTCTAATTATGTTGTTATTTAACTTGTGTTTTTGAGTGATTTATTCGAAGATAGGTGATCAAATACATTCATACAACAACCAAATATCTCACCATGAAATAAATCAAGAACATCATGTCTTACTTGACCTGGATATTGATTACAAGAACATTTTGGTTTATCAAAGAACATTCTAGTTTATCAAGGAACATTCTGATTTTTATAAAATAATCATTCTGGTTATTCCTTTTAAGGACATAATTAAAACATAATGTTCTCCATAGTTGAAACCTCGAGTTAAAAGAATATCAAGACGACTCAAAAGAATAATCAAGTCCAGAACTCAAGCTGAAGGCACAAAGAAGCAAAACAACCTCCAAATCAATGACTAGATTGATCTTCAGATTCATGAGCTGTGAGCAAGGACAATAGTACACTGTTGTTGTAGTTTTTGTAAAAAGCTCTGCATGCTTCTGAGATAAAGGACTGACATTAAACAACTACTCAATCACTCATCCACGTTTTTCATACAACACATAATCAAGAACATTTTGGTTTTAAAGAAGAACATTCTAGATCGAAAATCACACATGCCTATTAAAGTTCACTCTAGACAATCATTTTGCTCAAGTTAAGTAACAACTATAATAAGCCTTTTTCTAACATTCTGTTCATCTATAAAAAGAACATCAAGGTGAAGACAACTGCAAGAGCTTTTAGTGCAATCATTTCAGTACTCAAAAAATCATACTCAAGCAATAAAGCTCTTCACTCAAGCAAAACTCCAGCCTTATCTTATTATATTCAAGGATCTCTTTACTAAGTTATTGCTGATAATCAATCTCAAACAAATGTTGAGTAGATTTTGATCCTAAATTCTTTTATTATACACATCATTTGAAACTCAAGTATGTCTCTTAAGATAGTTTGAGTATGTTGTAAAAATTCTTTTAGTTATTAAAAGGTAACCTGTAAAAATCCTTTATGGACTGAAAGGTACTGTAAAAATCCTTTCAAGTTTGAAAGGTGAATTCTATAACTGATCAAGAAAGATCGTGTGAAAGGAAGAACGTTCTTGTGCCAAACACATTAGTAGGAAAGTTCGCTGATTGTGAGTACTGGATGTAGCCCATCTTGGGTGAACCAGGATACATCATTGTGTGATCTTCTTATCTCTATCTTTATTTATTTCTCACTCACTAATCACATATCACCTAGAAATAATTTGCTTTATTCATTTTCTAGACTTTTTCTTAGTAACCAAGATTGATCTTGAGTTAATTTAAATTAAAATCAGGAATTAACATTTCAAAAAAGGATCACAATTCAAACCCCCTTCCTTGTGATTGATATTGCTACTTCAATTTACACATTTATTAAGTTTATGTTCCATGTGTTTTTTTTTTGTGATTTCGTTGTCTTAGTGTGGGATTGTTGATTATTTTAGTGCGACGTTGTTTTAGTTTTCCGTTTTGGTGCGACGTTCGTTTGATACAATCAAAAAATCAATGATTTTGACTTCATCAAATATAAAGTTATGAATCTGAAGACATAAATATTCTAAATATCTTAGTTTTTGTAGTATATATAGGCTTTGTGTTTTTTGTAAGTATTTTATCGCTTTGAGCTATTATAACTTATGTATTTTATTGCGACTTTAAAAATTGTTATTGATTTATTTTATTTATTTGAATGAAAGGTATATTTTAGTAAAAAAATATAAATATTGCTGAACATTACCCGTGGTGAGACAGTAGACGGCAAGGAGTGAATAGAAAGTTGGAGAGGATAAATTTTGGCGGGAGTTTAGTGCAGGATCTTCTTCTCCCATCCAATGCGTAAAAACTTGCCAATTAGAGATTAGACAGGAAGAAGAGTGTTGAGTCAATAAAACGGCACCGTTCCATCCTCTGATCTCACTCACATATTCAAACTCAGTCTCGTTCGTTCCCTTTCTCATATCCAGTCGACAATGGCTTCAAACTCGGATCCAATAACATGTTACTCCCATACTCACCGCATCCTTCTCTTCATAGATCTTGACCCACTCCTCCACAACAACAATCACTACATCAAAAACATTCTCTCCACTTCCAAAACCCTATTTTCTTTCCCTCCAATTTCGTCCTCTCTCTTCACCTTCAAATTCTTCTTCTCTTCTCTCCCACCTCACCTCTCTTTCTCCAAACTCCACCCGTTCCTCCCAAAACACTCTCTCTCCTTCGATCACCCTTCCTCCACTTTCAATCTCCTCTCTAAAACCCTCTCTTCCCTCCCTCATTTCCCTTTTCCACATCACCCCAAAGCCTCCCACCTCCTCGATTCCATCACTCAACTCCTCCATGATTACCCTTGGGAACCCGACACCGACTCCGATTCCGACTCCACCGCTCTTCTTGTTCCCCCCAATTTAATTCTCTTGTATACCCCCTTGTTTAATTCGTTCCATTCCATCGCTGCATTTTTTGATTCTGATGAAAAAACGTTGCGAAACGAGAGTTCTTTTTGTGAAAGGTTTTTGGGGTTTTTCGGGAGTGTGAGTCGTAGGTTTGGCTCCAGGGGTGTTCATTGTAGTTGGATTGGTGTTAATAGCAATTGTGTGAGTGAGAATAGTGGTGATGATGACGAGGTTAGAAAGATACGTGGGTTGTTTGATATTGGGGCTAGGAAATTAGGTTGGGGTTTTTGCTCTTTGGATTCAATTTTGCTTGGTTCTGCTCTTGTTCCTTTTGGTTTGATATATCCCAAAATTGGGGTTTCGTGCTTTTCTTTTCGTTGTTGGTCTAGGGAAGTTCAGGTGCAATTGAGTCTTAGGATATTGGATGTTAATAGGAGTCCAATTGAGTATAACTGTTGTGATCTTGAAGTTTTGGATTTGAGAGGTTTTAGTAGAGGGGAGGATGTGAATTTACAAGGTGGTGGTTGTTATGGAAGGAAGGAGAGATTGTGGAATGTGTGTTCAGGTGAAACGGCGAAATTGCAAGTTAAGATTGTGAGGAAGTGTGATGCGTTTGTTGATTTGAGGGATTGTCTCTCTGATTCGGTTCTGGTGCGTGAGGTTTTTAGTGAATCTAAGAAGGGAAATTCGGGCGAGTTTTTCGCTGATAGGGTTCTTGAATTGCTAGGGACTGAATTTGGCTATCAGGGGCGGCGAAAATCTGTTCCAGTCTGGGAGATCTTGTTGAGTTTTCTTTATAAAGAAGGTTGCTGGGCTTTGGTTTCCGTTGACAATGGAAAAAGTGGTGGTTCTTGTGTTGGTATTCTTAGGCCTTTTACTGTTTCTTCAGCTCTTTTATCTGTCTTGGAGGATTCACAATTGGCTATTGATTTTGATGGAGCAAATATGGATTGTTTTATTAAGGCAGGTGTTTGCGAATCAGATCGCAAATTCAACAAGAATGCGAATTTGTTGGATACTCAGGTCAAGAGTGCTGTGGGAATGAAGGGTAAGAGGAAAAAGAAGATAACAGATTTAAATACTCTTCGAAACCTCACGTGGAGCTCCTTTTGTGATTTGGTATATGATCAATTTGAGATGGATCTGCATGAGGTTTATTATGCGATGGAATGTAACAAGTCGAAGAAGTTGAAGTTTTTGAAATGCTGGATGAAACAGGTGAAAAAATCTAGCTGCTGTGATCTGATTTTGTCAGAAAAACCCAAGCCAGATACGATAATTGTAGAAGAGATTGACAGTAAATTGAATGAGTTACCTCAAAATGGTGAAGAGCCAATCCCACCAGTGGTTGTGTCACCTGGAATTAACACCGAGGCTGCTACGGTACAGGATGATGGTGCGCTCGATTTTAGGTCAGAAACATCGGAAGCGTTTTTTAGTAATCTTTCCAACAGGATCCAACAGGGAATTGAATCTGATGTCATAGACCTTGGAGCTTTGGCAGAGCGACTTGTAAATTCATCTATATACTGGTTACATCAGAAGGTTGATGCAGAAACAATTCCTGAGATCCATTCTCCTATGAAAGATAATAATGATCGTCGTAGCATGGTTGTGTCTGAACTAATAAAACTACTGTTGAAGGAGCCCAAGGAGATAGCTGCAAAGCATAAAAGCAGAAATTCATCCTCTCAGGCATCTGATGCAGGACCAACTACAATAATCACAGAACATGCTGTTAGATTGTATCCTTTTATGGAGTTTTCCTTAATTTATTCTTATGATGATGCATATTTGTTTTCTAGTTCTAATCAGTTGTGAAATTTGGGAACTTTTGTTTCATGTTTTCCTTAGTGAGAATTAGATATGAACTGCAGATTTTATTTCGAATGGAAATTTTGCAATCAGAGGTTGGAGGTGGAATCGAAGATTCATGTAAACAGAAGTTTGTCAAACAAATATGCCTTCTTCTAGAGAACATTCAGTGCCACATGGAAGGGGGATTCTTTGGTGATTGGAACCTTGAAAATTATGTCGCAAAGATCATAAAAAGCAGGTACAAGCTTATATAACTCAATTGAGATGTTTTATATGTTGACTGATGCTTCCTCTGAAATGTTATATTATGGTTTAGCATGAACTATGAAGATTTATAGAATTATTAATTTCTGTTTGGAGTGCAGTCAATAACTCGGTTTATTTTCATTTTACTGCAATTATGACAATATATGAAATTTTTGTGGCTTGCATCTTGTTCTGTTATGCTCTAGAGCTTTTGAGTTTCTTTTTGTTTGTTTCTCTTTTTCCATGGAAAGTGGAAACAATGAACTTTTGTGGATAACTGCATAAAGTAAAGAAAGCATGCACACTTATGATTGTGAAACCCTACAAATTTCAGGTATTCTCACACCCTTGAAGACATTGTTCATAAAATCTACAACAAAATGGACTTGTTTCTGTTTGCAAATGAGGATGAAGACCCGGATTGTTTATTTAACAGTGAGGACAGCAACCGATCATTGAATCTAAAAGTATACAGAGATGAGATGGGTGAAAATGACATCAGTAATGGACCTTTCTCAGCAGAAAACGAGCCTTTTCATTTGCAGAAGAATGTTAGCGAAAAATTCCAAAGGATTATAGAGAGGGATGATGATAAAAAACTAATTGAAGCTATCGAGAGGAGAGAGAGGGCACACAGATTTTCATACATCAAACGTCGGATGCCTGCTTTGCGAGTTTGGGCCCCAAAACAGAAGGGTATGAAGTCCAAGACAGATCACCTTTGGAAGGTTTCAAAAAGAAAGGAGCGGCCAAGGGCATGTTATGACACAGTATGTGAGACGCCAATGACAAAAAACAAACAGTCAAGCCCGCAGACAATAGGTTCAGATGATGAGAGTTACATGGCTGATGGGAGTCAAATATGTGGTTCAGTTTCTAAGGCATTGTTTCAGGTATAATCTTTGATGTGATTAAACCATACCTGATTTTGACAGACAGAGAAATTGTATATGCTTACTTGAAGAGCAAATCAAGGAAATTTTTGAATACTAGATATGACGTAACATGCCATAGATGTTTCAGATTTTTGGTATTCAACCACTAATGGTGGAATGTTAATGTTTGGACTCTGGAATCAAATTTGTTTCCCAGTATTTACGTACATGTCAGCTGATTCATTACATTAAACAGTAAATACATCATTTGTTAAATTGAAGTTTGTATTCTAACAGCTACTGAACTCCCTTTTTATTCGTCCTTGCCATCCCGTTTATGTAGAATAAGCCGCACAAATTGCAAACTACATCTAGAAAGACATTTTCCTTTTATCCAATCTGCAAGTTCAGCTTCTCTTCTCTGCGATTTTTCATCTATTTCCCAATCATTTATTCTTTAATCAATTATCTCTTGATAGGTATTAATGTTCTTAGTAAAATGATTTTTCTGCACACCACAATCCTAAGTTGATCATTTAAGCAATCAAAGATAGCTAAATTGCATCAGTCCTATTGTTAAATTAGAGTTTCAACCCGAAAAATGATTTACTTCATAAACCTGGGGTATTGGTACTGAAGTGCATGCTTGGTTCTGGGTTGGGGAATCTTAAGACCATGGTTTTGAAGGTTGCCAATTAAGTATTTGTGCCTACACAAGTTGATGGTAAAATCTGTGTTTGAAATTTTCAACTATCTTGGGTGAGTTTAAGATATGGACTTCCTGGCACTTTTTCTCAGATGAAAATATGATTCCCAGCAGTGTAACAACTGAAATTTGTAAAATAGAAATGAGCTAAGTCTGGTATTAGTTTTTTCATTTTTTGATTAATTAAAAAATGGAATATGCGATGCATAGTGTTTGTGCCTTAAGTCCTACTAATGATTATCCATTGTCTGGTTATTATAAGTCAATTTAGGTCAGGAGTTGTTTAATCACTCTTGAAATGTATCAACTGTTCCGTGGTTAGTTTCTCTTTCTAAATAAACCTACTGCAGATCTGTATATTTGATATTCCTTATTACTTTTTCCTTATATATTTCTTATTTTTGTAGTCTATAGAACATTAATTTGTTATTTATCTTATCCAACATAAATTATTGTCCTATATTCTTCACAGGAAGATTTTGTCCAGTAATATGGGGAAATCAGCTTACTTTTTGCTATTGATGTGTGATTTAATCTTAGAAAAGCATCTTCATAGACATTGTGTTCTTCTAGTTATCCACATAAAGAATCCTTCATAGATTGTTGTCCCATAGGTATTTGACAATTGCATATTATATCTCAGTTGTGTTTTTGAGCTTTCAATTTCAAGTACAAGCTTTGTTGCTATTTAATGTTGCTTTCTGTTATCATTACTTGATATCTACTAACAAGCAATAATACTGCTTTAGGTCTGAATATTATGTGATGTCAGTCTGTTGGTTAGAGTGATGGTTAAGTTTGTAAAACATCATTAAGAATTGATTTCCAAAAATAAGGTAAGGTTGATTGTGATAGAAAACCAAACATAGAAATATAAAGGAAATAACAGACTTTTATTGAACAATTTTGGTTATTGCGGCTAGAATTTGGATCACAACTGAAAATCTCTAGTTTACATAATTCTAAGAGAAAAAACAAAGACAAATTTACTAAGACACTTCATATCTAAAAAACTTTGGAGTCTTGGTCTCTTCCTTCCAAGAATTTTGAAGTTTGGTATCTCCCAACTTTAAAGTGAGCAATTTATTTTAGAGAATAAAGTAATATTAATCATTGATGATCAAATTAATAGTTGATATTGTGCGCACAAACATGATCAATCATAGATGATTATAATATCAATCATTGGTTTACTTGATTGACCAACTTCTTACTCTAAAACAACCAATTCTCAATATTCAATTGCAAAATAAATTACCTACCGACTTTTCCTTCTATTTCCCTATTCATTCAATAACTCTTTGATAACATAATTATTTCCTAATAGTAATATAGTAATTGCAGTCTAATATTATAATAACCTTACTTAGAGGTCTAACATATTGTCTCTGGAAACTTCTCTTATTATGTAAGATGTGTCTAGAGTACAACATTCCTCTTTGAATCGTAATATTCGCACATCTGTGCAGTTGACTGGTATATTTTGTGATACACAATTTATATCTCTAAATCTGACGACACAATTTTTTGTTGTCGTTTTGACTTTATCGTTGATTCAACATTGGAAATATGGATGAACACTCAAAAGAAAGGCAGCGCAGTTGCTACACATTACATAGCCGTCAATCAAGTAATAGATGAAGAAAGAAATATATTGATTTAGTATAAATTACATGGAACGGATAAATTTCCGTGCTCAATACATTTTTCTTAGGCGTAATGTATGTTAAGAGGAGGTCTGTTAGATTGTAAATTTCTTCAATCTTTTATTGAGCATGCTATTATGAGATTCCATACAAATAGAAATTTTATACCTTCTACTATAAAATTTCTCACATTATTAGTCATACAAATCAACATTTACATAAACACATCAGAATAATTAACTTAATCATATTATCATAAATAAAAATTAAATTTTTCATAAATTCCCTCAAGCCTCATGTAGTGTTAATAAAAATCAAAACATTGAAATTAAATAGCACAAGCATCGAAACTTTAAATCAAATACATCTTAACAAACATATTACTCATGAAATCATTTATTAAGTACACCTAAACAACACAAAAAACGCAACTTTACGTCAAATATATGACAACAAGCATATTACTCATGTTATAATAATAAAATCGAAATTTTATAATTAAGTTTATCAAGGCAAACATATTACTCAAAAAATTCAAACATTATAGTTAAATTATTTAAGACAAACATAAAATCAACTTTTTTTCTTTTAAGAGATCATATCAATAACTTACCAACCACTAATTTAATATCTAGTCCAAACTTGCATGGGAAAAAGCCCTTACCATAGGCGCTTTACTTCCTAGCAACACGTTTTAAGCTTCACGAATCTAAGAACAAGACAAATGTCCAAACTTTACTCGAAATGGTATTAAAAGAAGAGAAAAAAAATTGTAATTCGACTTAGCGATAATGATGATGATAATGATGGTGTGAGAAAAAATGGAAGGAGACTATGTTTCTCTTTTTTTCTTTCTTTTGTTTGTGATGGAAAATTTGAGAACTTAGGAGAAAATAAAAATAGATATGGGAATAGAATAGGAAGGTGTGTAGTCTACCTTTTAATTTTTTTTTGCTAACAGTTACGACCCAAAAAATTGCCAAGAATTCTTTTTGTAGAGAGTTAAAATAAAATTATAATCTTGGTTTTAAGAGAGATGGAGGCGTGAGATATAACAAAGGAGGATAGTCTTTTTTTTTTTGTCCTTACTTAATTGCAAAAAAAGATTAAGAATGAGGGAATGTATATTATCTCCTCTCTTAATTGGTTGAGACAAGGACATAAAGTCTACATTATGTCAAGACAACACCATGAATTGTCATAAAATCTTGTCATGAAGGAGGGTAAAAGGAATGAGGAAAATCACCTTTTTTTTATACTAAAGATGGATGAACCTAAAATATTTTCAAGCAAGAGCACTCGTACATGAGAGTCGGGTCTCAAAAACTCTAGTATCTATTAGGCCGAATACTTATTTGGTCCAAAATAAAAATAACAAACAATATAACTTCTATAAATTCTAATTTAATTAAATGTTTAAATATGTTTTGGATCCTTGCAAATATATTTCGTTTTAATTTTAGTCCCTGTAATGATTTTTTATTTGATTTATATCTGTGCTAATTCTTACAAATTTTAAAAAAGTCTTTTATGAATCTTTTTTAGTAAAAAATAGTGACATGACTAATTTTGGATGAAGTGACACATGATGACCGTGTAATTGTTGTTGACTAGATAATATTTAATATTTAAAATTAAAATTCATTTTATCAACTCATTTAATTATTTAATTAAAAACTTAAAACTAATTAATTAATTAATAAACCAATTAAATAATAAAAACTCAATAATCTTTTTCTTCAACCCCAAATTTTTTAATAAAAACTCAAAAACCTTCATCTTCATCCCTAATTTCTTCATCTTCAAATCACAAATTCTCATATTTGGATTCAAACCCAAAAAATTCTAAGATCCATACCTTAAATATTGGAAGAGAACCATGATTCAATTTATCATATTTAGAACCATGATTCCATACCTTCAACTATTTTTATCATATTTGGATTAGTTGCAATTTAGAACCATGATTCAAACTATTTTATTTGTTGATCGTTTTTTTTATTGGTTTTTGTTTTTTAGGCTCCGGATCTTCATGAAAAAACTGCATTCCGAATTAGCAAAATTCAACGAAGAAGTCAAACGCATTGCAGGATAGAACTTTTGTGTTATCGCAAATCACCAAATTTAATTAAGGTCATCAATGTCACGCATGGTAGCAATGATTTTCATAGTCATTGAAGTGAACACTGCGACATTAAGCATGTCTAAGATAGAATTTCACAATGTGAGTAGAATTAAGACTGGAGGTAATAGTTATGCTCAGCGGTGGTAGGTGACAATTGTATCTTCATTCTTATGGTTCTTCGCAAGTGCTTAACGACCATAAGGGACACAAACTTGTTCATTTGTTTCGCTTTTACTTTTGCATTTTCGATAGTAATTTTATATATATTGCATATTGTATATATGTATGAGAGTCAAACATCACCAACTGACTTTTTTGCTTTTACTTTTCCATCATCCGTGCTAATTTTCTGCAGTCCTTTATATTATAATATATGTTTGTCTCTTAGATGTCAAGTGGTAAAATATTGACATTTCAACCTTAAGGGACATAGTTCAAATTCCACGTAGAACAATCGTAAAAATGGTTATTAGTATTATTGTTAATATTAATTTTCTTTCCTAATTTAAAATATATATCTATAGATTTAATTCTGATTTTTTAACTAAAAAATTGCAATGTGACATGTTTGGAATAAAGTGAAATATGGTCCCCTTATTTTAAAATTTAACTGTTTTGGTACTTCATTCTGATTTTTTTAACTAAAAAATAGCGAAGTGACATGTTTTGAATAGTGTGAGATATAATAATACTCATTGAATCACAATAAAACCCTCTAAAAACTTAACTTTTAACTTTGAAAATTTTTCATTTTTGTAATTTAGTTAATGAGTTATGAATAATTAATGCATTTAGATGGTTCTATATTATAAAATCGTATGCTACTCTCATTTAAAATATGTAAAATCCTCATTTTATTTAGTTAAAAAATTTGATGGAGAGATCAAAACTATCGACTTTTAAAATAGGTATCAATTCCGTGAATTGGTAAAAATAGAAAGACTATATCTGCAATTAATATATAATATCATTCAGGAATAATTATTTCTTATATTTGTTAAGCTTGAAAGACTGAGGGTGTCCACTCTCCTCGTAATGAAGATTCGGTTCTTTATTTTTCTTTATGGAATTCATGCAAATTCTCAAGAGAGCCATACTCTATTCGGAAATATCAAACTGCTATCTCTATAATGGATAGATCACACTGCATCAACACATATGATAAAAATAGATTTGTTTGGTTTTCCACAAATTTTAGTCTTTTTGAGATGTAATTTTAAGTAGCGTTTGAGTTTATATCGTGTATTATATTTTAATTCAAAAAAAAATATTATTTAGAATTTTGATGTCATTTTGTTTAAAACAGATAGTGCAACAACTAATTTTATTCAACACTTTAAATTCAATTTGCTAAGTTATCCGCTATAATCAAACAACTAGATTATCTTTCACAATGTCTCACACGGGTTGATGTATGACACACATAGACACGTGCCAAATATCTTAGACATTCCTTGGATACATCTGACACATCAATAGAGGTTAAATATGTGTTAAAGCAATTAAAATAAATGAGAAATTAAATACATTAAATTTAATTCATCATGCTTAGCTTATCATAGTAGATGCATGATGAATGGAAAATGAAAAATTATCATATCTTATTTAAATTTTTTTTATATGTAACAAATGAGCAATTTAGATTCAAATATATATTTTGATTTTGATTTTTAATTCTTTTATAAAAAACGTTCATGTTTAATATAATTAAAAGAAAAAAAAAACACGTGTATCAATGTCGGTGACATATGTTTTCGACATTAGCCGTGTCGATGTGCCCATGTCGTGATTCTCTATGTCTAAAATCTAAGGTTGCTAATTCATTCTACACGTACCAAACAAAAATATAATAGTAACATTAATTATTTATTCCAAAAACAAAATGTATTTACTGTAATACCCTAGATAAAATGTAGAATTTTTTTTCAAGCAAACCCCAAAAAAAATCCAATACCCAAGATAAAATGTACTACACTAAAACAAAACCAAAATTAATGCATAAATTACTTTAATATTTTTGTCATTCTTCTAAAACTAAAGATAAACTACTCCCTCAAGAGATGCCTATGATGTCAACACAAAATGTGTTGCAATAATATATATAATTTTCCCATCGCCAAATTGTATTTAGCTGAATGGAGAAGACAATGCAATAAATATGATATTGATTAATTTGTCGTATCATAATAGCTCATTATTAAGGTAGGAATTTTGATACTAATAATAAGCAAAATGTTAAGATTCTTATCAAACAACCAAATAAACCTAAACATAGTATATTTTTTATATTAATGGTGTCAACGTGTTTGTGTTACTTGAGATTCTCTATGTCTAGTCTCCAAAATTGCTAATTTATTCTACACACACCACAAACAAAATATAATACCAACATTTATTTACTGATATATACACAACATGTGTAGAATTTCTTCCAATCAGACCCCGAAAACATATCCAAAACCAAAAATGGGGTGTACAACACGAAAACCAAATCAAAATTATTGCATAAATCACAATAAGATCTTGTCAATCTTCTACAACTAAACATAAACTACTCCCTTAAGAGGTGACCCTTGATATCAACACTAAATTTGCTGCAATAATTTCTCCATCGTCAAACCGTATTTAGCTGAATGATGAAGACAATGCAGTAAATATAATGTTGATTAATTTGTTAAATCATAATAAAATCAATATTTAGGTAGGAATATGCATACTAAGAAAAATAAAAAGTTAAAGTTCAGATCAAACAACCAACCAAACATAAACAACTCCCTCAAGAGTCGGCCAATGATGTTAACACTAAATTTGCTGCAGTAATTTTTATAATTTCCTCATCACTAAAATCATATTTAGTGAATGGGGAAGACAATGTAGTATACACGATGTTGATTAATTTTTCATATTATAATAACTCATCATTTAGGAAGAAATCTAGATACTAAGAATAACCAAAAGGTTAAAGTTATGATCAAACAAACTTGAACTTTGTTTACATTTATTCTCCCTCGGACTTTTTGACAGCCTCACAAGTATATTTTTTTTATATTAGTGGTATCTATGTGTATGTGGTGTCCATGTTAGTCATTATTCTCTATGTCTAATCTCCAAGGTTTCTAATTGATTCAACATACATCAAACAAAAATAAGCAAGAAATATTTATTTTGTTTGAAGAAGATTTATTTGTTGTATTATTTAAAATGTACACAACGTGTTCATGTTTGTTGTGATTCTCTACGTCTAATCTCCATGTTTGCTAATTGATTCTACGCTCACTGAACAAAAACTATGATAACAACATTTATTTATTTATTTCAAAGGTAAAATGTATTTATTGTATTACAGATATATACACAACATGTAGATAATTTCTTCCAAGCTAGTACCCAAAATAAGGTGTACTACACTAAAAAAAAAAAAAAAAAAAACCAAAATTAATGCATATGAATCACAATAAGATCTTGTCATTCTTCAACAACAAAACATAAACTACTCCCTCAAAAGATGGACACTGATATTAACACTAAATTGACTTTAATAATATCCACAATGTCCCCATTTGACAAATCGTATTTAGCTGAATGTGGTAGACAGTGCATATATATGATACTGATTAAATTGTCATATCATAATAACTCATTATTTAGGTAGGAATCTAAATATTAAGAATAAGCAAATGATTAAAGTTCTTTATCAAACAACCAAACAAACTTGAACTTGGTTTACATTTATTCTCTCTTGCACTTTTTGTTAGCATACATGTATATTTTTTATATTAGCGGTATCAACGTGTCTTTGTTGTATGCGTTAATCATTTTACTCTGTGTCTAATCTCCAAAGTTGATAATTGATTCTACATGCACCAAACAAAAATATGATAGCAATATTTATTTATTTATTCAAAAGCAAAATGTAGTTAGTGTATTATATATATATATAACATGTGCATAAATTCTTCTATGTAGACCCAAAATAGGGTGTACTACACCGAAACCAAAACAAATTTAATGCATAAATATCAATAAGATAATTTCATTCTTCTACAACAATACATAAACTACTCCCTCATGAGATGGTCATTGATATCAACACTAAATTTGTTGTAATAATGTCCATATTTTCAACCATGCATTGTCAAACCATATTAGCTGAATAGGCAAGAAAACGAAGTATATATGTTGTAGATTAAATTTTCATATCATAATAACTCATTATTTAGATTGGAATCTAGATACTAAGAATAATCAAATTATTAAAGTTCTAATCAAACAACCAAACAAACCTAAACGTGATTTACATTTATTCTCCCATGACTTTTTGTTAACCTCGCAACTATATTGTTTTATGTATCAACGTGTTTGTGTTTGTCGCGATTCTCTTTGTCTAATCTACATGATTGCTAATTGATTTTACACACACCAAATAAATGTATGATAGCAACATTTATTTATTTTTTAAAGAAAAATGTATTTATTGTATCACTGATATACATCCACAATATATGCATAATTTCTTCCAAGAAGACACCGAAAAGAGATCCAATACCCAAAATACGGTTTATTTCACTGAAACTAAACCAAAAGTGATGCATAAATTACAATAAGATCTTGTCATTCTTCAACAATAAAACATAAACTTCTCCTTTACGAGATGACCATTGATATCAACACTAAATTTATTGCAATAATTTTCATAATTTCCCCATTGTCAAACTATATTTAGTTGTATGGGCAAGACAATGAAAAATATATGTAGTTGATTAATTTGTCATATCATAATAACTAATCATGATTTCCCATAGTCGCGATTCTATATGTCTAAACTCTAGGTTGATAATTGATTCTACACACGCCGAACAAAAATATAATAGCAACATTTATTTATTTTTTTCAAAACTAATTGGTATTTATAGTATTACAAATATATACACAACATGTGTAGAATTTCTTCCAAGCAAACCCCTAAAAGGGATCCAATACCCAAAATAGAGTGTACTACACTAAAGACAAACAAAAATTAATGCATAAATCACAATAAGATCTTGTCATTCTTCTACAACGAATCATAAATTACTCTTTCAACAGATGACAACTGATATCAATACTAAATTAGCTACAATAATGTCCCCTATTGCCAAACCATATTTAGCTTAATGGGGAAGACAATGCAATACATATGATCTTCACAAAGTTGTCAACTAAGTTGTCATATAATGATAACACATTATTTTGGTAGGGATCTAAATACTAAGAATAAGCCAATGATTAAAGTTATTATGAAACAACCAGACAAACATAAACTTGATTTACATTTATTTTCTCTCATACTTTTTGACAGCCTCACAAGTATATTTTTTATATTAGCAGTATCAACGTGCTCGCAGTATCCGTGCACTACAACATTAATGGTCTCTGAAAACATTTTTTTAAGCAACATGTATAAAATATTGCCTAAAAATAGATAAGGCAACATTTTATGTCTGTTGTCAGTATTGTTTTTGCAACACCAAAAAATCGTTCTCTAAAATATTTTTGGGCACAGTTTTAAAATGTCCCTATGATAACTCTATGACAATATTTGATAATTGTTCTCTTAGACATGTCTAGGAACATTTTTCGATTGTTACCTTGTTTTCAATAAAAGGCTACAATTATAAAATGTTATTTAAAAATTTAACATTCATGAAATTTTTTGCGGGAATAATTCCCTCCAAATAAAATATTAATAATATAATATATATATATATGTAAACATTATATTATTTTTTTATTATATAAAATAAAAGTAAGTTTAAAAAAAAAAAAGAAACAAAGTATCTAACGTGGACAGAAGAAGAAAATTAAGGTCAACCACTAATTCTTAATCCCTAAATCATCACCGTCAAGCTTTTTTCACTAAATCCCTAGTTCATCACCACATTGCGCCGTCTTCATCACCTCAACGCGATCTCTCCTTCATTCACCCCCTCCGTCTTCATCACCACATTGTGCCGTCTTCATTACCACATTGCGCCGTTTTGCACTCGTTTTTTCTCCCGTTCTCTGGTGTTCGTCTCCTATTCGTGTACTAACAGGTTTACATCTTTGTTCATATTTTCGCGTTTGCTTGTTTGCTGCTATGTTATGTGGGTTGCTCTGTACAATGTTTGGTTTAGGGTTCATCTTCTCTGTTTTGTTTATTGTGTTTCTTTTTTGCTTTGATGTTTGCTCTGATTTGTTTTATTTTGCTTTTCGTTTCTTGTTCGCTTTGGAACTTCTGTTTGTCGTTCACATCTTGAAAATTAATTTTTGTTTCTTGCTCTGTATAGTTGTCCTTCACATCATATAACACAGTATGAATTTGAGAGTTGATTTTATAACATAGTATGAATATGAAATTATCATGGATCCAGGATTGTGGAGCATCAAGGTGGATTGAGTATTCTGAAGTTGATAAGGATCTTGAAGAATCTAAAAAAGCTCACAAGGTTCCCGCTAAAGTTCTAAGACATTTTCCTTTGATTCCAAGATTGAAAAGACTCTTTATGTGTTCAAAGACAGCGGACACGTTGAGATGGCATGCTGAAGAGCGTTCAAGGGATGGTAGGTTCAAGGCATCCAGCCGATGGCCAAGCATGGAAAAAATTTGACACAAAACATCAAGATTTTGCTCTTGAAACTCATAACATTAGGCTTGGGTTGGCGAGTGATGGGTTTAATCCATTTAGGACTATGAGTCTTTCACATAGCACATGGCCTGTCGTATTAACTATATATAACTATCCGCCAAATTTATGCTTGAAGGCAGAAAATTGTCTGATGTCGCTACTTATTCCTGGACCACGATCACCCGGAAATGCAATTGATATGTATATGCACCCACTTATTGAGGAGCTAAAAATATTATGGGATGTTGGTGTAGAAACATATGACATTTCAAGAAATCAATCATTTCAGATGCGTGCAGCTCTTTTGTGGACTATTAACGACTTCCCTGCATATGCTATGTTATCTGGTTGGAGCACTAAAGGGAAGTTTGCTTGCCCAACAGTAATCACGAGACTTCTTCAACTTACTTAAAACATAGTCGGAAGATGTGTTATAAGGGTCATCGATTCTTTTTGGATTCAAATCATGTTTGGAGATCAAATGCAGTATCTTTTGATGGAAAACCAGAATATAGGTCTCCACCCTCCTTGTTAGATACAACAAGAATTTTAAAAGACTTACAAGACATTCCTGATGTATTGGGTGAAAAGAAAGAAATGAAAAAAAGGTTTGGTCCATGGAAGAAAAAATCCATCTTTTGGCAATTACCATATTGGAAGGATAATTCTCTACGCCATAATTTAGATGTAATGCACATTGAGAAGAACATTTTTGATAATATAATCGGGACTCTCTTGGAGATTGAAGGGAAGAAAAAGGATCATGCAAATGCTCGTTTGGACCTACAAGACATGGGGATTAGAAAAAAACTCCATTTGAAGGCAACAAATGATGGTAAGAAAACTCAAATCCCTAAAGCATGTTTCTCCCTAACAAAGCATGAGAAATCTATTTTTTGTGGTGTTTTTAAGGCAGTAAAACTTCCTGATGGGCTTGCTTCTAATATTTCTCATTGTGTTCAAGTTGATGAGGGAAAAATTCATGGGTACAAGAGTCATGATGCTCATATTATACTACATTACTTGTTGCAAGTAGCAATAAGAGGGATTACCCCTAATCAAGTTACCATCCCTTTGATTCGACTTTCTTCCTTTTTTCAGTGTTTATGCCAAAAGGTTATAGAGGTGAAAACTTTGGATCACTTGGAAGTAGAGATTGCTGAAACACTTTGTCAATTGGAACGTATCTTCCCTCCAAGTTTCTTTGACATAATGGTCCACTTACCAATTCACCTTGCAAATGAAGTTAGATTGGGTGGACCGGTTCAATTTCGATGGATGTATTATATGGAAAGATATTTGGGTGATTTAAAATCTTTTGTTCGTAATAGGAGTCGTCTAGAGAGTTCTATCGCTGAAGCATATTTGGTTAAAGAATCGCTAATATTTTGTTCAAGATATTTATCTAGTGGTGTAGATACAAGGATGAATAGAACGACACGGAATAAGGATGGCATTCCAAGCATAGGCCATCCAATTGGGGGGAAGAAACTAATTTCTCTTGATCACAATACATTAGGTACAATATTTTACTTGCTACAATATTTCATTCTTAACATTAGTTTTTTCTTTTTGCATTGAAAAACTAGTTATTTATTTTGCAGAGAACATGATGTTAATGTTCATAATCATCAAAAAAGAAGTAAGTCGAGTAAAGCTAATAATCAAAGAGAAGATTTTATTCAATGGTTTGAAACACGTGTTATGGATGAAGAAGTATCTACTTGGTTGAAGGTGTTGTCTAGGGGGCCAAATAATGTTGCTAGAAGGTATTCTGGTTATGTTATCAATGGATTCAGATTTCATACAAGAAAACGTGAAGCAAGGCTTAAAACACAAAATAGTGGAGTGACATTAGAAGCGGTAACTCAAGTTCTTAGAAATGCAAGAGATGAAAATCCTGAACCGATTTGTGTGACTTACTATGGGGCAGTAAAAGATATCATAGAGTTAGATTATTGTGGTCAGCTAAAATATGTATTGTTCAAATGTGATTGGTTTGTGACTGAAGAAGACAAATATGGGTTGACATGTGTTTGCTCTAACAAAAAGTGCTACAAAAATGACCCATTTGTCTTGGCATCTCAAGTTCAACAATGCTTCTTTATTGAAGATCCTTTTAACAAAAATAGACACTATGTTTTGAAGGCACTTCCAAGGGATTCATTTGACATGGGAGAATGTTTTAATTCAAATGTCCAAGAATATGATATTTCAACAAATCTTGATATATCGAAGGATGATTGTGAAGTAGATTTGGTTAGGAAAGACGTACCAGATGATATCTTCGAAATGCCTTTTTCAGAACTTCACAACCAACAAGAAGAACATGAGAGTGATGATGATACAAGTTTTGAAAGTGAAGATGAAACCATTAATGATTCTTGTTTTGATTAAGTCATGTATTATTATTTGGTAGTATTTAGTATGTCTTTTTCCTATTTGTTGATAATATTATTTCACCCTGCATTGTTTTAGTTAATATATTGTATAATTTATGTAATATTTATGTTTTTTTTCCTTTGTAGTTCATCGTCGTTAGCCATAATGGAAAAAGTAAGAGTTGTAAAAGCTAGTGGATCTCTTAGAAAGATTGGTCAAACTCCAACTAAAACTGTCGATTTTCCTTTCCAAACAAGATCAAGCATTGAGTTGGCAAAGAAATTCAAGCAAATTAAGAAAGAAAAAATTGACAAGTTGCATGAGAGATTACAGGGAAATAATAGAGAAATGGTTCAAGAGATTGTAGAAGTTGTAGAAGGTAAATCATATTCTTGTTTCATGATTAGATTTTATAATATTACATATGTACTATTTTTTATTTGGATTTCTTATAGATAATATTCCTAATATTTTTTTGATAAATCTTCAATAAAATTAGAAACACCGAAAAAAAGAACTCATAGAGAAAGAATTCGAAAGGTTGATGGCAACCTGGACAAACACATTGTTACAAAGAAAATGGAGAGATCCAAGATTGGGCAACCACAAGCTATGAAAGATTCTGCACATGGTGACAAAGAAGTTGTATAAGGTAAATATTATTATTTTAATTTATTATGCATACTTCTTTTATATTTTTATGTATACATTGAAATATTCATAATATCTTTTGATGAATTTTCATTAAAATTAGAAACACCAACAAGAAGAACTCATGAGAAAGCTACAATCAATGCATTGCATGTTCATGCAAATAATAGAGAAATAGTTCAAAATGTTGATGAAAACATGGACAAGCAAATTGCACATGGAGACAAAGAAGTTGTACAAGGTAAGTAATATTTTTTTTATCAACTTTAAATTTGGTTATTCTTTTGAAGACATTTTTTTGATGACATTATATTGAAACTAGAAATGCTTAAAAAAAGAACTCGTGAGAATCTTCCAGATAATAATAAGGAGAAAATTCAAAAGATGGAAAAGACAGTTGGAAAGAAAATCTATATTCCTACTAAGAATAACAAATCCGAGAAACCAAATCATTCTTTGGAAACAATGATGTCAAAAACTCAATGCCCTAAAAAGGCAAAGAAGATGCCAACATGTCCATCAATGTTGATTGATGATTTTATAGAACTTCAAAAGTCAAAGAAAATGGATGCAACCAAGTCAGACAATGGAGAAAAACCATGCAACAACATTCATTCGAGGTCAAGTCAACCTCTTAAAGTAACTCAAAATAAGCCATTATCAAGCAAAAATAGAGGAGAAGACTTAAGACAACCAGAAGTTATGAAAGATATTGCACAAGCTCTAGAAGATATCAATGAAGACGAGACAAACAAAAATAGAGAAGAAGAAAAAGGTAAATTATTTTTTGTATTTCATGATAATGATTTTTGTACATGTCATGTATATAATGGTAACAAATATGTGATATAGGACATCAAAAAGAAAAACTCACGGAAAAACCTTATGCAAAAGGATTAATGGAAGAACTTTGGAAGAGTGAGAAGAAGTGACCTTTAATGAGGACGGTCAACCTATTGGGCCTAGTGATAAAGTAGTATCTGACTTGAGCATTTTCTTAGGAACATTGGCTAGGAACTCAACATTTTGTCCTCTGATATACACAAATTGGTCAGGAATGCCCGATAAAAATATAAGACGCTTCTGGAGATATACTAATGTATGTGTGAATTTGAATGTCTGGTTATTAAAAAAAAAAATTGATTTCATGATGTTTTTTATCTTATAATTTTTGTAGCAAAAGTTTGTCTTGCCGATTGAAGCACAAGATTGGGTTGAGACTACCGTTAGAGATGCATGGAGAAGATATAAACACAAAATTAAGAAGGATCATTTTTTGAAATATTCCAACATGACCGAGAGACTCAAACATCGTCCTCCAAAGGTGCTAGAATCTCATTTTAGGAAGCTTTGTGAATATTGGAATTCGAAACCTATACAAGTAAGATTAATAATTTTCTTATGTATTATGCCCCATTTTATGTATAATAATATATGTAAGTAAAATTTACTGTAGTAATTCCTTCAACTATAAATGCAGGAAATCAGTGAAAGGAACACTAGAAATAGAGCTCAGCTAAAATGGGTGCATTGAATGGGTCCCAAGAAATTCTCTTTAGCTCGTGAAAAATTTGTAAATTTTTGTCATCCTTTACTTTTGGTATATATAGTTTCAAATTTTGTTGTTTTAAATCATGGGCTGTTTTGTTTTGGAATTCTTTTTATTTGTGCAGCTTGCAAAGGAACAAAGAGAGCCAACTCAAGCAAAAATTTTTGTTGAAACTCGGAAAGGAAATAAAGGAAAACCATTGGATGTAGAAACTGAAAAAGTTATTGTATGTTAAAAGATATCATTACAATAACTTACATATACTTAATTTTTTCATAAAATATTGTTTATAATAGTAGATAATAATTACTTGTAATTTTTGCTAGTCCCAACTTCAAGAAATGGTTGAAAATGAGGAAAGTGATACAGAAGCATTTAAAGCTATTTTTGGAAAGGAGCGTCCTGGCACGGTACGTTGTTATGGGAGAAACGTAACTAAAACTTCCTTAAAGCGAAAGGAGGAGATAAATGCTTTGAAAAAAGCACACAATGAAGAGGTCTCAATCGTAGTGGAAAATTTTGAAGATAAGATTGGTAAATTGCAACATGCTTTCAAAACCCTAATGCAACACTGCAATCCTTCAATTAATATGGAATCAATAGAAGATTTGTTAGGATTTTCTTATGGTGAGGCTAATGGTTCCCCAAAGGAGACTACAGCACAAATGCATTCCTCTACATCAACTCATGCTCCATTTCTTGAAAAGGTAATCATATATAGCAATTGTTGTTGTAATTGAGTTTGATGTTAATTCTTGTTGTTATAAGAGTGAAATTGAGAAGAAAAAAAATGATAATGAATTATTTACTTGTTGTTGTCATCATCTATTTTGTTTTTATTATTTTTATGCAATAGGGTATCAATGGAGATGATGAAAATGATAATGAATTATTTCAAGATGACGAAGTAGGTGATAAATTTCAAGATGATGAATTTGAAATGTACGATGTAGATAATGAATCTCAAGAAGATGCACTTGAATGAGTTGGGTGACGAATTTATGGATGATTTTGAATGATGTTTTTTGTTAGACATGTACTTAATTGAAGCGTCAAAACTTCAAGAAACTATATTTTGTCATTTTGCTAGACTTGTACTTTAAAACTTCCAAACTTCAAGAAACTATGACATTTTGTTTACTGCTATGTATTTGAATACAGCTTAGTTAACAACTTGTGTTAAATTTCTATTATATTTTCCTTGATTCAATTCTTTTGAGTTATGTATAATTGTTATAAGTAAAATAAAAGAGAAAATTTAAAATTGAATGAGTTGTGTATGTAATTAAATTATTATGTTTACAAAATAATTTATTATAAAATAATAGCATAATGTCTAGTTAATGATTTATATTGAAATAATAGAAAAATAAAAATTTTATCACATAATTAATATGAATACAGTTTAAAACTGTTGCCTATAAGCTCTAGCAACATTTTATTAATGTTCTCATTGTATTGCTTTAAGGCAACATTTATCAATTGTTGTCAGCTATGACAACAATTACAAAATGTTGCCTTAGATGCGTTAACAAATTGTTCCCTATTCCTATAGTTTAGGCAACGTTTATAAATAGTGTGTTCAAAAGTGCGAAAAAAGCGTTGTCAAAAGTAATAGGCAACGTTCGCATATGAGAAGCATGAAAAATGTTGCCTATTCTCTTTGGCAACATTTTTCCGTGTTTTGACAACATTTTTTGAATGTTGCCAGAGACCATAAATATTGTAGTGGTGTGAATCATTAATCTCTATGTCTAATCTCCAAGGTTATTAATTAATTCTACACACACTAAACAAAAATAAGATACCAATATTTATTAAAAAAAAAAAAGCAAATTGTACTTTTGTATTACTAATAGTTATACATCATGTGCAGAATTTCTTCTAAGCATGCCCCAAAAAGATATCCAATACCCAAAATAAGGTGGACTACACTAAAACTAAACAAAAATTAATGCATATAAATTACAATAAGATCTTGTCATTCTTCAACAATGAAACATAAATTACTCCCTCAAAAAGATGACCACTAATATCAACACTAAATTGGCTGCAATAAAATAATTAAGGGTCATTGTTCTTCAAATCAACTTGGTTCTAACAACTATGAGAAATATGCACAATTTGAAGGCCTTAATCCAAAGATGGAGAAATCTCTGGAAAAGATTATCAAGCTTAAAGTTACCTATTTGCAGCTTATTGCTTATAGAATTAAGGCTAAATTAACATCTTTGAAAGTTTATCTTCTCTCAATAGCTGAAAGAGCACAATTAGTTAAGAGTATTATTTATGGCATGCTGTATTACAGTTTTCATATTAATATGGCACCAGCTTATTCCTCCATCCAAATCCTTGCTACGGAGGAAAACTAAATGGTTAGGGGTTGTAGTATTGCATCATGGTTTTGTTTTGGTAGGTGTACGTCGAGTCTAGCCAACATTTGTTTCTTAATTGTAGCTTTGTTGTGGGTCTTTGGAAGTGGTTACGAAACATTTTACATAGGCATATTGACACCACCTCAATTCTCACTAATTATAAGATTTGTGACTTGCATTGGTCTGCTCAATGTAAGGATGTCATTATTGATGGTACCATCTACATTGGGGATACTATTTTGTTTTGATAACATGAAGGTCACGTAATAGTTTTTTTCTAAACAAAGTCATTGCTGGTGTTTCAATCACGGGCAACTACACCAAGGCCACCACTATATTGCCATTTGTGATTTTCAAATTCTCAAGGCTTTCTTGGTGAATACTCACCCTCCTATAGCTCCAAAAATCATACAACACAGATGGTACTGCTAATTAATTGATGCTTTGAGTCTGCAAGTTAATCGTTTTGGTTGGTGGGGCTCCCTAAATTCAGATTTTGTAATTAATTATGGTTTATTTTTTAGTTTCATTAATTGTATCAATGCACTCTTTTTTTTCTTAACCATAATTTTATTCCTTTAAGTTTCTATCTTGAGTTAGCCTAGTCCTCCAAATTTTCCTTTTTTATTATTTTTTAATAAATTTATTACGGTACTCCAAAATAATAGGTGGTACTGTTGGGGTGCTAACCTAAAATAAGAGTAGTGGAGCAGATAAAGAGACTGCGGTATGCAGCTCAAGAGGGCGCACATAGAAAGCCACGCCACTAGCGATATTTTGCTTACAAAGTTTTAAAAAGCAGTTGCGATTAGATTGTTATTAAGGATTTTGCAATTTAGACTATTAAAGATTTGCGATGCAGATTGTAGACATCAATATGAATTAATCACAAAAGAATGAAGTTAGAGTTCAGACCTATTCTAAAAAAAAAGCTTTTAAAACTTCTGAATTCAAAAAAGAAAACGATATTATGTTTATATAAATTTTACTGAAGTTTCGTCACGGCTGCTATGCGGTGTTTCAATGCGGCTTTTTCCATGATTTTGTGTTTTCAGTACCTTGAAACAGAGAATAATGGTAACTAAACTATTGTTTGGTTATTGAAAATCACTTTTAAATTAAATTCAGTTTAATTCTAAATCGATTTTAAACTGGTTTATAAATATAAACTAGTTTTAATATTTTGAACAAATTTTTAATTAAAATCGATTTCAAAATAGTAATTAGAAAAAAGAATTTTGAAGTTCTTTTCATAAAAAAATATCAATTTTTTTCGAGAAAAATAAATGTAAAAAATTTTCGATAAAAAATTTTTTGAAAAAATACTTTCGAAATTCTCTTGGCAAAAATTTTTTTGATTTTTTTTGGAAAAATTTTTTTGGTTTTTTTCATGAAAATTTTCTACAAATTTTTTCGAGAAAAATAAGTATAAAAAAATTCAAGAAAAAAGTTTAGATTTTTTTCGAATAAAAAAGTTTCGATATTTCCCTGTACTATTTTTTGAGAAAAATAAATTTCAAAAATTTTGTGAGAAAAAAAAATCTTAATTGAGATTAAAAAAATTTTAAAATTGTTAAACTGGTTTTTGAATTAAGTTTGATTAACTAACCATTTAAATTGTTTGGTTTTTTATAGTCCAGTGCAATTCAATTTATCAATATGGTACAATTAACCATATTTTTGCGCACCCGTAACTACATATACCATTTGGTCACATCCGTTTTCTAGGTATCGGTCTTTTATTTTAAACCTTGGTCTCTACAATGAAATTGGCAGAACCAAATCTGAAACGTGTGCTCCCCAAGATAATTGCAATTTTATAAAACGATCAAGTTCTGCGGTATACGAAATGCTCAAGTTCAAAAAACCAGTTCGGCTTGTGTTTGACTTGATACCCAATTCAGTTTGGGTTGTTGTTATTTTTGAGTTTCGAAAAACTGTTTAAAATCACAATTTATGCCACCGAAGATATTATTGGGTTGAGTCGCGGACTAGGTCGCTCTCTTTAAGACGTTTCGCGGCACTGCCCAAATTGTACAAGGCAGACTATCAACCACAAAGTCCCCAGGATAAAATAGCCCAGATTTATTGTATCGGAGTTCCACTGCACCGTAGAAAATCGTTCTAGAATTACACCCTCAATATGGCAGTTAAAGTCACTCTCAATATGACGATAAAGTCATTCGCAATATGGTACTATGACCACTCATAAATCAAAATAACTACGGCTCAAAAACCGCTCTAAAAACGAAAGGACTACGGCATAACAACCGCTCTAAAACCGAAAGGACTACGGCATAATAACCGTTCTAAAACCGAAGGGACTGCGGCATAACAACCGCTCTAAAAACAAATGGACTACGACATAACAACCACTTTGAAAATCGAAGGGACTGCGGCATAATAACCGCTATAAAAACCGAAGGGACTGCGGCATAATAACCACTCTAAAAACCAAAGGGACTGCGGCATAATAACCGCTCTAAAAAACGAAGGGACAGAAAGAAAGGGGAGAAGTGGCTCGAAAAATAGGCGAGCAGAATAAAAGAGAGAGAAAAGAGAAAGTTGGGAAAAGTATCCAACTTTAGTGTGCTTTTCACAATAGATTGAAACTCATTATATAGTGATGGAAGAAAACTCACATTTGATTTCTAATCAATGTGGGACTTTAGTATACTCAAAATAGGAGAGTTTTCCAATGTGGGAGTTCAAAAAAAATTCTTTCTAATGTGGGACTTGAATTAAAAAAAAAACATGTTTCTTTCCACTTGAATTTACAAAAACAAATTCTTTCCAATGTGGGACTTCAACATATTTTTAAATTCACACAATATGTTCCAACAATCCCCCACTTGAATTAAAAAAGATGTTTCAGAAATAGCGTCAAACGCTTCTATAAGATCGTGCATAAACAAAGGTGTCTCTTGACTTGAACCTTTGCATAGTAAGTAAGATTCAGATTCAACAAGAGTGACTCGTAGTCTTGAACTCTATCTCTGACATCAAACCCACACACAATCTTTTCATAGGGTGTATTCTCAAAAGTCTGTGCATTAATGGTCCTGCACGTGTATCCCAGTATAGTGAACGCTCTAGGAATTCTGCCTCAAAATTCCATAGGAAGCGGCCCCACTTCCACATTCACATAGGTGAGTCTATCAAGAGTACTTCTGTATCTAGGTACTCCCTCCACATAGAGTATAGATCTCATTAAGAGTTTCTATTACCTCATCCTATCATCGCTTCAGGAATCACGCTTCTCTAATTTATAATAGCATGTTCATCTTATATCACTTCACAACTTGTTATTACCCATTGAACCTAATTCTTGGGATCTCCAGTCTTTTAGGTCGGGTTACCATCATGAGTGACTCTATAGGCATTAGTCTCATCCTTTTGGATGTATTTATGACTTTCTCTCTAGCTAATCCTTTTGTCAAAGGATCTGCTAAATTATCATCAGTGCGTACATGATCCACTATAACAGCTCCTTTAGAAAGTAATTCTCTAACTGTGTTGTGCTTACGACGTATTTGTCATCTCTTACCGTTGTAATAACGGTTCTCAATTTTTGCAATAGCCGCGGTACTATCGCAGTGGATCAACACAGCTGGTAAAGGTTTTTCCCATAAGGGGACTTCAGCTAGCAAGCATCTCAACCAGCTTGCTTCTTCACTAGCAGTATCTAGTGCTATCATTTCAGACTCCATAGTGGACTGAGCCAGTATCATCTGTTTCTTCGATTTCCAAGATACAGCACCATCGGCTATACTGAAAATATAGCCATTGGTTGCTTTGGAATCATCTGATAAGGTGTTCCAATCAGCATCACTGTATCCTTCAAGAACAGCAGAAAATCTTTGATAATGTAATCCCAGACTCATGGTCCTTTTAAGGTATCTCATGACTCTTTCGATAGCGTGTCAATGCTCCATACTAGGTCTACTAGTAAACCTGCACAACAATCCCACGACATAGGCAATGCCGAGTCTAGTACAATCAGTGGCATACTTGAGGCTGCCAATGATGCTCGAATATTCAGTTTGTCTAACACTTTCATCAGTGTTCTTGAAAAGTTTCACACTTAGATCATATGGTGTGCAAGCAAGTTTACAGTCAAAACATTTATATTTCTTTAGGATTGTTTCAACAAAGTGACACTAATCCAAAGAAATTCCGTTTTCTAACCTAGTAATCTTGATTTCAAGGATTACATTTGCTTCTTCGAGGTCTTTCATATCAAAGTTGTTACTCAACAGTGATTTCACATTGTTGACGGCATGAATGTTTGAACCAAATATGAGTAAGTCGTCTACATAGAGACATATGATAATGCAAATGCCATTTTCAATTTTGTAATAAATACATTTGTCACTTTCATTCACTTTAAACTCATTCGACAAAATCAAGTTGTCAAATTTTTCATGCCATTGCTTATGAGCTTGTTTAAGACCATACAGAGACTTATCTAACTTACAGACCTTGTCTTCTTGCCCATGTATTACAAAACCTTTAGGTTGTTCCATATAGATTTCTTCTTCTAGGTCACCATTTAAAAAAGTTGTTTTTACATCCATCTGGTGTATCACCAGGTTATGAATAGCCGCAAGTGATATGAGCACCTTGATGAATGTTATTCTAGTGACAGGTGAAAAAGTGTCGAAGAAATCTATATTTCTCTTTGTCTAAAACCTTTGGCTACGAGGCGTGCCTTGTACTTATCAATAGATCCATCGGGTTTTAGTTTCTTTTTCAAAATCCATTTACAACCTATAGGTTTGCAACCAGGAGGCAAGTCCACTAAGTGTCAGGTCTTGTTAGACTCTAGAGAATGCATTTCATCGTTTATAGCTTCTTGCCATAAATCTGCATCCAAAAATGACAAAGCTTCCTTGAGATTTGCAGGATCCTCTTCTAAATTATAGGCCATATATTCAGGTCCATAATCTTTAGCAACTCTCACTCTCTTACTCCTTCGAGTTTCAGTTTCGTCTTGTTTGTTGCTTTCAGTGCTTCTTATCACAGGAGCTTGACTAGGTTCGCTGCCCCCACTATTTCTCGATTTGAAAGGGAATTTATTTTCATTGAAGTCAACCTCATTTGACTCTATGATCACTTCTGCATTTAGGTCATAAAACCTATACGCTTTGTTGTTTACTGCATACCCAAAGAATACACATTCATAGGCTCTACTGGCGAGTTTAATTCGCTTAGGATCAGGAATTCTGACATAAGCCAGACAACCCCTAGTTTGAAAATAAGACAAGTTCAGTTGTCTTTTCTTCATTATCTCATAAGGAGATGTTTTGTTTTTAGATTTAGAAACTCTATTCAAAACATAGCAAATAAAGAAGTATATTTTTCGCACACCAATAAGATGCAACACTATAGTTAAGCATACTAGCAACAACTAGTTCAATAAGAGTTATATTCTTTCTTACAACATTACCATTCACTTCAAGCAATTATGGTGCAGTTGTTTCATGTATAATTCCTTGGGTTTTATAAAACTCATTAAATAAACTAGAATCATACTTAGACCCTCTTAATCTTTCTACTAAATTGATTTTCAATTTCAGTTACAAAGATCCTTAACATGTCAAGTGTTTCACTTTTATTTTTCATTTGATATACAAAAGTATAGTCAGAGCAATCATCAATAAAAATAATGAAACAACGTTTTTCATTTCTTGTTAACGTCCCATCAAGTTCACATATATCAAAGTGTAATAAATCTAAATACTCAGATTCTCTAACTACAAATTTATGTGAACTCTTTTTTTTTATTATTTTTTTTTAGCTTAACTACAAAAATCACATTTTTCAAAATCATTCATAGATAACTTTGGAATTAAACCTAGGTTACTTAAGTTTGAAATCAAATGTATTCACATCACATAGTCTAGCATGTCAAAACTTAAAATCATACAACATGTAAGCATGAGACATTTATTGATTTCAAAAATCAAACAAAAAGAGACATATTAAATTTCAACATTTAAATTAAATAAGCCATGAGTGACGATAGCATCCAACTTTGGTGTGTTTTTCACAATAGATTGAAACTCATTATATAGTGATGGAAGCAAACTCACAATTGATTTCTAATCAATGTAGGACTTTAGCATACTCAAAGTAGGAGAGTTTTCCAATGTGGGAGTTCAAAAAAATTTCTTTCCAATGTGGGACTTAAATTAAAAAAAACATGTTTCTTTCCATTTGAATTTACAAAAACAAATTCTTTCTAATGTGGGACTTCAACATATATTTAAATTCACACAATACGTTCCAACAGTTGTACTAAAAACAGTTCGGCTTGTGTTTGACTTGATTGGTTTCAAGTTCAGTTTTCTTTACTAAACTGAACCAAACCTTAGATCAAAAGAAGAATTCTAAAATCCTCGTCTTTTACATTGCACGTACTTCTAATTTAGAGCTCTACTTTTAAGTTTGATCTTCATTTCATTGTATCATGCCAATATTGAATTATCTGAAAAATTGACTCCTCCATTGAGGCATTTAACTTACATATTTGAAACCCATACACTTGTAGCATACTTCAGCAGGGTAGAGTTCTCTTTGAAATGAGCAGAAATTGGTCAGAAATTACATCCCCATATGCATGTTTCACTAAGCACAAAATTTTAGTTAGAATATAGCTTCAAGGACAGACTAACTCCAAACCAATGTATAATAAGGACAACAGAATACAGATAACCATAAACAAAATAGTTAAAACCTGTTAATGAGGATTGAAACGGGACGTATCCTCGGGTACATACTTAGTGCTCATATTGTAATTGTAATGGTCATATTTTGTATTTGCATAATCAACGGCCCTCATTTCAAGCGGCTTTTGCTCGACTCCAACTGCCCCCAAAACTTGTTCGCTCTTTTCCTGTTGCCGATGTTTTGACCTTTGTTTCAGGCTCTTGGATTTAGTGTGAGGTGGAATCTCACTTGATCCATAAAACTCAGCATACTCATGTCTCTTTGATGAACGGTGCTTGCTTGGCAAAGAAGGGTCCTTTGGAACGCTTGATTTTACCTTAGCAGTCTTAGTTTCTGAATATTTTTCAGCTCCACTTGTAAGATGGACCTGCCTACTTTCAGTAAGAGGAGCAGGAGCACTCTGCCTTTTGACCAATGTGGGCACCATTTCATCTTCAGGCATCCTAAGACGATCTTTCAGTGGCGTGAGGCCTCTCTTGGTGCTGTCGGGTCTGAAATACGAGGGTACAAATTGAAGGAACAAACTAGTCAACGCTTCGAGAGAGATCTTCGAAAGATCAATAACGAGCTGTCTAAAAGATGGCCATCCCATTTCTTCATCATTTCGCTCTAGAATCGGCTTAGTCTCACTGCTTGCTTGGTCTTTAAATTCTCTTTCTGATGGTTGCTGCAGCATGTATGCAGTGCAATTAGTCAACTACCAACAATGACATTATTTTCAACAACATAAAAGGAAACTGTTTGGCGTAACTATTTAAATATTAGGTCTCTGACATTATGATATACAAAGGCATTGAGAAAATAAGTTTGGTGGGAAGAGGATGAAAGGAAACAAGGGGTGGGAAGTCATACAGCAACCCATACCAAACGACAATAAAGAGGGTCTGTTTACTTTGTAAAAACATTTTCTGTTTAATTTTCTTAAATATGTGTTCGTTTTAACTTGCTAATAAAAAAATGCAAGACTCTTGAAGTGAATCATTGATGGAGAGAAGATGAAATGTAAGTTAGGGATGATGGATTTCCGGATATACTAAAAACAACTTTTTGACATTTTCAATGTTTCCACAAATGTAGAAAATGAAAACAGAAGATATTTTCACAAAGTAAACAAACCCTTATTTTCCATTTTAGAAAATGAACAAGATGTAAAATTGAAGTTAACTTCCAATTTCAAATAAAACTGTTTTGGAACATTGTAATGTTGCAGCAGGCAAAATGTCAAATGGCTCTTAATTTATTTTATAATTACAAATTTTATTGAGGAAAAGTAGACATACCATTTTTGAGATGAAAGAGGATCCAAATCCCTGCTTAAGCAAGCATGCAGCATATCCTACTATGACAGCACCAACAACTGTAAGGATATCTGCAGAAAACCATCAAGAATAGTGCAATTTAATATCAAAATCCAAGAGTTCATTCGTAATAGAAATGATCTAGTGGCAAAATAATAAGTATGCAGCCACTTAACTAATAAAATTGAACAAAGTCTATGAGCTAACAAGAAGGCTAAAACTCTGTTTTTCATTTTTCAGATTCCCCATTATTTAACTTCACTTCTCAAAACTGCAGTGAATTCACAAATGCGGCATTGTTTAAATCAAAATATGTGTTAAAGAAGGGGAGCTTTGGTGTGTACAATTGCGCCTCAAAATATAAACAAAAATGAGTCAAAGAAAGTTGATGAATTTGAATCAAATACATCAACTTTCTTTGACCAATATTTGCTTATATTTTGAACGGAGAGAGTATGCATAACTAAAAGATCACGGGTTCAAGTCATAGAATCATCCTCTTATGTAGAAATGCAAGGTATGGCTACCTACAATACAATAGACTCATAGAGTTTGACTCTTCGGTAGATCTTGACCATAGTCACATAATTCCCAACTAGTTGTGGTATGTGGTACAGGTACGAGTTTGCGGTAGGCTACATGCTAAGACATTTTATGTATTTGACCCAGAACACGAGTTTGCGATGGCTAGTCTCCAAAATCTGACCCGGAACACGAAACAAAGTGATAAATTTAAGAGAAGAATGCTACAAGGGTCTCCTGATCCTCGATTTCATCTGGACTTTCTGGGCAATTTCCGTACCGCTCTGACAAAATGGATCGAAATCCGTTTTTCGGACCAGATGATGGCTAGTGTCTGAAATCTGACCCTGAACCCTGTACCCACTTTCCAAAACCTTTTTAATTTTCACTTTTATTTTACTTGTTTTATTTTTCTCTGCTCAAATTTGCAAAGTATCGCGAACCGGTACCCACGAACCAATTCGCAGTTTGCAGGCATCTCAAGCGAGTTGTGTGACTATGACCTTGACATGGCAAGAATTTCATAGAACCACTCTTTTTAAAGCTTAAACAAACAGACCTTTTATGTATTTGCCAGACAAGTCTAGTTTACAACCAATCCCTTAAATTTGATAACTTGACAACTGAAGCATCCCCAGTTTAGATAAAAATAAAATAAAATAAAAGCGCAACTAAAGTGATGCAAGCAAACTATCACTTAAGATTTTGTCCAGGGCAACTGATGTTTGCATTGATATCCACAACACTGATGCCAAACAATACAATCAGCATATATTCTTTTTCTCAGTTCTTTCTTCAGAACTGATAATGATGTGCCCTTATTCATCTTTCTTTTCTTTTAGTCTTTGTATGGGTGGGTAATATCAAAATTCTAAACCAGAACTTTAACATCAGAAACACGTGATGCAAACACAAAATGTGTAGTCATAGGTGAAGAAAAAGTCATTCAAAACTGTTTTGAACATACATGTTTGGAAGGTAAAATAAAAAGCACAGGGCTGTTATCATATTTCAGCATATCATGAGAAATAATGATTATAACAAACATTTCAAACAAAAGATTAAGAATTGAAACCTGTCATAGAAATTGAAGTAGATTGATAATTACAATCCTCTTGGTTGAGAAAGATTTGCCGAAGAGCGGCATTTCCTCTATCAATGACCAACAAGGAACAGGTTGGCCGAACATACACCACATCAAAATCGTTTGAGAACTTAGCATCTTCACCAGGCCCGTCCCTGTAGCCTGCAACATTTGACTTCCCTCCAGCAATGGTTGTCACACCTAAAAAATACAAAGATCAGTTACAAAAGGTCAACAAACTTTTTCACAATTCACATAGTAACATAACACTTCTCTATTGAATTTTAAGAAGTAAATTTGTATTCAAACTCAATTTTGTTATTGTCAGATACCAGTAGACCATATTAGTCTAAACTAGATCCTGAAAACTTGTATTCTTTTAAATCAATTAACACGTACCGGCATCTCCAATTTTTCTGATGGCCATATTCTGAGTATCAGCAACATAAACATTCCCTTTATCATCGAGGGCAATGCCTTTGGGATTATTAAAACGTGCATCGCTTGGTTTTCCATCCACATGACCTGTGTAGCCCTGAAATGACCCAGCCACCAATCTTCCTCTACTATCTGCATTAGTATAAAGAGATAAAAGAAGGAATTAACTATTAAGTCCAAAAATCTGTTTCATTAACTACAATTGATGCTGCTGGCATGCTGCTATTTGCAATACATAAACAAAGTACAATGAAGCTTAGGCTTTTTTTTTTTTCCTTTTCCACCATTATTTTTGTCTGGAGAACATAACTATTTTTTTGTAAATTGGGAATGGAGGAAATTATTATTAATTAAAGTGACTCTAGTGGTCATTTTACAACCGTGCCCGAGGAGATTTGAACTTCATCCTTTGAGTTTACAAAATCAAACTCTTACCATTAAGCTGACACTTAGAACTTAGTTGTGAAAGACATGCATAAGTTGAACCAATAAAAAGACTAAAATCTCAACAACAACAAGAAATAACCAACTTAAAGAATCATAAAAGAACATAAGAACATCCAAAGAATACATTCCAAAGCTATGATTGTCCGAGTAATCAAAATGACCATAGTTGTAAAAGGCAATAGTACACTGAGACAACAATACATACACTGAGACAACGGTGGGGTGATTCGAACAATGTTGCTATTAATTGCATCAACAGCAAAGAGTTCATCCTCGTCGGAGACACGGATTCTATATGGAATGACCCCAATATCGTTTCTTTCCGCAAGAGTCTCAACTATGTAACCATTCTCAAATTGAAGAGCATTTCCATCTGAAAAAGCAACAATGAAATTACATTTCACATGTTACCATTCATTCAATTTCACCATACATTTAACAAACTAGTGATCATAGAATAAAAGGGATTGTAAGATAAAAACATCCAACCTGATTGAGAGGTCTTGGTGTTAGACCATTTCCGTATGAGAAGTGAAGATAAATGCTTGATTAATGTTCCTGATAAATTAACATTGTTTAGTCTAATTAACCCAATAAAAATAAAGGAATAAAATTATTGAACAAATTTAATTATTTTTATGGGGAAATAACATATTTTTTAAAAAATGTAGCAGGTTAAATTTTATTGGATTTCAGCTGCAGAACTAAGCAAAACAAATTGGAAGAGAAAGAACAGACACAGAAAGGAAAATAACCCAAAAAGAAATGCTTTGTAAAATGGTGAAAGGATCGAACTTTAGATTGCCCATAAAAAATAGAAAAAGAAAAGAAAAAAAAAGGAAAAGGAAAGTTTGAAGAAATGAGAAAGTGACAAGTTAGTTTACCTGAAGGAGCAGCGTGAATTGGAAAATGAAGAAAAGAAGTGAGAGAGAGAACAGCGAAAGCGTAAAAGAAGATATGATTTCTCATTCTTCTCTGTGAATGTGATTGATACAAGAGCGAATACTTCTACTTCTACTTCTACTTCACCGACTCACTCTCTCTCTCTCAGACACACACGCAAACGAGCACATAGAAGTACGAAGAACTGGGGAAAATAGATAGATACATATGCATAAATAATTAACCGGTGAATAGACAAATTTATCTCTAAGATCGTAGCCGTGTCAAATTAATAAGTTCATCTTTCAACATTTGTTAGATAATTTAATATAATATAGTCATCGAATATTTCATCTTCTCGTATATCAATTTATCAGTAAAATTTTCCAATCTCAAAAGTAAATTTATGAATGGTTGGAATTATTTATGAATTAAATTTTAACAAATTAATCTATTTAATATTTAAATTTTATAAACAAGTTAGTTCATAATTAACTAATGATACTCCAAAAAAATATAATTAATTAATAGAATGAATTATATTAATATTCTCTTTAATTCTTTTTTGTCTTAGAAAAATAATTAACTAATTAAGTAAATGTTTATATAATAGTATTCTCTTTATTTTTTTATCTTAAAATAAATAGTAAATACGACTATAATTAATTCACATAAACCGTGAGGTTCTATATTCAAATTTGAATATGAAACATGACATTCAACTTAATAATATCGATATTTGTCAGTTGAATTAAGAGTTAATAACTCTCTCTAATATTTTTTATAAAAGACAAAAAGTTATAATTTGATCAACAAGTGTTAATGTACTTAATCAATATTGTAAATTAAATATATAAATTTTTACTGACTATATTATAACTATGTGTATTGTGTTTAATAAAAAGATTAGAGTTAATAAATTAAAAAATGTTTATGTAATAACTACGTCATTTTGTTTTTGTTTGAACTTCGTAATTTATTATATTATTTGAGTTAATTTTAAAAATAATAAATGCAATCTTTCACTTTAAATAGTTTGTAAATATTAAATACACTTTCACATAAATTGTTCAAACCTCAACTTATGGTCTCAATTTTGTTTTGTTTTTATTTTTAGTTTTTGCTTTCATTTTCAAGAAAGCGAGTTTTTCAAGGACCGAAAAGTAAGATCAAAGTGAAAATTTTATATCATGCGGACTATAGTAGGATTTGAATTCTATACAATGTGAATGGGATCAGATTTATTTTGACCGTTCAGGTAATATTGAACGGTTTAAATTTTAAGATCCATTTTAATTTTTTTCAAACAAAAATTTTGATCATAATATATGAATTGTCGATCTTGATCATATAAAAACTTGATTCATTATAACAATATTTTTAAAAATCTCTAAAAAAAAGCATCAATAACAAACCATATTTTAAGAGTCTAATTAGTAAAATACTTATGATAAAGCATGGGCTGGTAGGGTTGTAAATGATAAACTAATATTTAGATTATATGTAGGGTCTCATTCGTATTCGAGCAATTCTCTAGAAGCAAGCTTGCGGTTTCCTCTTTACAAATGAAGTTAAGAGTTTATCAACACGTGACGAATGATGACACATGCTGCGGGATTGCGGGGATGTTCAACAATATTGGAATCAATACATTACAGAAGACAATTGGACTAAGTTTTTTAGCCTCAGTCTTCATGATTGATTATAATGAAATATCACTACAAGAAAAATTGGAGCAAGCAACACAAATTGTCCTCTTTTCTAGGGAGTGCAAGAATAAAGTGACACAAGTAATTTATCCTGGTTCACCACTAACTTGGCCACATCCAATCCCTTCACTCAAAAGGATTTAACCCACTAATTCAACAACTTGAATTACAAAGCACCTAACCCTCCAAGCCAATCTTCTCAAACAGTTTGACAACCTCATACTTTTGAGGAACACACACACACCTTGACTCTACTAGCCAAGTCTTCTCCACACAATCTGACAACCCCAGATTGTTGAAGGCGCACTAACACCACTACCGGGTTTGAATACAAAGGTTTGGAACTTGAGTAGTTGCTTCTAACAAGCTGATTATAACAATGACTATCACGGTCTAAGAAGAACACTTAGAAAATATTTCTCAATCGAACAAGTGTTTCTCTATTTGAACTCTAAGATAAATTTGGAATTTTGAGCTTGAGTGCTTCTACTCTTTTCTAATTTTTCGATGATCTTCTTCTTCAGCCTTGAGTATCTATTTATAGATAAAATTTGGGCTTCAATTTAGTCCTTGTTTAATTTTGAATTGTATCTTAATCCCTAGCTTGGTCAACAATGATCTTATTCAAAAATAATTATGAACAAGATGTTTTTTGATAATATCTTCTTTAGCCAATTCTTTATTTCTAGATTCAATTTGAGCAATTCTTCTAGATTTATTATGTTCGTATTTTGTTCAGATTGAGTTTGTAAATTCTTCATATTGATTGTGTTGTATTTTGGTAAGATTGAGTTTGTAAATTATTCAGATTGATACAGTTCGTATTTTGTTATGATTGTTTTCCCAAATTCTTTAGATAAAACTTGCCAAACTAAAGTTGTTGGAAAATAATCTGAGAGTCTGAACCGCGCTCCAAGTATAGCAAGCTTCAAAGAACTAATGAATAAAAAATACACAAAATCATTTATATGAATAGATTTAAACCAGCCACAATCGTTGTTAGTTTTAGGGTTACTTACAAACGAGATGCTTAAGCCGTCATTGAAGAAGTGTTGTGTTGCGCATGTGCCGAAGAGAGAAAGAGAGCAACATAATTGAAAACACCTTATAAAAATGCATATTAAAATGGACAAGGTGTCAAGGAAAATAATTGCAAACAAAATCTTATTTAATAATACTGAGCATAACAAGAAAGTTAAAAATAGATATTGCTAACATTAATTAGATAAGTACTATAATAGATAAGTGAAATGTGACAAAAATATGAGCAAAACACAAATCAAAATGAAATTGTTCATAAACTTATATATGAGGATTTTAGAATGTGGGATAGGGGTTTGGAGGAGAAAGGTGAGAAAAGGGTTTTCGAACATAACTTAAGAAAATAAAACACGCATTTCCTTGTGAAATGTTGCCGTGTTTGCACAAACCCGTCGCAATCCAAAAATGAAGGCAGTTTTGAGAGAACTGTCGCAAATTTTGTGTTGTAATTTCTTAATTTTTTTTGTAGTAAATAGACATATGAATTAATTGTTTTATTATAGTTGAGTTATCTTGTGATATTATATTAAAACATTTTCAATTTTGTGATTTTAATTGTTATCATGGTCAATGAATTACTTTGTTAAAATATATTGTAACATTGCTGAAATACCTTGTTATTTATAATTTAGTTATGCAATAAGAATAGAATATGAGATTATCATGCTGCAACAAAGTAACAAGAAAAAGAAAGATGGTAGATATTATATTTTCTTTTTATTGATATTTTATTGTTACTTATGCGTTTTACAATTTAAAATTGATATGATGTATTGAATAATTTATATTAAACTTAAAATTACTACAAATTATTTATTTACTTATGACATTTTTAAAATTTTAAGTTATTTGTTTAGTAGTATCAACGATTATTTTAAACTATATAAATTATTTTATTTATTATTTAAATTTTTAAGCATTTTTTGTTTATTTATTTATTAAAGAACAAAATAATAAAAGTTAAATTTGATAGAATAAAAAATGAAATAAATTACAAAGTTAATTTTTTTATATATTATGAGCTGATATTATCTGTTGTATGGCAAATACTAAATATCATATAACAATTTATTCATATTTGTTATTATATATGCATCAAACACTACACACTACATGATAAGTTGTTATTTTATCCATATCATATGTTATTTGTATCCAGCTCTCTATGCTACATTGACTATCGAAGGAGCTCTCAATGATATATGAGGTGACAGATCGATAAGCAAACATGATGAAGAATGAATTTTGTGATGCTGGGAGCTGAGGTACCAATAGGTAATCTTAGCCGTTGATTCTAATATAAGGAATATAATTAATTATTTTTATTTGTCTAAATAGTAAAATGATCAGTACTCTTCAATTCCTATATAAATGATGAAGAGTATGTCGTAAATTTTATATTTATTTTGTTCATTGTCTATTAAATATTATATAAGTAAAAAAGATTGTCTAGTAATTTAAAGATTCTTTTTTGACCGAATAATTTTATAATATATTATTTTATTCAGTATTTATTATTTTGTAAATATGAATATTTTTTTGGTTTTTTTTAAAAAATGAACACTTTAAATTTAATGATTTGGTATAGTAATAAAAAATATATATTAAATTTGTTGATCGTAGATTTGATTTTCGTTAATGCTACCGATAAAAAGAAAAAAATTTAAATATTTTTTAAATCTTCTTTACCCACTCTAATAAAAAAACATATATTAAATCCAATAGGGTAGGTGTTTGATTCATTAATTAGAGAATAACAAATATAAGTTTATTTACAAGTACTAATATTAAATTATGGTTAAAGGAAAAAAGAGACAATTTTTGAAATAAATGTAAAAGTAAGAAACCCATAAATATCGTGAGATATACATGTGAAAGAAATTTAATTAGCGAAAATCTATCAGATTTTTTGTGGATTTATCCGCCAAAAATTGCAAAAATTGTGTTGATAATTGAAAAAAAATTGACGCATAACAAAAATAAAAAAATAGCAAGAGAGAAGTCAAAATTGGTTACTCTCGCCACGTCACCCTAATTGATTCCGTGGCACATTATTATTCGTTGGCCCACGTAAAGATCTCATCCACCCTTTCTCCTATATGAATCGGAAACTCTATTTCTCAGATCCAGTTCTCACCGCAACAGCGGAACCAAATCTCTCTCTCTCGGTTGCACCTCTCCACCCTCAAGAGTCACAATATCTTTTATCAATTGTTTTCTATTTCTCAACAAAACTCGCATTCGATTGCAGATCTTCAACAAGCAGGTAAACCTCTATCTCTTTGATTCATTTCAGAGTATTCTCTGATCTACAGATCTGTATCAATTTCTCTGATTTGTTCGATCTGTTATTTGTTTTTATGCCATTGTGTATGCTTGCATGTAAATAAACGCTGTAGAATTTAGGTCTGCTTCGTATCTGGATGAACATACTGTGATCAAATTGTTGACCTGTGGCGTGCGATTAGGGTTTTGAATTCGTGTGTACGTTCGGATTTGTTTTGCTTATTTTGTGATTTTTGCTGAATGCGTTGATACGGATCTAGCTCGATCGAGCTGGATTTTGGATCGCATGATTTTTATTTTAAGTTTCATGATGAATGTGATAATCTATGATTTTTTTTCTTCATTTTGTCGTTTTTTGAACCACAGATAGGGAGGTTTTGTTGGATTACATAATTTGTATTATTCAATGCATGTCCCAAAAGATTGAATCAGTCAAAATTTGTCATTGATTGTTCTTTCTGGGAATATATTTTAATTAAATATATGAAGGATTGAACGTTGTTTAAATAAATTCATGGGCATGCGCAATTTGCTTGTAGATATGACAATCTTTCAATTCAGGATTCTTATGGGAACCTGCAATTGATCATTTTCCCTCTTTTTTTTTTTTTTTTTTTTTTTTTTTTTCTTTTTCAAATAAAGGTTTTGCTTTGTATTATTCAATGAATGCTCAAACTCAATAATACAGAAGCTTCACGTTTTATGTTCCATATTAGGCATTATGGGTTTTGATGAATAGATATTAGGTCTAGGTAGAGATTTTTATGTGAAATTCATGCTGCTTCTATGTGAAATAGAACTGACTGAACAAACAAATTATAATGTCATATCTATTTTTTACAATATTGGTTTCTATTCTTTATGAATTGTCATTTGGATGCCGAGGTGTTCTTATTAGTATTAGTTTTCCCGTCTTCTCCTATTCGAAGTCTACTTATCTATGCATTGTAAATATCTGGTGCAGGTTAAATTAGTGTAATTTGTTAAGATGGGAGGTGGATTTAGAGTGCTTCACTTAGTTAGACCGTTTCTATCATTCCTTCCCGAAGTTCAGACTGCTGACAGGAAAGTGCCATTTAGAGAGAAGGTCATTTATACTGTGATCTCCCTGTTCATTTTTCTGGTTTGTAGTCAGCTTCCTCTGTATGGAATACACTCAACAACAGGCGCTGATCCATTCTATTGGATGCGTGTTATCCTAGCTTCAAACCGTGGAACTGTTATGGAGCTCGGAATCACCCCCATCGTGACTTCTGGACTGGTAATGCAACTTTTGGCTGGGTCAAAGATCATTGAAGTGGACAACAATGTACGGGAGGATCGTGCTCTCTTGTAAGTATTATTTATTGCATGTTATTTTCTTTCATAGTACAATATTATATATTCCACATTTTGTATGCCAGAAATTTCATATGGTTTCATTGGTGGATCTGAATTTGTTTTACATGCTTTATGTTTTATTTAATAGTGTGTGGAATTAATATAGTATGTGCTCTGGGTTTTGGGTTATGGTTGTCAATTCCTCCAATTTTGCATATTTCCTATTGAAGTTTTGTGTTATATGGTGGCAAATTATGTTTGAACTCATCCACAAGTTGATTGACTAATGAGATGAATTCCTCTTTGCGCTCAGAAATGGTGCACAGAAGCTACTTGGCATTTTGATAGCTGTTGGAGAGGCTGTTGCCTATGTTCTTTCTGGGATGTATGGTAGTGTGGGCCAACTTGGAGTGGGAAATGCCATCCTCATCATCCTCCAGCTCTTTTTTGCGGGTATCATTGTCATATGTTTAGATGAGCTCCTTCAAAAAGGTTATGGTTTGGGATCTGGAATTTCTCTTTTCATTGCCACTAATATCTGGTAAGTTTTGTGCTGCCTTTTTTAATTTTCTATATCAATTTTTTTTTGCTGTGTGCTAATGCAACTACTAAACATAGAATGTCCTTTTAACAATAACTAAGGAGAAATTCTCTCATTTTGATGCAGTGAAAACATTATATGGAAGGCATTTAGTCCTACAACCATTAATAGTGGTCGGGGAGCTGAGTTTGAGGGTGCTGTTATTGCTCTATTCCATTTGTTGATAACTAGAACAGATAAGGTCCGTGCACTTCGAGAGGCATTTTACCGGCAGAATCTTCCCAATGTCACAAATCTGCTGGCCACTGTCTTGATCTTCCTAATTGTGATATACTTCCAAGGTTTCCGCGTGGTTTTGCCTGTAAGGTCAAAGAATGCTCGTGGACAGCAGGGTTCATATCCAATCAAACTGTTTTACACCTCCAACATGCCCATTATTCTTCAGTCTGCCCTTGTTTCCAATCTCTACTTCATTTCCCAGGTAGTGGATTTTTGTTATGGTTAATTACAAATTGGAGTAAATATTTTTCTCTTGTTTTTAACAATATGATTTTACCCGATTTTTACAGCTGCTACACAGAAAGTACAGTGGAAACTTCATTGTGAATCTGTTGGGCAAATGGAAGGAATCTGAATATGGAGGTGGTCACTCTATTCCTGTTGGTGGCATTGCATACTATATAACTGCACCATCCAGGTAATAGAGGTGTTTCCATTCATATGGTTTTATAATTATAAACATTAAATTCTTTGCCTAGTTTGTTAGACCCATATATGATATAAAACATCAACCAATTATATATTTTTAATGTTAGTTATTGTTGTCTCGACTCTAATTTGTCATTTTGAACTATTGTTTTTATCCAGCTTAGCTGATATGGCAGCCAATCCTTTCCATGCACTGTTCTATCTTGTGTTTATGTTGTCAGCCTGTGCCTTGTTCTCTAAAACTTGGATTGAAGTCTCTGGTTCATCTGCTAGAGATGTTGCCAAACAGTTGAAGGTACAGATTTGAATTGCATTTAACATTCATTTTTGGTCTATACCTTTACCTAGTAATATAAGAGCCTGTTTTCTCAGCACATGCTCATAAGTAAATGTTTATTTTCTCAATAAGCAGTGTGACTGAATACACTATTTCAAGATGTTGAAAGTCGGGTGTTTCCCCAATTCATTTGTTTATACTTGTCTCCACTTAAAATACAGCCCTGATTATTAGATAGGTTTGAATCTGATTTAAAAGCAATACTGTGTCTGAAATTTCTAACCATGTGGCAACTCTATTAGTATTGCTTTGATGCAGTTGATCACTGTCTCATGGCTATGCACTGTTTAAACCACACAGAAATTGGTGTTTGTAGTGAAATTTGTGGGTCAACTGATTCGTTCTATTGCTTGGCCTGAAATTGGTGTTGCAGGAACAACAAATGGTAATGCCTGGCCATCGGGAGTCGAACTTGCAGAAAGAGCTGAACCGATACATTCCCACTGCTGCAGCATTTGGAGGAATATGTATTGGTGCCCTGACAGTATTGGCAGATTTCATGGGGGCAATTGGTTCAGGGACTGGAATATTACTTGCAGTAACAATCATCTATCAGTACTTTGAGACGTTTGAGAAGGAGAGAGCCAGCGAGCTTGGTTTCTTTGGTTTCTAAGCTCTGCTCAGTTATCACTGTTGGTGACGCAATCGGGTTAAATCCCACATCCACAGTTTTTGAGTATTGAGGAATGATTGTAGGTACTTTAACACAGTAAGGAAGAACGTAGATTAGCTTGCTATCCCTTTTTTCTCAAGTGGGGAAGTACCAACTAGTATATCCTTGTAAACGTTTTTGCATTTACTCTGGAAATATTTGTGTTAATTTTACGTCAAAGTTAGACACCATGGGTTAAAAGTGAATCTTGATTGATCTGCCTACTTTTAGAAATTTTGTTATTTTTACTATTTTCCTTGTATGAATATTTTGATGAGTTTATGTTAATTTTGTCCAAAGACTAATAAATTGAAAGGAATGGACTCTCGCATAGTTGAAGCTGATCCTCCATCATGCTATTACTTTGTGTAGTTCTTCTACCATGAATTTGGCAAGTATTTTCTACTTTATAGAAAAATTTATACTATATTACATATGAAAGGAAGCAACTTTGATGTGGATTAAAAAGTAATATTTAAGATCTTCTTTTGGTTTTTTGAATTTTTATACATTAAACTAAAGAAAAAATAAAAATTTCAAAATTATCGTACAACGGATTTGAATACTGAACCCCAACCTTCCTCCCAAGAAGTGCAACCATGAGAGCATCCAATGTAAACTTAAGACAATTCATTGAGACTAAATATATCAAACTACCCTTTCCTCTTTGATTGACAACTGAATACTTTCAAGGACTTCATTGTCTTTTTATTTAATTTTGTGCAACCTTTTCAAATAGTTGTTAGTAACATTTAAAAGGACAATAATAATCTTCTATCAATGACTACACCATCAAAACGTTTATATTTGTATAAGGGTACAATTTGTAAAAACACAGGACATTGATTAGTCACATGCATGATTTGTACAAAGTGATACTCATGCAAGGCCTTTGGTACACCAATTAGCAACTTTCATGGCCAAAAAGCTCTGACCTCCCACTCAATGAAGCTCACAATGTTTCCCTTATTCAATTCGCAACCATAAAATTAAAAAAACAATCACCTACTTTGCATGTCTTCGTAGAGATTTGACTGAGCTGCTGAAGACACCATGCTGAACCAAAGGAATACTGATATGGCTTAGGATAACAATAACCTAGTTGATTTAATATTCTTTGAACATGATCATTTTCTAAAATTAATGGAAGATTGTTTGAAATAATGGTGACATTAATGAGCTAATGTGGTTGTGAATGGAAAAAATGAAGAAGTCTCACATAAGAGGGATTTCACACACTAGTAGGGTATATAAGGTGGAGGTATGTACCTTGGGGTGTGCCCCAAGGGGTACCCCAATTTTGTGAAGGAGGAAGAACGCATGCAAAGTTGACCACCACACACGCGCGCCACCGCCGTCCGGCCGGCTCGGCTCGGGCCTTGGCCTTGGTATTATTATTTTTTAGTAAATGAAAAATTAATTAATTAATTTAATTAATTTTAAAAATGAATGCTTGCGTTTGTCTCTTATTGTTACGTTAATTACGTAACTACCCTCCAACGAGTCTACTTGAATAATCTGATCCAGTCTTCCCTTTTGCCCAGTCAAAACCCTAACCCTTGGTGCCACGTAACTGCTGTTGCTCGGTCAATATTCAAAGTTAAAACCCTAGCGGACGTTTTGGTAGTCAAATGCGCACATTATGGGTGGTCAGCAGTTTCGGAGCGCACGTTTTCTGAGGTCAAGGATTGGAGCGCAGGTTTCGTGGTCAACTGGAGCGCACGTATCAGAGCTGATGGATTGCGCCACTTTCTCTAATCCAGTTGCAGATTTTCTCTATAAATAGAGGGTTCTCCTCAGTTGGAAAATCACACCAAAAGCACTCCGCATCTGAGGCTTTTCTCTCTTCTCCCCCGTTATTACTTCTTCTTCTTCTTCTTCTTCTTTTGAGTGGCCTTAGTGCCATATTACGAGTGGTAGTCGTTCGACTGCCATATTGAGGGTGTAATTCTAGAACGGTTTTCAAAAGTGCAGTAGAACTCTGATACAGTGATCTAGGCTGTTTTATCTTGGGGATTTCGTGGTTTATAGTCTGCCTTGCAACATTTGGGCAGTGCCTTGAAACGTCTTAAAGAGAGCGACCTAGTCCGCGACTCAACCCAGTAATATTTTCGGTGGCATAAATTGTTTTTTCAAACTTTTTCGAAATTCAAAAATAACAATTTTAAGACGTTTTCGAACTGCCATGTCTACCAATGAAATTACTGGGACAGGTTCTTCTGCTTCTGACTACAACAAACCGTTTCGGTTTGAAGGAAGTCACTTCAAACGATGGCAACAAAAGATGTTATTTTTTCTAACCACGAAAAAGCTTGCCAACGTTCTGAAGGATGACATTCCTGTTGTTCCAGAAAATGCTGAGCAAACAGAAAAGGATAAGAAAGCTGTTGAATTAACCCAATGGGAACATAATGATTACTTATGTAAGATTTATATTCTGAATGGACTTGCTGATGATCTGTATGATTACTACAGTTTCGACAGCAATACTGCTTGACAGGTTTGGGATGCTCTGAAGAAGAAATATGATACTGAGGAAGCTGGAGTCAAAAAGTATACTGTTAGCCGCTACCTCAAATATCAGATGACAGATGACAGATCCGTCGAAGCTCAGTCTCATGAATTCCAAAAAATTGCTCACGAAATCATCTCTGAAGATATGTCTCTTAATGAATAGTTTCAAATTGCTGTTATTATTGACAAACTGCCCCCTGCTTGGAAAGATTTTAAAAATTCTCTCAGGCATAAAACAAAAGAATTTTCTCTAGAAAGTCTGATAACTCGCCTTAGAATTGAGGAAGAATCTCGCAAGCAAGACCAGAAAGATGAAGTTCTTCTTGTGGAAAACAACAAGAAAAAGAAATTCATCGGAGCAGTTCTGAAGCCAAACGGCAAACAACTAATGAATCAGAATCGCACCTCAAAGAACAACAACAAGAATGGGAACCCTCCAAAGGTCCCAATTGCAAGACAACAACCACCTCCTAGAAATGGCCCTCTCCCCTTTCTCTATTTTCACTATGGGAAAAGGGTCATATGGCACGCAAGTGTAAGAACAAGCCAGACCCTGCTAATCAGGCTAACTTGACAGAAGAGCAATTCATTGCTATGATAACTGAGATCAACCTTGTTGGTGGATCAGATGGATGGTGGATAGACACTAGCGACTCCTGCCATGTCTGTTATGATCGTGCTATGTTTAAAACATACACTGCTGCTGAAGATAAGAAAGTGTTGTTAGGAGATTCCCACACAACTAATGTTGCTGGTATTAGAGATGTGGAACTAACACTCACCTCTGGAAAGACCTTAATTCTGAAGGATGTCATGCACATTCCAGAAATAAGGAAGAATCTGGTTTCTGGGTTTCTTCTCAATAAGGCAGGGTTTACTCAGACTATAGGGGCTGATTTGTACACCATTTCTAAAAATAGTATTTTTGTTGGGAAAGGGTACGCCACTGATGACATGTTTAAATTGAATGTTGAAATCAATAAAATGTTTCCTTCTGCTTACATGTTGTGTGATTTTAATATTTGGCATGCTAGACTCTGTCATATGAACAAACGTGTGATTTCAAACTTAAGTAACTTAGGCTTAATTCCAAAGTTATCTATAAAAGATTTTGAAAAATGTGATTTTTGCAGTTAAGCTAAAATAACTAAGAGTTCACATAAATCAGTAGTTAGAGAATCTGAATCTTTAGACTTAATACACTCTGATATATGCGAACTTGATGGGATGTTAACCAGAAATGGAAAACGTTATTTTATTACTTTTGTTGACGATTGTTCTGACTATACTTTTGTATATCTTATGAAAAATAAAAGTGAAGCGCTTGACATGTTTAAGATCTTTGTAACTGAAATTAAAAATCAATTTAGAAAGAAGATTAAGAGATTTCGTAGTGATAGAGAAACATAGTATGATTCCAAGTTATTTAATGAGTTTTATAAAACCCAAGGAATTATACATGAAACTACTGCACCATATTCACCTGAAATGAATGGTAAAGCTGAAAGAAAGAATAGAACTCTTACTAAACTTGTTGTTGCTATAATGCTTAATTCTGGTGCTGCCTCTCACTGGTGGGGGGAAATTATTTTGACTGTTTGCTATGTTTTGAATAGAGTTCCTAAATCTAAGAACAAAACATCTCCTTATGAGATAATGAAGAAAAGACAACCCAACTTGTCTTATCTTCGAACTTGGGGCTGTCTGGCTTATGTCAGAATCCACGATCCCAAGCGAATTAAACTCGCTAGTAGAGCCTATGAATGTGTATTCATTGGGTATGCGGTAAACAGTAAAGCATATAGGTTTTACGACCTAAATGCGAAAGTGATCATAGAATCAAATGATGTTGACTTCTATGAAAATAAATTCCCTTTCAAATCGAGAAATAGTGGGGGCAGCGAGCCTAGTCAAGCTCCTGTGATAAGAAGCACTGAAAACAACAAACAAGACGAAACTGAAACTCGAAGGAGTAAGAGAGTCAGAGTTGCTAAAGATTATGGACCTGAATATATGGCCTATAATTTAGAAGAGGATCCTGCAAATCTCAAGGAAGCTTTGTCATCTATGGATGAAATGGATTCTCTAGAGTCTAACAAGACCTGACATTTAGTGGACTTGCCTCCTGGTTGCAAACCTATTGGTTGTAAATGGATTTTGAAAAAGAAACTAAAACCCGATGGATCTATTGATAAGTACAAGGTACGCCTTGTAGCCAAAGGTTTTAGACAAAGAGAAAATATAGATTTTTCGACACTTTTTCATCAGTCACTAGAATAACATCCATCAGGGTGCTCATATCACTTGCGGCTATTCATAACCTGGTGATACACCAGATGGATGTAAAAACAACTTTTTTAAATGGTGACCTGGAAGAAGAAATCTATATGGAACAACCTGAAGGTTTTGTAATACATGGGCAAGAAGACAAGGTCTGTAAGTTAGATAAGTCTATGTATGGTCTTAAACAAGCTCCTAAGCAATGACATGAAAAATTTGACAACTTGATTTTGTCGAATGAGTTTAAAGTGAATGAAAATGACAAATGTATTTATTACAAATTTGAAAATGGCATTTGCACTATCATATGTCTCTATGTAGACGAATTACTCATATTTGGTTCAAACATTCATGCCGTTAATAATGTGAAATCACTGTTGAGTAACAACTTTGATATGAAAGACCTCGAGAAGCGAGTGTAATCCTTGGAATAAAGATTACTAGGTCAGAAAAGGGAATTTCTTTTGATCAATCTCACTATGTTGAAAAGATCCTAAAGAAATATAATTACTTTGACTGTAAACCTGCTTGCACACCATATGATCCAAGTGTGAAACTCTTCAAGAACACTGGTGAAGGTGTTAGACAAACTGAATATGCGAGCATCATTGGCAGCCTCAAGTATGCCACTGATTGTACTAGACCCGACATTGCCTATGTCGTGGGATTGTTGTGCAGGTTTACTAGTAGACCTAGTATGGAGCATTGACACGTTATCGAATGATTCATGAGATACCTTAAAAGGACCATGTGTCTCAGATTACATTATCAAAGATTTCCTGCTGTCCTTGAAGGATACAGTGACGCTGATTGGAACACCTTATCAGATGATTTCAAAGCAACCAGTGGCTATATTTTCAGTATAGTCGGTGGTGCTGTATCTTGGAAATCGAAGAAACAGACGATACTGGCTCCGTCCACTATGGAGTCTGAAATGATAGCATTAGCTACCGCTAGTGAAGAAGCAAGCTGGTTGAGATGCTTGCTAGCTGAGATCCCTTTATGGGAAAAACCTTTGCCAGCTGTGTTGATCCACTGCGATAGTACCGCGGCTATTGCAAAGATTGAGAACCGTTATTACAACGGTAAGAGACGACAAATACATCGTAAGCACAACACAGTTAAAGAATTACTTTCTAAAGGAGCTGTTATAGTGGATCATGGACGCACTGATGAAAATTTAGCAGATCCTTTGGCGAAAGGATTAGCTAGAGAGAAAGTCCTAAATACATCCAAAAGGATGGGACTAATGCCTATAGATCAATGAGTCACTTATGATGGTAACCCGACCTAAAAGACTGGAGATCCCAAGAATTAGGTTCAATGGGTAATAACAAGTCATAGTGATATGAGATGAACATGCTATAGTATATATGAGAGAAGCATGATTCCTGAAGCGATATAAGGATGAGATAATAGTAAATCTTAATGAGATCTATACTCAATGTGGAGTGGAGTACCTAGCTACAGGAGTACTCTTGATAGACTCACCTATGTGAATGTGGAAGTGGGGGCCGCTTCCTATGGAATTTCGAGGCAGAATTCCTAGAACGTTCACTATACTGGGATACACGTGTATGGCCTTAAATGCACGGGCTTTTGAGAATACACCCAATGAAAAGGTTGTGTGTGGGTTTGATGTCAGAGATAGAGTTCAAGACTATGAGTCACTCTTGTTGAATCTGAATCTTACTTGCTATGAAAAGGTTCAAGTCAAGAGACACCTTTGTTTATCCACAATCTTATAGAAGCGTTTGACGCTATTTTTGAAACCTTCTTTTTTAAATTCAAGTGGGGGATTGTTGGAAATGATGATAAAATTAATGGAAGATTGTTGGAAATAATGGTGACATTAATGAGCTAGTGTGGTTGTGAATTGAAAAAAATGAGGAACCCTAACCCTTGGTGCCACGTAATCTGATCCAGTCTTCCCTTTTGCTTGGTCAAAACCCTAACCCTTGGTGCCACGTAACTGCTGTTGCCCGGTCAATATTCGAAGTCAAAACCCTAGCGCACGTTTTGGTAGTCAAATGCGCACGTTATGGGTGATCAGCAGTTTCAGAGTGCACGTTTTCTGAGGTCAAGGATTGGAGCGCATGTTTCGTGGTCAACTAGAGCGCACGTATCAGAGCTGATGGATCGTGCCACATTCTCTGATCCAGTTGCGGATTTTCTCTATAAATAGAGGGCTCTCCTAAGTTGGAAAATCACACCAAAAGCACTCCGCATCTGAGGCTTTTCTCTCTTTTCCCCCCGTTCTTACTTCTTTTTCTTCTTTTTCTTTTGAGTGGCCTTAGTGCCATATTACGAGTGGTAGTCATTCGGCTGCCATATTGAGGGTGTAATTCTAGAACGGTTTTCTACGGTGCAGTAGAACTCCGATACAGTGATCTGGGCTGTTTTATCCTGGGGACTTCGTGGTTTATAGTCTGCCTTGCACCATTTGGGCAGTGCCTCGAAACGTCTTAAAGAGAGTGACCTAATCCGCGACTCAACTCGGTAATATTTTCGGTGGCATAAATTGTTTTTTCAAACTTTTTCGAAATTCAAAAATAACAATTGTCTTTTTATTTAATTTTGTGCAACCTTTCCAAATAGTTGTTAGTAACATTTAAAAGGACAATAATAATCTTCTACCGATGACTACACCATCAAAACATTTATATTTGTCTAAGGGTACAATTTGTGAAAACACAGGACATTGATTTGTCACATGCATGATTTGTACAAAGTGATACTCATGCGAGGCCTTTGGTACACCAATTAACAACTTTCATGGCCAAAAAGCTCTGACCTCCCACTCAATGAAGCTCACAATGTTTCCCTTATTCAATTCGCAACCATAAAATTAAAAAAACAATCACCTACTTTGCATGTCTTCGTAGAGATTTGACTGAGCAGCTGAAGACACCATGACCAAAGGAATACTGATATGGCTTAGGATAACAATAACCTAGTTGATTTAATATTCTTTGAACATGATCATTTTCTAAATTTATGTTTTCGTTATGTGAATAATACACGTGTTTGATGTTTAATATATGTTTCATTTTTATAGACAATGGTAGAGCAATATTGCAAATGGAACGACCAATTAGTCGATTAGCATGGTTGATGACTCTAAGGATGTTTGAAACTTGCAGTGAGGGTGACAAATATGTGGTTTGCCAACAAAGACAAACTGAAACACATTGAAATGATCTTCATGGATAAAGATGTAAGTGTTTTTTTTATGCACTATTACATTTTATTGTACATTAGAAACATCAAACATTTTCCATCACAATCATCTGTTCATGTTAGGCCGTTTATCATTATAATGAAATGTTCTAAAATACAAACAACTGTTATCAAAGATGATACACTAAGGTGGAAATCAGTCCTCAAATAAGGATTTACTTATATTGTGCAAAATTTTAATGTTCAAGAAAATGATGCTCAATTTAAGTCATGTGACTATGCATTCAAGTTGCTTTTATGTGGTACTACAATTGTGGATTCATTTGACAGTCTTGATATTCCTATTAATAAGTTAAACTTTGTCAATTTTTCGGATATACTTGATGGGAATTTTTGTCCTAATCTTTTAGTAGGTAAAATAATACATAATCTCTTTCAAGACATCATTTATAAATTAACAAAATCACATTCATGATTTACAAATGTATGCTGGTTGAATGTTTATGTAGATGTAATTGGTGGTGTAAATGAGATTGATAATTCTCAGGCATAAAAAGGCTACACAAAACCAAGGGTCTCACTTACCATTACAAACTATAGGTATGTTGTGGCAATAATGAAAGTGAAAAATGATGACATATTGTATTTTTTATCAAAATGACCATTCGATTATTTTTTCCAGTGGTTTTTTGATGTGATGCACACTTTGAAATGATTATGAAATGAAACTCCAATCACGATAACGGTCCTGTTATACTTATTCGCAAAAAGTAATTATATTGATATATCTATATATGTTACAATTTCTCAAACATACTACACCATATTTCATTCAATAAATTAAATAACTAATCTTATCATTTACCAGGATCATTTGGCTGAGTTAGTGAGGGCTACATAATTAGGGCTATTCATATAGTGATTCATAATTGTTTATTTGGCTGAGTTTTGAATTAAAAACTTGTTTATCTATTCATAATTGTTGGTTTTTGTTACTCATGTAATTGACTCATAATTGTTTTTGCCTTTGAATATCTTTCATAATCGTTTATTTGGCCTAGTGCTAGAATGGGCCAGATACCTAAGATGCTGCAATTGACAGAGGAAAATTATCCTTAAGCAACCTTATGACATCCAATTTTTTTGAAGTCAAAGGATGATCTTGAAATTGTTTTAGTTTTAGTAAAGGTAGTCGGGTGGTTCTCTTTTCACTTTCTTTCACAAGTTGTTTTATACAATTTATAGATTTATGTCCAATTGTGTGATCAATTGAGCAATTGCTTGATTGGTTTAATTGAGTAATTGCTTGATTGCCCTGCAGTTTTAATAAATATCTTTCAATGGTGTTATGACATAGGGTGATTTATCTCTATATGTGTTTTTGATTAATTTATGCATGCAAAGTTACTTGACAGTTCCTGGCTAACTATTTTATTTACAAATTAATTGGTGGAATTACCTGACAGTTCTCCCCTTAATGTAGACGTGTTGGATTATGATATGTATTATGTAACTCCTTTCTTGTTGTGTTTTGTTTTTCCATTGGATATAATCTAGATTGCAATAAGCTGAAATATTTCATCTTAGTTCATGTTTGTTATTGATTCTTTGCACTTTGATAAATGCTTTTAATCCAAAATCACTAGTAGAACATTTTGATTACGAGTTTTTTGATAGAAAAGTATACTAGTTCAAATAGATATTTTTTTTGAGTAGGTTTTGACTGAGTTGAGCTATCCAAGCCAAGCCTAGTTCAATCTCAAGTATTCGATTGATTAAGAAATCAATCTTAATTTCATGGCTCAACTTGGCTTAATATACTCCCTGGCTGCTGGAGCTCAATGAGCCAATCTTGAATTAATCGAGTCTTTTATGCTCATTGGGTTAATTTCAATTTTGAAGCTTGGCTATTTTTTTTTTTGCATGTATATTTAGTTTGAAAAACAATTGAGCAAATCAGTTGTAAAATTGAACTTTAGTACATATTCAAAAACGTCATTGTTATTTTGATGACCCTGGCTGATTCAATTTTAGACCATGTGTCGGCCTTCTAAAGAACAACAGGATTCTGTTACTATTGAACTTTGTCTCTTGAACTTTGTCTGATGATTTTTGTTTCAATTATTTGCATTCCAAGTTGTGATTATGGTACTATTGACGTCCCTGTGTCCACGACGCCTCTTTGTGGCTCTGTTTCTTCATCTCTCCGCAACTCCTTCATCCATCGCCGCCGCCTATTCTTCAGACTTTCAACTGGTAAACCATGTTTTTCCTCTTCCTATTTTTTATTTCAAATTTTTTATGAATTAAAAACTTGTTTAGTGATTCATAATTGTTTATTTGGTTGAGTTAGTTAGCGATATGTAATTAGTTAGGACTACATAATTAGGTCTATTCATATAGTGATTTATAATTTTTTATTTGGCTGAGTTATGAATTAAAAACGTGTTTATCTATTAATAATTCTCATAGGTTTTTAAGAAGATTTAGATTTTATTGAATCACCACAATGGTTAAGTATTGAATCCATTTGAAAATTTAGTGTTACAAAATTTGAATATGATGTTACACATTCACGTAAGATGGATACCATGAATAATTCAAAAACATAATTTACTTTGAACATGCAGAAAATTTAATTTAATTTGAACATGCAGAAAATTCAAAACATATTTTTTTATGTATTTTATCCACATGCATAAAATTTGTTGTAGCATCTTTGTTCATTCACGATGACAAAAATAACTGCATCAATTCATTCATACACTAACAAATAAAGACGACCAAAAAAAATTTAAAAGAAATTAACTGTTATTGATTTTGTCTTGTCTTTGTGATTGTGATGCACACATTGCATCATAATCAATAGAAGAACTCTGTCTAGAAACAGACATAGACATTGAACTATAACTTTTAGGATGATAAGGTGAAATTTTCTTCCCTTTATCTTAAAAATAATAGGATCTTCACCACCATCAGGAACACATTATTCTCTTAATATAATCGTTTTCATCCAAACAGAGTCCTCTGTTTTCACCTTCCCTTTAATTTTATCCTCCTTTATTTGATCCCAAATTTTCGTCAATGATAAATTCCTTGGCATTTTCAGGTTCACACTAAATGAAGATCTTCGTTCTGAAGTTACTTTTTCATATTATTGCAAGAAATTGATTCCTTTGGTTGCTACATTCTCTGTTTCTGCTTTATCTTTTTGTTATATTTTTTCATTTTCATGCTCTGATGATATTGGTTCTCCTGTCACTAATGTGTTTGATGGTGAACTAGATGAATTTAAATCTTTACCTACATTTAATGGATCAATTTGTGGTGGATCTTACGTTTTATGACTTTGTATGAGAGAATTTTGATGCCTTTAAATTAGGGGTGTACATGGGTGCAGGTCGACCCGCTAACCCGATCACCCAACCCAACACAACCCAATTTTTACTCGTATCCGGTCACTTTTGGGTCCAACCCAACCCAACTCGTTGAAACCCACTTATATTTGGTTCGGGTAATGGGTTTAACAATTTGAACCCGTCGACCCGACCCGATAACAAGTTATATTTTTTTTAAAATTTTGTTTGGCAGCCCAGCAGTCCAATAGGGTTTCATTACTCTTCTTTAGATTTTCAGCTGCCCTCATCCACTTTCTGTGTCCACCTTCTTCCACACTTTTTGAAGTCGCGCCGCCTTCCACTTTGTTCTTTTGTTCTGCAAGTGCTCATAACTGATTTTTATACGAATTCGTTATAATAAGATATTATTAATAGCTGATTTTTATAGGAATGCTGATGCAATGTGTTTATGCGTCTAGCCTAAATACTTAATTTTTCTCTCAATTTAGCGTTTAATTTGTTTTGGCCTTGTAATCTCGTATATGCCTACTCATACAATTCGTATCTAATTTTTGAATTGTCTCTTTCAAAAGAGCAATTTAATTTTTGAGTTAAATACTATTTATTTAAATGTTATATTTTGTTATAGTTTTACATAATAAAGGTATGAACGAAAAGCTTATACTTGAAGGAACTTGTTAAGTGCTTGTACTTGAAGTTGACATTGCTTAGAATTGATGAATTTTTATATTTTAGTGTTTTACTATTGTTGAATTTATTTATGCAATTGAAGATTGTTGGATTTATTTTTTTGTGTGAGAGGTTGATGACTTTTTTAAAGAATTGAATGATGTGATTGAAATTTTATAGTTTTTGAAACATTTAAGTATTAAATATATTTTCATTCAATATGTGTTCCCGTAAAATAAAAAACAGGTTATTATTTATGTATAACCCGCCAACCCAACCCGTTCTTGATCGGGTCGGTTCGGTTCGGGTTAAATGAAAAAATACGGATTTAGAACTTAACCCAATCCAAAGATAATCAATCGGGTCGGACATTGAGTTTTGTCAAAACCGGCCCAACCCAACTCACGTACACCCCTACTTTAAATAATCAAAATATTGTATGGGGTTTTCATATCCTTCTTTCTCAAAATTAGGTGGCATAGTTGAACAAATTAGTTGATGATGTTAAAAGTGTATAAATGTGAATTTGAAATATTTTGTGAAAATGAACTAGATGGTAAACAATTTCAAAGCCAAAGCAAGAAGGTCTATATCTTGAAGTTGCTACTATTTTGAGAGTCTTGGGGTGCATAATCAAGTCGAAACTTAATAATTACAGGGCAATATCTTTCTAAAAGTTAAGTTGTTGTTGTTATTTCTTTTAAATATGTACTGGAATGACGAAAGTTTCTCCCTTAAATAACATGTTAAAAATCCATTTTATTACTAAAATAATACTAATACTAGTAATAATAATATTAGATTCATGTTCCATGACATTCTCTCTATATATATATATATTTCATTTTAGAATAGAGATATAAGATATGACTATTAAGTTACTCTATCTTCCTTTCTTCTTACAAATACTGTAACATTATTCCATTATATTATAGCTAAGTAATGTTAAGATGTGATACGTAACTCCCTAACGTGCAATGTGACATAATGTATAAAAAATTAGAAAACAAATCATAAATGCGACTCAAATGTAGTTTCAAGCTAGACTCATTAGAAAAGTAAAAAGACTAGGAAAGAAAGACACCTCCATAGAAGGTTTTCAATTTTGAATCTTATTATTATGAACTGAGAATTAATGTTGATACGTGACATTATAAATAGCTTAATTGTATGAAATATACAACACGTAATATATTGATCATGTCAATGAAGAACAATTGAGCAAATCAATTGTAAAATTGAACATTAATACATGCTCAAAAATATCATTTATATTTGATGACCCTGGCTGATTTAATTTTAAACCATGTGTCGGCCTTCTAAAGAACATGGAAATTAGGAAAGATGATGATGCATTCACATGGAAATCAGAAAAGATTAAGACTATGTTTAAATATGTATTTGGTCCCTGCAAATATATCACTTTTTGATTTTAGTCCCTCTAAATTTTTTTGTTTGGATTTAGTCCCTATAAAATGAGAGACGATCGACTTTTCCAAAAACCCATAAACCATTCATATTTTCTTTATTAAATTATCAAATAAATAAATTTATTAATTAATAATATAAAACATTTTAATTTTTAATATATCATAAAAGATGATGTGTTGATGTGTATTTATAGGCCCACGTGTCATGACAGTTTATCAACTCTTTTTTTAGGGACCAAAATCGATTTTCTCTAATTTTACGGGGACTAAATTCAAAAAAAAGAAGTTATAGGGACTAAAATAAAAAAGTGATATATTTTCGAGGACCAAAGACATATTTAAACCTTAAAACTAATATACTTTTAACATTTCTTTAGAAAGTTGCCATGTTTATATTTCTTAACACTTCTAACTTTAGGAAAATGTAATTATTTTGAACTACAATTGTTTTACCTAACTGTACAATTATGATAAAGTAGATAGAAAAACATCTAATGATTATACAATGACATATGGTTCTAACTTTTATGTAACTTTTATAGTCAATTTGGTTTGGTAGATATAGAAACAATGGATCGGAAATGGATGTCTGCCAATCATTTGTACTTGTTTAACATGTTGTTTTGGAAAACGCATTAGAGTATTATGGCATGGAATTGATCAAAGTTATACATGTTGGACAGAAATGGTGAGAAAAAAAAGAGAACACTAATTTGGATAATGGTGCGACATATGCATCAAATGATTCTGACACAAATACATATGAGTGAGATCGAGTTGAGGAGATTGCAAAAGAAGTTGAAGAAGATCTTTGGGATTGTCCTAAAATGTTTGAGAGTTTGTTGAGTGACGCAGAGAAACCATTATATAATGGTTGTACTAAATTCACAATATTGTCGGTGATATTAAAGTTGTACAACTTAAAAGCGAGTAATGGATGGTATGATAAGAGCTTCACAGACTTATTAACCCTTCTAAAAGATATACTGCCAAATGATAATGAACTTCCCAATCGAACCTACGAGGCTATACAAATTTGTGCTCTATTGGCATGAGCTACATAAAGATTCATGCTTATCCTAACAATTACATTTTATTTCGAAATGAATATGAATTGCTAAAGGCGTGTCCGAAATGCAATGTCTCTCGATATAAGAAGAAATAATCTACTCCAGCGAAAGTCGTGTGGTATTTTCCTACAATACCAAGATTTAGGCGCATCTATCGTAGTGAAGAAGATTCAAAACACTTGACAATGCATGCAGATGAAAGAATTAGAGATGGAAAGTTTCGACACCCTGCAGATTCTCCACAATGGGAAAAAATTGATCATGAGTATCTTGATTTCGGGAGAGAGTCAAGAATTTTACGACTTGCACTTTATACTGATGGAATGAATCCACATGATCATCAAAGCATCTCACACAGCACATGGCATGTGATTTTGTTGATTTATAACCTACCTCCATGGTTATGTATGAAGCATAAGTTTATGATGTTGTCTTTGTTAATTTATGGACCCAAACAATCGGAGAATGATATCGACGTATACTTGACTCCTTTAATTGAAGATTTAAAAAATATGTGGGAGACAGGTGTGGAAGTTTATGATGGGTATAAGAAAGAATGTTTTAATTTGAGGGCTATGTTGTTTGGCACAATTAATGATTTTCCAGCATACGTTAATTTATCGAGAAGGTCGTGATTATTTGCCTTGATGGAAATAGCGATAATTATTTGCCTTGTTCGACTATGGTATTTGATAAAATTGTTAGTAAGAATTATTTAATCAATGGAGGAGATATATATATATATATATATTTTAATCGTTAGTGCAAGAAGAATTTGGGCTAAGGAATGAGTAGAAATTTGGGCTACGAGTTTGTGGCTTTTTTTTATGATCAAGGTTAACAAAAAATAAATAAATAGATAAAATAATATTTTCTCTCTTCTATTTTTATTCAAGCCCAACAATCTCTACTTTAAATTTTCCCTAAAGTCCATAATATTTCTATACTCAGTAATAATAAGCAGAAAAGAATACTGAAACCCTAGCCACCATGACAAACCCTAATTCACAAACCGTTTACAGACAAGATTCTGTAAACAGAAAGGAATACTTAAACCGTAGCCACTATCACCTTCACACCTCCTCTTCTTCGTGCATCAAAAGCTTAGAACTTATTTTTCCTTGTGAACAACTTCGTGGGGCTTATAGCTTTGTACTAGGAAGAAAAACGACTAAGGTAAGGGCTTTTCTCCACACAAATTATAGTTAGATCGTTGATTGGATGACATGAAATTAATAATTGTGATTGCTTGTCTTTGAAAGGAATAAACGTAGACTAATGAATTAAAATAATGAAACCCCAATCCTTTGCGTTGAGTTCAATATATAATATACGATTTTTAAGAAGTAAAGTATGAATTTTTATGTTATATGTGATAAAGTTTTAATTTTTATGTTATATATGATAAAGTTTTAATTTTTATGACGAATAGGAAGTAAAGTATGAATTTTTATGTTATACGTGATAAAGTTTTAATTTTTATGATGAATTTAAAGTAAAGTATGCATTTTTATGTTATATATTATATTGTTTTATTTTTATGACGAATACAGAGTAAAGTATGAATTTTTAGGTTATACGTGATAAAGTTTTAATTTTTATGACAAATATAAAGTAAAGTATGAATTTTTATGTTACATATAATAAAGTTTTAATTATTATGATGAATATGAAATAAAGGTTGAATTTGTATGTTATATGTGATAAAGTTTTAACTTTGATGATGTATTTGAGTTGGAGTTTGAATTTTCTTGTTATATATGTTAAAGTGTTAGTTTTTATGGTGTATATGATATCAAGTTTCAATTTTTATGTGTATGTGGTGAAAGTTATAATTTTTATAATTATTTATCTATGAATATGTGATACTCATGATAAGGATGTGTGGTATGTGATCTTAGTGATATGTGAATAAGATGATGATTTTAAAAAGTGATTTTGAATGCATATGGCATGATTCTTAGTGGGCTATGTGGGAATATATCTCTTTGATAATATACCATCATGTCATGGCATATGCATCTTCGTGGAAGTTGCCTTAATGGCAGGTTTGTTTTCCCCATTGGTATGGGTGATCTTTCTATGTGGAAGTTGCCTTAGTGGCAGTTTTTTATCTGGATCATATAGTTTCAGGAGCATGCATTATGCATATGTTTTGTTATACAATTTATCGGTTGCATTTTTTCTTTTAAATTGGAAGTTTTTACCTTTATATGTTGTGTCATTCTTCTATATGTTTAGCTTTGGTTTGATGTGGGTGATGGAAAAAAACTGACCCTTACAACAACATTTTAGGTACTAATGATTTCGAGGAGATTCAAGAATAGTTGATGAATATTGATGTGTGGCGAACGTGGGGTAAAAATGGGTTTTAAAGACAATTTTGTAATAATAAATTTCATGCGATATCTCTAAGTTTATTTTTAATCTTTTGTCACCAACTTTTAAAATGAACTTGAATTCTAGAAATATGAAAGTAGGTTCCTTTCCGTTAGGAATAATTATTTTTACTTTATTTTAGCTTCTAAATAAACATTTTCTTAATAATATTAAATAAACGTGGTTATTACTAATTATTCAAATGAATAAATGTTTAGGTATTCATACTTAAAAAAAAATTATCGTAAATTTTTCTAAGCAATAAGTATTTTTATGTAATGCTTTGGATTCAAAATTCGGGGCGTTACATGATTCATATTGAAAAAAATGTATTTGATAGTGTTATTGGTACGTTACTCAATGTTCCAGAAAAGTCTAAGGATGACATCAATGCAAGATTGGACTTGGTCGATATGGGATTAAGAAATCAATTGGGTCCCGTAAAGAAAGAAAATCGCACATATCTACCTCCAGCCACTCATACTCTATTTAGAAAAGGAGAAAATTGTTTTATGCAAATTTCTTCATGAAGTTAAAGTTCTAGAAGGATACTCTTCAAACATTAGAAATTTAGTTTCTATGAAAAACCTCCAGTTAAAAGGTTTTACGGCTCATGATTGCATGTTCTAATGGAGCATTTGCTACCAATAGGTATACGTTCCATTTTACCTGAAAAAGTTCGACGAGCCATAACTAAAGTATGTTTCGTCTTCAGGGAAATTTGTAGTAAAGTGATCGATCCTAAAAAATTACTAACACTGCATAGGGAAATTATTGTTACTGTATGTGAGCTTGAAATATATTTCCCACCCTTGTTTTTTGATATAATGGTTCACCTTACTATTCATCTTGTTAAGGAGACACAACTTTGTGAGCCAGCTTATATGAGATGGATGTATCCGATAGAACGCTATATGAAAATATTAAAAGGATAAGTAAAAAGAAGAAGTCGACCAAAATGTTGTATTGTTGAACGGTACATTGTCGAAGAAGCTGCTGAATTTTGTACTGAATATCTATCCAATGTTGAATCCATAAGGCTTCCCATGTCTCGTCATTTGAGAAGAATAACAGGAGAAAGGATAATTGGAAAAAGAGTAATGACTATATGAAGGACAGAAAATGGAGTAGGCACAACTATATGTTCTGCACAATGTTGATGAGTTTCAACCGTATGTTACATTTCATATAGACTAGTTAATGAGTTTGAACCTGAATAGGAATATAAGTTGGATAATACGAGAGCACAATCGAAGTTTTATAACATGGCTAAAAAATCAAATTAACTCAAAGTTTGCTATAGACCCCGCTTCAATTTTAGAGAGATTGAGATGGCTAGAAAATGGCCCGAGTTTACATGTTTTTTCTTAAACCGGTTATGTAATTAATGACTATACATTTTATACCATAAAACAAGATGATCAAACCACTATACAAAATTGTAGAGTCACTGTAGTAGCTGAAGCGATGCATATCTCAAGTGCTAAAGACAAAACCCAATATATGCAAATCTATCATATTTTGGGGATATCGAGCACATATTAGAGTTAGATTACACAATGTTTCGTATTCCTATCTTTGGTTGCAAGTGGGCTGATAATAATACTGGTGTTCGAATTGATGAGTCAAGGTTCTTGCTTGTCGATTTTAATAGGGTGAGATTCAAAGATGAGCCTTTTATTTTAGCGTCGCAACCTCAACAAGTGTTTTATGTCACTGATCCTGCAAAGAAACAAAGATGTAAAAATGAGAGCATGGAGAGAAACGAAGAGTAGAGTGAGACGGAGAACAGACCCCGAGTTTGAGAGACAATTTAAGACATATGGAACAATTAGTGGAAGGAGATGAAGAGTTGGACGACGAATGAGATGATAAAATATTTTTAAAGAAAAGAAAAAGAGAACGAAAAAAAAGAGAAGCTAAGAATCAAAAGAAAAGAAGGAAAAAAACGGATGCAGAAGGAAAACGAGGGCACAAAATGAAAATAGAGGAAAACAAGAAAGACAAAAAGAGAGAATAAAAGAGGAAAAACATTTATTCAATTCTTTATTCATATTACAGTTGTAAAAAAAAATAAAAATTACATTAAAATTATAATACTTATTACAAAAGGTCTTTATAAGGCTATCTAAATCAGATCCACTAATTTATATTACATATTAGGTTTGAGTCACCAATTCCTCATACATAAATAAACTAAGTCTCTTTATTTGCATCTTCTTTAGTAAGTGTTTTCCTTCTATGAACTTTCTTCTCATACATTGATGAAGAAGTTTTCATATTTAAAAGCCTACCTTATGACTCATAAGACGTAGCTAAAGAAAAGGAGATAATTTAGTTTTTTGTTTTCTTTAATTGTATTTGACTTGTCTGATGAGACTATCTTTGAATATTGAATTAGAGATATAATCATCCAAAGAAAAATCTTTGATAGGATTGTAGGTGCTCCAACCCTTCTTCGTTATTACTTTTAGAATTAACCTCTCTTAATGTTCAGACAAGGCATGTATTTCTGTAGATATCATTTTTTAAATTTATTTTTTTTCTTTTTTTTTTGAATACTTCAAACAAAAAATAAAATGGAATTGCAAATGTAACAATAAAAACTTTAACAAAAAAAGGTCCAAACGAAACCTTGCTCTGATTACCACTTGATGACTAACCAAATGAATGGTTTTTCAATCTATGTGCATATCATTGGCAACACAAACACATATTGTGAATGATAGAAATGGATTGGCGCCACACTCTTACTTCTATGGAGAAGAAGAAATGATAAGCCTTAAAGTGAATGAGCACCACAAAGAAACATGATTTCTTGATAAGATCGAAAGGATGATTCAATCCAGAACCAAAAAGAGACAAAGCTCTAACAAATACATAAAGTGTATTTTTTCAACAAAATTCTTTTCCTTTTTTATTATGTAATTCTCCCTATATAAAAGAAAGACTTTCTTGGACTGATTACAAGTCAAGAAAAAGTCACAATAAACTAACATCAATTCCTACTTATTGCACTAATTGTCTTGTGTAGTGGCTGCACTAATTATATTGTCTAAAGTTAATGAAAATGTGGTTATAATACTAACATAAGAAACTCAAGAGTCACATTTAGCAAGATAAATCAACGGTGGCTGCACTAATCACATTTCACAATTGTTTTCCACTTGTTGAAATAGATCTCTTTCATTCACTTTGGTCCCTTCATGACATATATGAGAAATTTTAGGCAATCCAATAATCTGAGAAAAATCCCAATATTTGACCACAAAAACCAAATTAGGAGAAGGTATTAGTGTAGTAGTATGCCATGACTTTCTAACATTTTTCTCTTGCAATTCAACATCTATGGTTCCACTACATTGCTCCGTTGGAAGCACTTCTTCATTTTCTTTCTTGCATGCTTCCTTTGGAATTCCATCCATAACCTTTTTGATAATAAAAACCTCACAACATGGAAAAAGGTTAGGATTACAACAAGTATCCAAGATGACATCATTTTTCTCTATTTCTTTTACATCTCCCTCTTTTTTGATGGTTTCTTTTTCTTTCACCTCACTTTCTTTTACAACAAGAATCTCTATTTTTTTAATATATTTTTTCACTCTCTCTATAGTACTCTTGAATTTTACGGATCTCCTCCTCAAATATTTCAGAACTAGCAGCCATCTGTCTTTCCATTTTCTCCTTTCTTTTAACTTTTCTTTCATTATCTCTATTTGCCATTTCAATTTCTCTATCGCTTTTTCATAACTTCTATTTTTCCTCCCTAAGTAGTCAATCCTTTCAAAAAATTCATCAGTTTGTCTATGAATTAACCTCTCTTAATGTTGGCCCCACTAATCTTAATCACGTCATCAACTTTAAGCCAATTTTCCACCATGAAAGATGCTGATTTTGCTCTATGTTCGAACCTAGTTGGTTTTATAATTAGAATTTTAATGTTAATAAAAGTATTTTATGAGAACAATATATTTGACTTCACAAAGTATGAAAGATGATTCGGGTTTTTGAAGACAATTTAAAATAAGTTTGATTCAAATTTAAGAAAATCTTAAACCAAGTTGAAAAAAAGATATGGTCAAGATTTATTACAAGAAGATATGAATTATTTACAAGAATATTTGATCAACATTTATCTACAAGAACATATGAATTATTTACAAGAAGATTTGATCAAGATTTATCATAAGATATGACTTATTTACAATAAGATTTGATCAAGATTTATCTACAAGAAGATATAAATTATTTACAAGAAGATATGATCAAGAATTGTTTACAAGAAGAAACACTCACTAGAAGATACATTTATTATTTGCAAATATATGATTCAGATTTTGACAAAGGACAAAATATTGAATTGGACTTAGTCATATTCCTACTTGTGAAAGTATAAGAACCGGTCAACCACTATGTTCTCGTCCATATCAAAGCAAGCAATATGAAGGAAGTTTCATATAAAGAATTTACGAAAATAAATCTTAACAAAATACAAACAATATCAATCTGAAGAATTTTTAAACTCAATCTGAACAAAATATGAACATAATCAATCTGAAGAATTTAGAAACTCAATCTGAACAAAATACGACCATAATCAATCTAGAAGAACTACTTATATTGGATTTAGAAATAAAGAATTGGCTAAAGAACATATTATCAAAAAGCATCCTGTTCATAATTATTTTTGAATAAGATCATTGTTGACCAAGCTAGGAATGAAGATACAATTCATCTTAGAGCTCAAAGAGAGAAAAACTTGTTCGAATGAGAAATAGTTTATAAGTGTTCTTCTTAGAGTGTGATAGTCATTGTTAAAATCAACTTGTTAAAAGCAACTACTCAAGTTCCAAACCTTTGTATTCAAACCCGATAGAGGAGTCACTGTGCCTTCAACAATCTGAGGTTTTTAGATTGTGTGGAGAAGACTTGGCTAGTAGAGTCAAGGTGTGTGTGTTCCTCAAAAGTATGGGGTTGTCATGTTGTTTGAGAAGATTGGCTTGGAGGGTCAGGTGTTTTGTAATTCAAGTTGTTGAATTAGTGAATTAAATCCTTCTGAGCGAAGAAACTGGATGTAGCCAAATTAGTGGTGAACCAGGATAAATTACTTGTGTCTCTTTATTCCTGCACTCCTTAGTTTTGTTATTGCTTCTACTCCAAGTAAATCATCAAGTCTGAACTAGTTTAATCAAATAATGAAAAAGTTATCAACTTACTCAAACACAATTCAACCCCCCTTCTCGTGTTTTCAACTTCACTCTAGAGTCTAAAAGAAAAATTATAGATAGTTATATATGCTTTCGAACGAATCAAAGATCATATCAATTAGACATCTAGAGCTCCAAATATAGCCAAAACATAACATATAGTTTATTGTCTACCAAAACAATACTCCATTATTAAATAATTCAACACTATTTACTCCAATTAATTCAAAGGTTACCACAGTTTAGCAGAAAAGATTTGGCACCACTTCGATGCAATTCCCAGATTTTTTTTCTCCCTCTGCTGCTCGACGCATTTCTGAGTCTTTTCTCGTGTCCCAACAACATTTCAATGTGGTCCTAATACCATTATCTCTTCGGTTCTAGAGTGGTCCTCAAACCATTGTTTCTTTGGTTTTCGAGTTGTCTTCATATTATAGCCCCTTCGATTTTAGCACCCCATATTTGAAGGTGTAATTCTAAAGTGGATCCTATAATTCACTGGGAGTTTGAAAAACTTTGATTGAGCTGTTTTATCCTAGGGACGTCACGGTTGATAGTCTTCTTGCTCATTTTTGGGAAGTGCTACAAATTGTCTTAAAGAGAGGGATTTAGTATGTGACTTATCCTAGTAATTTCTTCGGTGGAAACAACATTTTTTCAATCAATTTCATTTTAAAAATAACAATTTGAAGACAACATATTTTGCCATGTCTACTGAAGATATTACTGGTTTTGGTACTACTATATTTGATTTCAACAACCTATTTTTGTTTGAATGATATTACTTCAAAAGATGGATACCAAAGATGGTTTTATTAACTATGAAAAAAGTTTCCTATGTTTTGAAAGATTAGATTTTAGTGGTTCTTGAAATACCTAAACAAAAAAAAAAGATAATAAAGCTAAAGAATTAACCCGATGGAATAAAAATGATTTCTTATGCAAGAATTTTATCCTTAAGGGACTTTCTAGTGACATGTGTCATTGTTATAATACCTATGAGAGCATTAAAGATGTTTGGGATGCTCTGAAAAAGTATGATACCGAGGAAGCTGACACTAAAAAGTATGATGTGAGACACTACCTCAAATACCAAATGACAAGTTTGTGGAGGCCTAAATCAATGAGATTGAGAATGCTAAATGACAAGTACGATGTGAGACACTACCTCAAATACTAAATGACACGTTCGTAGATTTTCTTGCTATTATTTAATACAACTATGAAAACTGATTTTTTTTAAATAATAGCATTAAATTTTCGCAACTCACAATTATTACTTTTGACAAATTGTAAATTTTAATTTTTATTATTTGATATTTAGAGTAAAAATATAATTAGTTTTAGATAATTAGTCATAAGTTCCATTTTTTTTAAATTGCCTATGCTGTTAGGGACTGTTAAAAAAAATTGTGATGGCGAACTTACAAGGACGAAAATAAACAAATTGCAAACTTACAGGGATGAAAATCAAATGAAAGCATATATGTTTGCTCTCTTTAAGTTTTTGCTTTTTATTTTTTTATTTTTGTACTTGTAAGTTTGTGCTTTTTTATTTTTGGCATTTCTTTGTTTGTTATCTCAAGTTTTTTTTAGCGGTCATTAACAACAAGACGATTTTAAAACATAAATGAACTTATATAGTTAAATTTAAAACAAAAAAAGTTATAGGGACGAAAATAAAAAAATTATTAACTTACGAAGACCAAATATATATTTAAGTCAAATATAAATATATATAGATATATATATTAGTTTTTATTAAATTTCACTGACATTTAGATTGTCTTAATGGTGAAAGTCTTTCCAATTGATGCTCGTGTTCTGTATTTGACACATTGAGGATGTGTTTTTATCTTTATTTGTAGTTCATAAAATAATAATAATAATAAACATTGGACAAATATAAAGTGCTTATAGTATGATTTGTCAACAGAGATTTTTTTTAGACTAAACAGTGCTTATAGTATTTTATTGATAATAATGTGCTTAATAGAGTGAGGTATTTTTATCCATAGGTAAAAATAAGAATGGAATATGGTAAGCTTAAAAATAAGAGCATATTATCTGCTAACAAACTTTACACAAGAGCTTATATGAAAAGAGTGAAAAAGGGATATAATTGCTTAATATCCCCAAATTCAGTCAAATCAGTTTTATCCAAGTGGAAAATATCAAGTACAATCTTTGAGTCCAACTCAAAATCCACTGATCCAGTAGTTGCAGTTCGTGTATCCAATTAAAGGTGAAAATGAAGCATCAATATTGCATTTCATTCTAAGATTTCTCCAACATGATACAATGTTATCAGTATGTGTAGTGTATTGTTGCATCGTCTTGACAATATCCCACTCACTTACAAGTTCCAGAGCTCGTGCAAATACCTAGTGATGACTTTCATTAATGTTACTCCAAGCACTTGTTGTTCCGGTTCTTCCAGATGCTCAAAAGAATAGATGCAAATTGCCTTGCTTCTTTCTGGGATAGTTCCGGAAGGATGATGAATATTATATATCACATTCCTGCCTTGCCTCGATGCCCCTCAATAATTTGCAAAAAGGTGCAAATGTGGCCAAATATTTTTGCTATTAGAGAAATTAAAGAAAATATGAGTGTTATCCTTCGCTTCTTGGTTGCAAATAGAAGGGCAGTTGATTCCTTTTTGATGAAGTTGTACCCGTGTGGGGAAGCAATGCCTACATATGCACCAAAGCATATTTTTAATCTTTTGTGGGGATTTGAGCTGCCAAATCAAGTGCCATGTTCTAGGGACTCTCAAATGTGAGGTGTCAACTATCTCCTGTATACATAATAATCAACATGCACTTTTCACTGAATATTCCCTATTTCTTTCTGCAATCCAAAGTCTCCTATTTATAGTGATTGAATCAAAAAGTGGGGTGTGTAGGATTTTATTTGTAGTGGCCACATTGAAAAAAGATAAGATGAGAGGAACATTCCACGTGTTAAACGTTGAAGAGAGGGTTCCTCGTGAGATCTTTTTCTCGTGAGGATTACTAGGGTGTACATGGGCGCGGATCGATCCGCCAATCTGATCACTCAACCTAACTCAATTTTTATTTGAACCCGATCACTTTCGGGTAATTGGTTCAACAATTTGAACCCGTCGACCCGTATACCTGACCCGATAATTAGTTATATTTTTTTTTAAATTTTGTTTGGCAGCCCAATAGAGTTTCATTACTCTTATGATTTTCAGGGTCCACCTTCGTCTTCTGTTACATATCTACGTCCACCTTCTTTTTCTATCAGACTTCTTGAAGCTGCGTCGCTGCTCACTTTCTTCTTTTGTTCTACGCTGCCGCCACATTCTTCTTTTGCTCCGCATGCTCATAAATGTTATATTTTGTTATAGTTTTGCATAATGAAGGTATGAACTAAAAGCTTATGCTTATGATGAATTTAGTTTAAATTTTTTACATTTGTTAAATACAATATTTTTTAGTTAAATACTACTTATGAGCAAAAATGATGTTTATACAAAAGTTAATGCTTATGATAAATTTAGTTTAAATTTTTTACATTTAAATTTATTAAACACTTTTTGTTAGTATTGTATTTGAAAATAGTAAGTACTCTAAAAATAAACAAATGAAGCACTATTATTAAAAAATTATGGTAGCCTAGTAAACTAAAATGGTTGGTGAGGTATGTGTAATGATGAACTTGTTAAGTGCTTGGACTTGAAGTGCTTGAACTTTTTGCAGATTCCTAATTGTTCCCTTCCATAATTTGAGAAACTTGTTAAGTGCTTGGACTTGAAGTTGACATATTGCTTAGAATTGATAATTTTTCTTATTTTATTGATTTACTGTTGTTGAATTTATTTATGTATTTGAAGATTTGATGGCTTTCTTACTACATCCGATCATAAAAAAGGAGGCCTAAATATTGTCCAGTACCAAAAAGCACTTGTACTCCTGGAATTTTTTCAAAAGAGTCTCGAATAGTATGGGATTCGTAGTGGCTACAGAAAGAACTCAAATTTTTGAAAGTTTATAGATTCCCTCTGTTTTATTTTATTTTATTTCATATAATGTAGAAACTTTATAGCTTCCATGACATTATCTACGATGGATCTGCCAAACATGCAAATTGACTGGTTATCTGAGATACATTTTGATATGATCCTATTTCTCATGAATCACTTTAAGATCGTTCTAGGTTGGAAACTTACAGATTGGATCCCAAAATCGCGTATTGCTGGAGATTGCGATAAACAGAGCTAGCAAACTCCGAATCGGCCGATTCCAAAGCGAGATGAAAGATGACGTTCCGAAACGCAAGTTAGGATGTTGAATCGCCGAAAACAAGTTTGTAGAACTCGAGATATGATTGCAGGTTATTGAACACGAAAATTGGCACAATTTGTGAATTAGGGTTTGATGTAAAGGAAACCGAAAATTATAAAGAAACAAAATATGGATTAGGTTGAGAAGATGAAGAAGGCGCCACAATCAAGGATGATTGATAAGCCAATGAAGAATCGCCACAATGGTAAGGAAGCCATTGATAAGACTCAAACAAGTTCTGATCCAAGAACTTAAAGAGGAGACTTAACTCTCTCACAATTCTCATTAGAGAAATTTTAATTCATTCCAAAAAAATATCCCTTCAATGAGGTTACAAATTCATAGTTATAGTAAAATTATCTCTAAACCTAAATAGGTCATAAGTGACACCATTCATTAGGCCCAAATTAGGCTTACATCATTTTTTTTTAATAAAAATAAACTAAATGTAAGGAAGCAAAGTATCTTCACTTACATATAACATCAACTAAATCTATATTAAAACTATTACAATTCCAAATTAAAGCAAACTAAGAACTATTACAAACCAAATGAAAATAAATAAAGTGCATCCTAATTTATTAAAAATATGGATCATCTTCATGCTCTTGAGATCCTTATCACATTTGATCAAGAATGCCTTTCAGTTGGTTAGCTAACACTTTAACAACTAGCTTATATATCACATTGCACAATGCTATAGGTCGCCAATCCTTCGTAGAAGTTTGCTCATCTCCTTTAGGGATAATAGCAATATTAGTGAGAGTGAGAGAGGAAGGAAAGCTACATGTAGACAATCAAGAACAACACTCATGGTAGATTTAAGAGCCACAAAGAGACAAAATAGTATTTTATCTTATCACATAACATCAATTTTAATCTGCACAACAATATAGTAGTCATTGAGTAAAAAGAAAACAATACAATATTTTATTTTGATAAAAAAATAGTATATAGTATAGTTGTCACCGTAAACAAAAATTGCATTCAAACAATACTTATTAAATTGTATATAATAAGCAGGGCCAGTCCAAGGAGGCGCTTAAAGCTTTTGCTTTAAATCTCGCCAAAAAATAATTCTTTTACTTTAATTTTTAATACGGTATAAAGGCTCAATAATATATTATCAAAACTCTTTAACCATATGTAGAAACAAAAAAGGCCTCCAAAAAATTTTTAATTTTCAATTTTTGACGTAATCATCATTTGAATTGATACATGTGTTGTGTATTGATTGTACTATTAGCCAATTAAAATCGATACAACTATTTATGAGGATGAAGATACTATACCGTTAAAAGAATCTTTTAATTTTAAATGCATTCCTTTTCACTAAAAACCATCTTATATTAAAGGCATTGTTTTTTACTAAAAATGTCTCTTAGAATCCTTCGTCTGAAACTTTCCTATCAACACGACAAAAAGTTTTTTCACCCTTGACCCTACTTCCTTATTCCTTGCTTTGATTTTTATTTTTCGTTTTGAATTTTCATTGTGTGAGTAGCTCTTGTCAGTGGCCAAAATATATTAAGGTATGTGTTTTTAATTTATTCGTCTCTTTTTCATCTATAATTTGTTAAGTATTAAATAAATATTTATATTCTAAATTATTAGTCTTTTTTTCAATTGTAGCAGAGATCAACCATTTCTATATATTTGGTTGGAGCATAAACTAGAAGAGATTTTTATTTCAAACAGTATCTTACCGATCAAGTTCTATTGTTCTAATATTTATCTTTAAACTTTAATCTTGTTGATTCTGTGTTTGTCAAATCTGTGTTGCTTCTATTTTCTTATATATATGTAAATGTCAACTCAAAAATATGAATCAGGTTATGCAAAATTAGAAAAAAAAAAGAAAAGAACTGAAGCTTTTATTGAATCGCAAAAGGGAGCTATAGATAAATTTATCAAAAAAGGTTTATAGATATTAATCCTAGATCATTTTACACTCCTTGTGGTTGCCATAGTCTAAATTTGGTACTTTGTGATATGGCTAAAATCATTGTCACAAACACGTTGCGAAAGTCGCATTGAAAGTGTTAAAGCTTTGCGTTTTCAAACTCCTCAGATAAGAGATGCTTTATTAAAATTAGGTGAAGTTAATGATGATCCTAAAATAAAAAGTGAAGCCGACTGTTTAGCAACTTATGAGCTTGAAAATTTTGAATTTTTGCTAAGCATGACTATTTGGTATGATATTTTATTTGCTGTAAACTCAATTAGTAAAAATTTTCAATCAAAAGATATGCGTATTGATGTTGCTATAGAACAGTTGAAAGGTCTCATTTCATTTTTTAAAAAATATAGAGAAAATGGATTTGAAAATGCCATGATTTCTGCCAAAGAAATTTCTATCGAAATGGACATAGAACCTATGTTTTGAGAAAAACGTATTATTCGTAGAAAGAAACAATTTGATGAAAGTGTTGATAATGACATTGTACAATCTTCTGAAGAGTCCTCTAAAATTGATTACTTCTTGTACATAATTGATAGATCAATTACTTCATTTCAAAGTAGATTTGAACAATTTAAATTGTATGCAGATATTTTTGGTTTTCTATTTAATATTGAGAAATTAAAATCATTGGATAATGAAAAATTAAAAGAAAATTGCATTAACCTTGAACGTTCTTTAAAACATAAGGACAACTCAGACATTGATGGATTATATTTATTTGTAGAACTTAAAATTCTAAGAGAGATAATACAAGTATAAAATGATACACCAATTGACATACTTAATTATATAAGAAGGTTAGATTCTTTTCCAAATGCATATATTGCTTATAGAATAATGTTAACAATTCATGTAATTGTCGCTTCAGCAGAAAGAAACTTTTCGAAACTCAAATTAATTAAATTTTATCTAACATCAACGATGTCACAAGAAAGATTAAATGGATTAGCTTTATTATTGATTGAAAAAGAATTGTTAAACGAAATCGAATACAATAATTTGATAAATGATTTTGCATCAAAAAAAGTACAAAAGATCAATTTTAAATAAAAATATTAATAATTTTCTTATTAACTTTGAAAAGGCCCCGTTTGATAATTTCACTTTAGGCCTCATAGTGTGTTGGGCCGGCCATTAATAAGTTTTCGAATAAAATACAGGGCTACATAATACATAGGAGTGTTTATTGGTACGGATAAATCTGCAAACTCAGTCACTTAAACTAACTCAATTTATATTTTAATTTAACCCATTTAAGTTCGGATCTAACACAAACCAACCCATTTAAATCCGATAATGTTCGGTTAAAGTAACAAGTATAATATTTTGAATATGTGAATCCAACTCATTAATGTGACATATAATTTTTATTTAATTTTTTTATTATCATTGATGTATAGTTAAAATTTAGTTATTGGATTATATTTGAAAGCTTGTTGCTATTTTAATTGATTTAAGTGTTTTATTGAATTTGTAGATATATTTTAAATATTAAACGATTAGGTCATTTTCGTTATCCTTCGACTTATTCTAATCCAATTAGGGTTTTTAACCAATCTTGTGCATCCAATAAGTCATTTTGTGTCATTGGTTGTACATTTAGGTCATTTTCGTCCTCCTTCGACTTATTCTAATCCAACTAGGGTTTTCAACCAATCTTATGAATCCAATAAGTGATTTGGTGTCATTGGTTGAACATTTAGGTTAGTTTTCGTCATCCTTCGACTTATTATAATCCAATAAGGGTTTTTAACCAATCTTGTGCCTCCAATAAGTGATTTTGTGTCCATGGTTGAACATTTAGGTCATTTTCATCCTCCATAGGCTTATTCTAATCCAATTTGGGTTTTAACCAATCTTACGCATTCAATAAGTGATTTTGTTTTATTGGTTGAACATTTATGTCATTTTCGTCCTCCCTAAGCTTATTCTAATCCAATTAGAGTTTTTAACGAATCTTATGCATCCAATAAGTGATTTTCTGTCATTGGTTGAACATTTAGGTCATTTTTGTCATCCTTTGACTTATTCTAATCCAATAAGGGTTTTGAACCAATCTTGTGCATCCAATAAGTGATTTTGTGTCATTGGTTGAACATTTAGGTCATTTTCGTCCTCCTTCGACTTATTATAATCCAATTAGAGTTTTTAACCAATCTTGTGCATCCAATAAGTGATTTTGTGTCGTTGGTTGAACATTTAGGTCATTTTCGTCCTCCCTTGGCTTAATATAATCATATTAGGGTTTTTAACAAATCTTCTACATCCAATAAGTGAATTTGTGTCATTGGTTGAACATTTAGGTCATTTACGTCATCCTTGGTCTTATTCTAATAAAATTAGGGTTTTTAACCAATCTTGTACATCAAATAAGTGATTTTGTGTCATTGGTTGAACATTTAGTTCATTTTCGTGCTGCTTCGACTTATTCTAATCCAATTAGGGTTGTTAACCAATCTTGTGCATCCAATAAGTGATTTTGTGTCTTTGGTTGAACATTTAGGTCATCTTCGTCCTCCCTAGGCTTATTCTAATCCAATTAGGGTTTTTAACCAATCTTGTGCATCCAATAAGTGATTTTGTGTCATTGGTTGAACATTTAGGTTAGTTTCGTCCTCCCTAGGCTTATTCTAATCCAATTAGGGATTTTAACCAGTCTTGTGCATCCAATAAGTGATTTTGTGTCATTGGTTGAACATTTAGGTCATTTTTGTCCTCCTACAACTTATTCTAATCCTATATGGGTTTTTAACCAATCTTGTGCATCCAATAAGGGATTTTGTGTCATTGGTTGAACATTTAGGTCATTTTCGTCCACCCTAGGCTTATTCTAATCCAATTAGGGTTTTTAACCAATCTTGTGCATCTAATAAGTGATTTTGTGTCATTTGTTGAACATTTAGGTGTTTTTCGTCCTCCCTAGGCTTATTCTATTTCAATTAGGGTTTTTAACCAATCTTGTGCATCCAATATGTGATTTTGTGTCATTGGTTCAATATTTAGGTCATCTTCGTCCTCCCTAGGGATATTCTAATTCAAATAGGGTTTTTAACCAATCTTGTGCATCCAATAAGTGCGTTTGTGTCATTGGTTGAACATTTAGGTCATTTTCGTCATCGTTCGATTTATTCTAAACCAATTAGGGTTTGTAACCAATCTGGTGCATCCAATAAGACATTTTGTGTCACTAGTTGAACATTTAGGTCATTTTCGTCCTCCCTAGGCTTCTTCTAATCCAATTAGGGTTTTTAACCAATCTTGTGCATCCAATAAGTGATTTTCTGTTATTGGTTGAACATTTAGGTCATTTTCGTCCTCCCTAGGCTTATTCTAATCCAATTAGGGTTTGTAACCAATCTTATGCATCCAATAAGTGATTTTGTGTCATTGGTTGAACATTTAGGTCATTTTCGTCATCCTTCGACTTATTCTAATCCAATTAGGGTTTTTAACCAATCTGGTGCATCCAATAAGTGATTTTTGTCATTGGTTGAACATTTAGGTCATTTTTGCATCCTTTGACTTATTCTAATCCAATTAGGGTTTTTAATCAATCTTGTGCATCCAATAAGTGATTTTGTGTCATTGGGTTAACGTTTAGGTCATTTTCATCCTCCTAAGGCTTAATCTATTCATATTAGGGTTTTTAACCAATCTTGTGCATCCAATAAGTGATTTTGTGTCCTTGGTTGAACATATAGGTCATTTTCGTCATCCTTGGACTTATTTTAATCGAATTAGGGTTTTTAACCAATCTTGTGCATCCAATAAGTGATTTTGTGTCATTGGTTGAACATTTAGGTCATTTTCGTCCTCCTTCGACTTATTCTAATCCAATTAGGGTTTTTAATCAATCTTGTGCATCCAATAAGTGATTTTGTGTCATTGGTTGAACATTTAGGTCATTTTCGTCTTTCCTAGGCTTATTCTAATCATATTAGGGTTATTAACCGATCTTGTGCATCTTATAAGTGATTTTGTGGCCTTGGTTGAACATTTAGGTCATTTTCGTCATCCTTGGACTTATTCTAATCGAATTAGGGTTTTTAACCAATCTTGTGCATCCAATAAGTGATTTTGTTCCATTGGTTGAACATTTAGGTCATTTTCGTCCTCCTTCGACTTATTGTAAACCAATTAGGGTTTTCAACCAATCTTATGCAACCAATAAGTGATTTGGTGTCATTAGTTGAACATTTAGGTCAGTTGTCGTCATCCTTCTACTTATTCTAATCCAATTAGGGTTTTTAACCAATCTTTTGCCTCCAATAAGTGATTTTGTGTCCATGGTTGAACATTTAAGTCATTTTCATCCTCTCTAGGCTTATTCTAATCCAATTAGGGTTTTAACCAATCTTACGCATCCAATAAGTGATTTTGTGTCCTTGGTTGAACATTTAGGTCATTTTCGTCCTCCCTAGGCTTATTCTAATCCAATTAGAGTTTTTAACCAATCGTATGCATCCAATAAGTGATTTTGTGTCATTGGTTGAACATTTAGGTCATTTTCGTAATCCTTCGACTTATTCTTATCCAATTAGGGTTTTTAACCAATTTGGTGCATCCAATAAGTGATTTTTGTCATTGGTTGAACATTTAGGTCATTTTCGTCATCCTTCAACTTATTCTAATCCAATTAGGGTTTTTAATCAATCTTGTGCATCCAATAAGTGATTTTGTGTCATTGGGTTAACATTTAGGTCATTTT
>JBBPBQ010000002.1:31877834-31889896 GCA_037974755.1 Cicer yamashitae | reverse complement strand
TCTTGTGCATCAAATAAGTGATTTTGTGTCATTGGTTGAACATTTAGTTCATTTTCGTGCTGCTTCGACTTATTCTAATCGAATTAGGGTTTTTAACCAATCTTGTGCATCCAATAAGTGATTTTGTTTCTTTGGTTGAACATTTAGGTCATTTTCGTCCTCCCTAGGCTTATTCTAATCCAATTAGGGTTTTTAACCAATCTTGTGCATCCAATAAGTGATTTTGTGTCATTGGTTGAACATTTAGGTTAGTTTCGTCCTCCCTAGGCTTATTCTAATCCAATTAGGGTTTTTAACCAATCTTGTGCATCCAACAAGTGATTTTGTGTCATTGGTTGAACATTTAGGTCATTTTTGTCCTCCTTCAACTTATTCTAATCCTGTAAGGGTTTTTAACCAATCTTGTGCATCCAATAAGGGATTTTGTGTCATTGGTTGAATATTTAGGTCAGTTTTCGTCATCCTTCGACTTATTCTAATCCAATTAGGGTTTTTAACCAATCTTGTGCATCTATAAAGTCATTTTGTGTCATTGGTTGAACATTTAGGTCATTTTCGTCATCCTTCGACTTATTCTAATCCAATTAGGATTTTTAACCAATCTGGTGCATCCAATAAGTGATTTATGTCATTGGTTGAACATTTAGGTCATTTTCGTCATCCTTCGACTTATTGTAATCCAATTAGGGTTTTTAATCAATCTTGTGCATCCAATAAGTGATTTTCTGTCATTGGTTGAACATTTAGGTCATTTTCGTCCTCTTTAGGCTTATTCTAATCCAATTAGGGTTTGTAACCAATCTTATGCATCCAATAAGTGATTATGTGTCATTGGTTGAACATTTAGGTCATTTTCGTCATCCTTGGACTTATTCTAATCGAATTTGGGTTTTTAACCAATCTTGTGCATCTAATAAGTGTTTTTGTGTCATTGGTTGAACATTTAGGTCATTTTCGTCCTCCTTCGACTTATTCTAATCCAATTAGGCTTTTCAACCAATCTTATGCATCCAATAAGTGATTTTGTGTCATTGGTTGATTATTTAGGTCAGTTTTTGTCATCCTTCGACATATTGTAATCCAATTAGGATTTTTAACCAATCTTGTGCCTCCAATAAGTGATTTTGTGTCCAAGGTTGAACATTTAGGTCATTTTCATCCTCCCTAGGCTTATTCTATTCCAATTAGGGTTTTAACCAATCTTACGCATCCAATAAGTGATTTTGTGTCATTGGTTGAACATTTAGGACATTTTCGTCCTCCCTAGGCTTATTCTAATTCAATTAGAGTTTTTAACCAATCTTATGCATCCAATAAGTGATTTTGTGTCATTGGTTGAACATTTAGGTCATTTTCATTCTCCTTCGATTTATTCTAATCCAATTAGGGTTTTTAATCAATCTTGTGCATCCAATAAGTGATTTTTTGTGATTGGTTGAACATTTAGGTCATTTTCGTCCTCCTTCGACTTATTCTAATCCAATTAGGGTTTTTAAGCAATCTTGTGCATCCAATAAGTGATTTTGAGTTATTGGTTGAACATTTAGGTCATTTTCGTCCTCCCTAGGCTTATTCTAATCCAATTAGGGTTTTTAACCAATCTTATGCATCCAATAAGTGATTTTGTGTCATTGGTTGAACATTTAGGTCATTTTTGTCATCCTTTCACTTATTCTAATCCAATTTGGGTTTTTAACCAATCTTGTGCATCCAATAAGTGATTTTATGTCATTGGTTGAACATTTAGGTCATTTTCGTCATCCTTCGACTTATTCTAATCCAATTAGGGTTTTTAACCAATCTTGTGCATCCAATAAGTGATTTTGTGTCATTCGTTGAACATTTAGGTCATTTTCATTCTCCTTCGATTTATTCTAATCCAATTAGGGTTTTTAACCAATCTTGTGCATCCAATAAGTGATTTTGTGTCCTTGGTTGAACATTTAGGTCATTTTCGTCATCCTTGGACTTATTCTAATCGAATTAGGGTTTTTAACCAATCTTGTGCATCCAATAAGTGATTTTGTGTCATTGGTTGAACATTTAGGTCATTTTCGTCATCCTTGGACTTATTCTAATTCAATTAGGGTTTTTAACCAATCTTGTGCATCCAATAAGTGATTTTATGTCATTGGTTGAACATTTAGGTCATTTTCGTCATCCTTCGACTTATTCTAATCCAATTAGGGTTTTTAATCAATCTTCTGCATCCAATAAGTGATTTTGTGTCATTGGTTGAACATTTAGGTCATTTTCGTCCTCCTTAGGCTTATTCTAATCCAATTAGGGTTTTTAACCAATCTTATGCATCCAATAAGTGATTTTGTGTCATTGGTTGAACATTTAGGTAATTTTTGTCATCCTTTCACTTATTCTAATCCAATTTGGGTTTTTAACCAATCTTGTGCATCCAATAAGTGATTTTATGTCATTGGTTGAACATTTAGGTCATTTTCGTCATCCTTCGACTTATTCTAATCCAATTAGGGTTTTTAACCAATCTTGTGCATCCAATAAGTGATTTTGTGTCATTGGTTGAACATTTAGGTCATTTTCGTCCTCCTTCGACTTATTCTAATCCAATTAGGGTTTTTAATCAATCTTGTGCATCCAATAAGTGATTTTGTGTCATTGGTTGAACATTTAGGTCATTTTTGTCATCCTTTCACTTATTCTAATCCAATTTGGGTTTTTAACCAATCTTGTGCATCCAATAAGTGATTTTATGTCATTGGTTGAACATTTAGGTCATTTTCGTCATCCTTCGACTTATTCTAATCCAATTAGGGTTTTTAACCAATCTTGTGCATCCAATAAGTGATTTTGTGTCATTCGTTGAACATTTAGGTCATTTTCATTCTCCTTCGATTTATTCTAATCCAATTAGGGTTTTGAACCAATCTTGTGCATCCAATAAGTGATTTTGTGTCATTGGTTGAACATTTAGGTCATTTTCGTCTTCCTTCGACTTATTATAATCCAATTAGAGTTTTTAACCAATCTTGTGCATCCAACAAGTGATTTTGTTTCGTTTGTTGAACATTTATGTCATTTTCGTCCTCCCTTGGCTTATTATAATAATATTAGGGTTTTTAACCAATCTTCTAGATCCAATAAGTGAATTTGTGTCATTGGTTGAACATTTAGGTCATTTTCGTCATCCTTGGACTTATTCTAATAAAATTAGGGTTTTTAACCAATCTTGTGAATCAAATAAGTGATTTTGTGTCATTGGTTGAACATTTAGTTCATTTTCGTGCTGCTTCGACTTATTCTAATCCAATTAGGGTTGTTAAGCAATCTTGTGCATCCAATAAGTGATTTTGTGTCTTTGGTTGAATATTTAGGTCATTTTCGTCCTCCCTAGGCTTATTCTAATCCAATTAGGGTTTTTAACCAATCTTGTGCATCCAATAATTGATTTTCTGTCATTGGTTGAACATTTAGGTTAGTTTCGTCCTCCCTAGGCTTATTCTAATCCAATTAGGGTTTTTAACCAATCTTGTGCATCCAATAAGTGATTTTGTGTCATTGGTTGAACATTTAGGTCATTTTTGTCCTCCTTCAACTTATTCTAATCCTGTAAGGGTTTTTAACCAATCTTGTGCATCCAATAAGGGATTTTGTGTCATTCGTTGAACATTTAGGTCATTTTCGTCCACCCTAGGCTTATTCTGATCCAATTAGGGTTTTTAACCAATCTTGTGCATCTATAAAGTCATTTTGTGTCATTTGTTGAACATTTAGGTCATTTTTGTCCTCCCTAGGCTTATTCTAATCCAATTAGGGTTTTTAATCAATCTTGTGCATCCAATAATTGATTTTCTGTCATTGGTTGAACATTTAGGTCATTTTCGTCCTCCTTAGGCTTATTCTAATCCAATTAGGGTTTGTAACCAATCTTATGCATCCAATAAGTGATTATGTGTCATTGGTTGAACATTTAGGTCATTTTCGTCATCCTTGGACTTATTCTAATCGAATTAGGGTTTTTAACCAATCTTGTGCATCTAATAAGTGTTTTTGTGTCATTGGTTGAACATTTAGGTCATTTTCGTCCTCCTTCGACTTATTCTAATCCAATTAGGGTTTTCAACCAATCTTATGCATCCAATAAGTGATTTTGTGTCATTGGTTGATTATTTAGGTCAGTTTTTGTCATCCTTCGACATATTGTAATCCAATTAGGATTTTTAACCAATCTTGTGCCTCCAATAAGTGATTTTGTGTCCAAGGTTGAACATTTAGGTCATTTTCATCCTCCCTAGGCTTATTCTATTCCAATTAGGGTTTTAACCAATCTTACGCATCCAATAAGTGATTTTGTGTCATTGGTTGAACATTTAGGACATTTTCGTCCTCCCTAGGCTTATTCTAATTCAATTAGAGTTTTTAACCAATCTTATGCATCCAATAAGTGATTTTGTGTCATTGGTTGAACATTTAGGTCATTTTCATTCTCCTTCATTTATTCTAATCCAATTAGGGTTTTTAATCAATCTTGTGCATCCAATAAGTGATTTTTTGTGATTGGTTGAACATTTAGGTCATTTTCGTCCTCCTTCGACTTATTCTAATCCAATTAGGGTTTTTAATCAATCTTGTGCATCCAATAAGTGATTTTGAGTTATTGGTTGAACATTTAGGTCATTTTCGTCCTCCCTAGGCTTATTCTAATCCAATTAGGGTTTTTAACCAATCTTATGCATCCAATAAGTGATTTTGTGTCATTGGTTGAACATTTAGGTCATTTTTGTCATCCTTTCACTTATTCTAATCCAATTTGGGTTTTTAACCAATCTTGTGCATCCAATAAGTGATTTTATGTCATTGGTTGAACATTTAGGTCATTTTCGTCATCCTTCGACTTATTCTAATCCAATTAGGGTTTTTAACCAATCTTGTGCATCCAATAAGTGATTTTGTGTCATTTGTTGAACATTTAGGTCATTTTCATTCTCCTTCGATTTATTCTAATCCAATTAGGGTTTTGAACCAATTTTGTGCATCCAATAAGTGATTTTGTGTCATTGGTTGAACATTTAGGTCATTTTCGTCTTCCTTCGACTTATTATAATCCAATTAGAGTTTTTAACCAATCTTGTGCATCCAACAAGTGATTTTGTGTCGTTTGTTGAACATTTAGGTCATTTTCGTCCTCCCTTGGCTTATTATAATAATATTAGGGTTTTTAACCAATCTTCTAGATCCAATAAGTGAATTTGTGTCATTGGTTGAACATTTAGGTCATTTTCGTCATCCTTGGACTTATTCTAATAAAATTAGGGTTTTTAACCAATCTTGTGAATCAAATAAGTGATTTTGTGTCATTGGTTGAACATTTAGTTCATTTTCGTGCTGCTTCGACTTATTCTAATCCAATTAGGGTTGTTAACCAATCTTGTGCATCCAATAAGTGATTTTGTGTCTTTGGTTGAATATTTAGGTCATTTTCGTCCTCCCTAGGCTTATTCTAATCCAATTAGGGTTTTTAACCAATCTTGTGCATCCAATAAGTGATTTTCTGTCATTGGTTGAACATTTAGGTTAGTTTCGTCCTCCCTAGGCTTATTCTAATCCAATTAGGGTTTTTAACCAATCTTGTGCATCCAATAAGTGATTTTGTGTCATTGGTTGAACATTTAGGTCATTTTTGTCCTCCTTCAACTTATTCTAATCCTGTAAGGGTTTTTAACCAATCTTGTGCATCCAATAAGGGATTTTGTGTCATTCGTTGAACATTTAGGTCATTTTCGTCCACCCTAGGCTTATTCTGATCCAATTAGGGTTTTTAACCAATCTTGTGCATCTATAAAGTCATTTTGTGTCATTTGTTGAACATTTAGGTCATTTTCGTCCTCCCTAGGCTTATTCTAATCCAATTAGGGTTTTTAATCAATCTTGTGCATCCAATAAGTGATTTTCTGTCATTGGTTGAACATTTAGGTCATTTTCGTCCTCCCTAGGCTTATTCTAATCCAATTAGGGTTTGTAACCAATCTTATGCATCCAATAAGTGATTATGTGTCATTGGTTGAACATTTAGGTCATTTTCGTCATCCTTCGACTTATTCTAATCCAATTAGGATTTTTAACCAATCTTGTGCATCCAATAAGTGATTTTGTGTCATTATTTGAACATTTAGGTCATTTTCGTCCTCCTTCGACTTATTCTAATCCAATTAGGGTTTTTAATCAATCTTGTGCATCCAGTAAGTGATTTTGTGTCATTGGTTGAACATTTATGTCATTTTCGTTTTTCCTAGGCTTATTTTAATCATATTAGGGTTTTTAACCGATCTTGTGCATCTTATAAGTGATTTTGTGGCCTTGGTTGAACCTTTAGGTCATTTTCGTCATCCTTGGACTTATTCTAATCGAATTAGGGTTTTTAACCAATCTTGTGCATCTAATAAGTGTTTTTGTGTCATTGGTTGAACATTTAGGTCATTTTCGTCCTCCTTCGACTTATTCTAATCCAATTAGGGTTTTCAACCAATCTTATGCATCCAATAAGTGATTTTGTGTCATTGGTTGATTATTTAGGTCAGTTTTTGTCATCCTTCGACATATTGTAATCCAATTAGGATTTTTAACCAATCTTGTGCCTCCAATAAGTGATTTTGTGTCCAAGGTTGAACATTTAGGTCATTTTCATCCTCCCTAGGCTTATTCTATTCCAATTAGGGTTTTAACCAATCTTACGCATCAAATAAGTGATTTTGTGTCATTGGTTGAACATTTAGGACATTTTCGTCCTCCCTAGGCTTATTCTAATTCAATTAGAGTTTTTAACCAATCTTATGCATCCAATAAGTGATTTTGTGTCATTGGTTGAACATTTAGGTCATTTTCATTCTCCTTCGATTTATTCTAATCCAATTAGGGTTTTTAATCAATCTTGTGCATCCAATAAGTGATTTTTTGTGATTGGTTGAACATTTAGGTCATTTTCGTCCTCCCTAGGCTTATTCTAATCATATTAGGGTTTTTAACCAATCTTGTGCATCCAATAAGTGATTTTGTGTCATTGGTTGAACATTTAGGTCATTTTCGTCATCCTTGGACTTATTCTAATTCAATTAGGGTTTTTAACCAATCTTGTGCATCCAATAAGTGATTTTATGTCATTGGTTGAACATTTAGGTAATTTTCGTCATCCTTTGACTTATTCTAATCCAATAAGGGTTTTTAACCAATCTTGTGCATCCAATAAGTGATTTTGTGTCATTGGTTGAACATTTAGGTCATTTTCGTCCTCCTTCGACTTATTCTAATCCAATTAGGGTTTTTAACCAATCTTGTGCATCCAATAAGTGATTTTATGTCATTGGTTGAACATTTAGGTCATTTTCGTCATCCTTCGACTTATTCTAATCCAATTAGGGTTTTTAATCAATCTTGTGCATCCAATAAGTGATTTTGTGTCATTGGTTGAACATTTAGGTCATTTTCGTCCTCCCTTGGCTTATTATAATCATATTAGGGTTTTTAACCAATCTTCTACATCCAATAAGTGAATTTGTGTCATTGGTTGAACATTTAGGTCATTTTCGTCATCCTTGGACTTATTCTAATAAAATTAGGGTTTTTTTACCAATCTTGTGCATCAAATAAGTGGTTTTGTGTCATTGGTTGAACATTTAGTTCATTTTCGTGCTGCTTCGACTTATTCTAATCCAATTAGGGTTTTTAATCAATCTTGTGCATCCAATAAGTGATTTTGTGTCATTGGTTGAACATTTAGGTCATTTTCGTCCTCCCTTGGCTTATTATAATCATATTAGCGTTTTTAACCAATCTTCTACATCCAATAAGTGAATTTGTGTCATTGGTTGAACATTTAAGTCATTTTCGTCATCCTTGGACTTATTCTAATAAAATTAGGGTTTTTTTACCAATCTTGTGCATCAAATAAGTGATTTTGTGTCATTGGTTCAACATTTAGTTCATTTTCGTGCTGCTTCGACTTATTCTAATCCAATTAGGGGTTTTAACCAATCTTGTGCATCCAATAAGTGATTTTGTGTCTTTGGTTGAACATTTAGGTCATTTTCGTCCTCCCTAGGCTTATTCTAATCCAATTGGGGTTTTTAACCAATCTTGTGCATCCAATAAGTGATTTTGTGTCATTGGTTGAACATTTAGGTTAGTTTCATCCTCCCTAGGCTTATTCTAATCCAATTAGGGTTTTTAACCAATCTTGTGCATCCAATAAGTGATTTTGTGTCATTGGTTGAACTTATAGGTTAGTTTCGTCCTCCCTAGGCTTATTCTAATCCAATTAGGGTTTTTAACCAATATTGTGCATCCAATAAGTGATTTTGTGTCATTGGTTGAACATTTAGGTCATTTTTGTCCTCCTTCAACTTATTCTAATCCTCTAAGGGTTTTTAACAAATCTTGTGCATCCAATAAGGGAGTTTGTGTCATTGGTTGAACATTTAGGTCATTTTCGTCCACCCTAGGCTTATTCTAATCCAATTAGGGTTTTTAACCAATCTTGTGCATCTAATAAGTGATTTTGTGTCATTGGTTGAACATTTTTGTCATTTTCTTCCTCCTTCGACTTATTCTAATCCAATTAGGGTTTTTAATCAATCTTGTGCATCCAATAAGTGATTTTGTGTCATTGGTTGAACATTTAGGTCATTTTCGTCTTTCCTAGGCTTATTCTAATCATATTAGGGTTTTTAACCGATCTTGTGCATCTTATAAGTGATTTTGTGGCCTTGGTTGAACATTTAGGTCATTTTCATCATCCTTGGACTTATTCTAATCGAATTAGGGTTTTTAACCAATCTTGTGCATCCAATAAGTGATTTTGTGTCATTGGTTGATCATTTAGGTCATTTTCGTCCTCCTTCGACTTATTCTAAACCAAATAGGGTTTTCAACCAATCTTATGCATCCAATAAGTGATTTGGTGTCATTAGTTGAACATTTAGGTCAGTTGTCGTCATCCTTCTACTTATTCTAATCCAATTAGGGTTTTTAACCAATCTTGTGCCTCCAATAAGTGATTTTGTGTCCATGGTTGAACATTTAAGTCATTTTCATCCTCCCTAGGCTTATTCTAATCCAATTAGGGTTATTAATCAATCTTATGCATCCAATAAGTGATTTTGTGTCATTGGTTGAACATTTTGGTCATTTTCATCATCCTTCGACTTATTCTAATCCAATTAGGGTTTTTAACCAATCTGGTGCATCCAATAAGTGATTTTTGTCATTGGTTGAACATTTAGGTCATTTTCGTCATCCTTCAACTTATTATAATCCAATTAGGGTTTTTAATCAATCTTGTGCATCCAATAAGTGATTTTGTGTCATTGGGTTAACATTTAGGTCATTTTCATCCTCCCTAGGCTTATTCTAATCATATTAGGGTTTTTAACCAATCTTGTGCATTCAATAAGTGATTTTGTATCCTTGGTTGAACATTTAGGTCATTTTCGTCCTCCTTCGACTTATTCTAATCCAATTAGGGTTTTTAATTAATCTTGTGCATCCAATAAGTGATTTTGTGTCATTGGTTGATTATTTAGGTCAGTTTTCGTCATCCTTCGACTTATTCTAATCCAGTTAGGGTTTTTAACCAATGTTGTGCCTCCAATAAGTGATTTTGTGTCCAAGGTTGAACATTTCGGTCATTTTTATCCTCCTTTGGCTTATTCTAATCCAATTAGTGTTTTAACCAATCTTACGTATCTAATAAGTGATTTTGTGTCATTTGTTGAACATTTAGGTCATTTTCGTACTCCTTCGACTTATTCTAATCCAATTAGGGTTTTCAACCAATCTTATGCTTCCAATAAGTGATGTTGTGTCATTGGTTGATTATTTAGGTCAGTTTTCGTCATCCTTCGACTTATTGTAATCCAATTAGGGTTTTTAACCAATCTTGTGCCTCCAATAAGTGATTTTGTGTCCAAGGTTGAACATTTAGGTCATTTTCATCCTCCCTAGGCTTATTCTAATCCAATTACGGTTTTAACCAATCTTACGCATCCAATAAGTGATTTTGTGTCATTGGTTGAACATTTAGGTCATTTTCGTCCTCCCTAGGCTTATTCTAATTCAATTAGAGTTTTTAACCAATCTTATGCATCCAATAAGTGATTTTGTGTCATTGGTTGAACATTTAGGTCATTTTTGTCATCCTTTGACTTATTCTAATCCTATTAGGGTTTTTAACGAATCTTGTACATTCAATAAGTGATTTTATGTCATTGGTTGAACATTTAGGTCATTTTCGTCATCCTTTGACTTATTCTAATCCAATAAGGGTTTTTAACCAATCTTGTGCATCCAATAAGTGATTTTGTGTCATTGGTTGAACATTTAGGTCATTTTCGTCCTCCTTCGACTTATTCTAATCCAGTTAGGGTTTTTAATCAATCTTGTGCATCCAATAAGTGATTTTGAGTTATTGGTTGAACATTTAGGTCATTTTCATCCTCCCTAGGCTTATTCTAATCTAATTAGGGTTTTTAACCAATCTTATGCATCCAATAAGTGATTTTGTGTCATTGGTTGAACATTTAGGTCATTTTTGTCATCCTTTCACTTATTCTAATCCAATTTGGGTTTTTAACCAATCTTGTGCATCCAATAAGTGATTTTATGTCATTGGTTGAACATTTAGGTCATTTTCGTCATCCTTCGACTTATTCTAATCCAATTAGGGTTTTTAACCAATCTTGTGCATCCAATAAGTGATTTTGTGTCATTCGTTGAACATTTAGGTCATTTTCATTCTCCTTCGATTTATTCTAATCCAATTAGGGTTTTTAACCAATCTTGTGCATCCAATAAGTGATTTTGTGTCCTTGGTTGAACATTTAGGTCATTTTCGTCATCCTTGGACTTATTCTAATTCAATTAGGGTTTTTAACCAATCTTGTGCATCCAATAAGTGATTTTATGTCATTGGTTGATCATTTAGGTCATTTTCCTCATCCTAGACCTTATTCTAACCGAATTAGGGTTTTTAACCAATCTTGTGCATCTAATAAGTGATTTTGTGTCATTGGTTGAATATTTAGGTCATTTTCGTCCTCCCTAGGCTTATTCTAATCCAATTAGGGTTTTTAACCAATCTTTTGCATCCAATAAGTGATTTTGTGTCATTGGTTGAACATTTAGGTCATTTTCGTCATCCTTGGACTTATTCTAATCATATTAGGGTTTTTAACCAATCTTATGCATCCAATAAGTGATTTTGTGTCCTTGGTTGAACATTTAGGTTATTTTCGTCATCCTTGGACTTATTCTAATTGAATTAGGGTTTTTAACTAATCTTGTACATTCAATAAGTGATTTTATGTCATTGGTTGAACATTTAGGTCATTTTCGTCCTCCCTAGGCTTATTCTAATCCAATTAGAGTTTTTAACCAATCTGGTGCATCCAATAAGTGATTTTTGTCATTGGTTGAACATTTAGGTCATTTTCGTCATCCTTCAACTTATTCTAATCCAATTAGGGTTTTTAATCAATCTTGTGCATCCAATAAGTGATTTTGTGTCATTGGGTTAACATTTAGGTCATTTTCATCCTCCCTAGGCTTATTCTTATCATATTAGGGTTTTTAGCCAATCTTGTGCATCCAATAAGTGATTTGGTATCCTTGGTTGAACATTTAGGTCATTTTCGTCAGCCTTGGACTTATTCTAATTGAATTAGGGTTTTTAACTAATCTTGTGCATCCAATAAGTGATTTTGTGTCATTGGTTGAACATTTAGGTCATTTTCGTCTTTCCTAGGCTTATTCTAATCATATTAGGGTTTTTAACCGATCTTGTGCATCTTATAAGTGATTTTGTGGCCTTGGTTGAACATTTAGGTCATTTTTGTCATCCTTAATAAGTGGTTTTGTGACATTGGTTGACCATTTAGGTCATTTTCGTCCTCCTTCGACTTATACTAATCCAATTAGGGTTTTCAACCAATCTTATGCATCCAATAAGTGATTTTGTGTCATAGGTTGATTATTTAGGTCAGTTTTCGTCATCCTTCGACTTATTCTAATCCAATTAGGGTTTTTAACCAATCTTGTGC
>JBBPBQ010000002.1:31787064-31843249 GCA_037974755.1 Cicer yamashitae | reverse complement strand
TATTCTAATTCAATTAGGGTTTTTAACCAATCTTGTGCATCCAATAAGTGATTTTATGTCATTGGTTGATCATTTAGGTCATTTTCGTCATCCTAGACCTTATTCTAATCGAATTAGGGTTTTTAACCAATCTTGTGCATCTAATAAGTGATTTTGTGTCATTGGTTGAATATTTAGGTCATTTTCGTCCTCCCTAGGCTTATTCTAATCCAATTAGGGTTTTTAACCAATCTTATGCATCCAATAAGTGATTTTGTGTCATTGGTTGAACATTTAGGTCATTTTCGTCCTCCCTAGGCTTATTCTAATCCAATTAGGGTTTTTAACCAATCTTATGCATCCAATAAGTGATTTTATTTCATTGGTTTAACATTTAGGTCATTTTCGTCATCCTTTGACTTATTCTAATCCAATTAGGGTTTTTAACCAATCTTGTGCCTCCAATAAGTGATTTTGTGTCATTGGTTGAACATTTAGGTCATTTTCGTTATCCTTTGACTTAATCTAATCCAATTAGGGTTTTTAACCAATCTTGTGCCTCCTATAAGTGATTTTGTGTCCTTGGTAGAACATTTAGGTCATTTTCGTCCTCCCTAGGCTTATTCTAATCCAATTAGGGTTTTTAACCAATCTTATGCATCCAATAAATGATTTTGTGTCCTTTGTTAAACATTTAGGTCATTTTTGTCATCCTTGGACTTATTCTAATCGAATTAGGGTTTTTAACCAATCTTGTGCATCCAATAAGTTATTTCGTGTCATTTGTTGAATATTTAGGTCATTTTGGTCATCCTTGGACTTATTCTAATCGAATTAGGGTTTTTAACCAATCTTGTGCATCCAATAAGTGATTTTGTGTCATTGGTTGAACATTTAGGTCATTTTCGTCATCCTTGGACTTATTCTAATCGAATTAGGGTTTTTAACCAATCTTGTGCATCCAATAAGTGATTTTGTGTCATTGGTTGAACATTTAGGTCATTTTCGTCATCCTTTGACTTATTCTAATCCAATAAGGGTTTTTAACCAATCTTGTGCATCCAATAAGTGATTTTGTGTCATTGGTTGAACATTTAGGTCATTTTCGTCCTCCTTTGACTTATTCTAATCCAATTAGGGTTTTTAATCAATCTTGTGCATCCAATAAGTGATTTTGTGTCATTGGTTGAACATTTAGGTCATTTTCGTCCTCCCTAGGCTTATTCTAATCATATTAGGGTTTTTAACCAATCTTGTGCATCCAATAAGTGATTTTGTGTCCTTGGTTGAACGTTTAGGTCATTTTCGTCATCCTTGGACTTATTCTAATCGAATTAGGGTTTTTAACCAATCTTGTGCATCCAATAAGTGATTTTGTGTCATTGGTTGAACATTTAGGTCATTTTTGTCATTGTTGGACTTATTCTAATTCAATTAGGGTTTTTAACCAATCTTGTTCATCCAATAAGTGATTTTATGTCATTGGTTGAACATTTAGGTCATTTTCGTCATCCTTTGACTTATTCTAATCCAATTAGGGTTTTTAATCAATCTTGTGCATCCAATAAGTGATTTTGTGTCATTGGTTGAACATTTATGTCATTTTCATTCTCCTTCGACTTATTCTAATCCAATTAGGGTTTTTAATGAATCTTGTGCATCCAATAAGTGATTTTGTGTCATTGGTTAAACATTTAGGTCATTTTCGTCCTCCCTAGGCTTATTCTAATCCAATTAGGGTTTTTAACCAATCTTGTGCATCCAATAAGTGATTTTGTGTCATTGGTTGAACATTTAGGTCATTTTCGTCATCCTTGGACTTATTCTAATTCAATTAGGGTTTTTAATCAATCTTGTGCATCCAATAAGTGATTTTGTGTCATTGGTTGAACATTTAGGTCATTTTCGTCATCCTTGGACTTATTCTAATTCAATTAGGGTTTTTAACCAATCTTGTACATCCAATAAGTGATTTTATGTCATTGGTTGAACATTTAGGTCATTTTCGTCATCCTTTGACTTATTCTAATCCAATAAGGGTTTTTAACCAATCTTGTGCATCCAATAAGTGATTTTGTGTCATTGGTTGAACATTTAGGTCATTTTCGTCCTCCTTTGACTTATTCTAATCCAATTAGGGTTTTTAATCAATCTTGTGCATCCAATAAGTGATTTTGTGTCATTGGTTGAACATTTAGGTCATTTTCGTCCTCCCTAGGCTTATTCTAATCATATTAGGGTTTTTAACCAATCTTGTGCATCCAATAAGTGATTTTGTGTCCTTGGTGTAACGTTTAGGTCATTTTCGTCATCCTTGGACTTATTCTAATCGAATTAGGGTTTTTAACCAATCTTGTGCATCCAATAAGTGATTTTGTGTCATTGGTTGAACATTTAGGTCATTTTTGTCATTGTTGGACTTATTCTAATTCAATTAGGGTTTTTAACCAATCTTGTGCATCCAATAAGTGATTTTATGTCATTGGTTGAACATTTAGGTCATTTTCGTCATCCTTTGACTTATTCTAATCCAATTAGGGTTTTTAATCAATCTTGTGCATCCAATAAGTGATTTTGTGTCATTGGTTGAACATTTAGGTCATTTTCGTCCTCCCTAGGCTTATTCTAATCATATTAGGGTTTTTAACCAATCTTGTGCATCCAATAAGTGATTTTGTGTCATTGGTTGAACATTTAGGTCATTTTCGTCATCCTTGGACTTATTCTAATTCAATTAGGGTTTTTAACCAATCTTGTGCATCCAATAAGTGATTTTGTGTCATTGGTTGAACATTTAGGTCATTTTCGTCCTCCCTAGGCTTATTCTAATCCAATTAGGGTTTTTAACCAATCTTGTGCATCCAATAAGTGATTTTGTGTCATTGGTTAAACATTTAGGTCATTTTCGTCCTCCCTAGGCTTATTCTAATCCAATTAGGGTTTTTAACCAATCTTGTGCATCCAATAAGTGATTTTGTGTCATTGGTTGAACATTTAGGTCATTTTCGTCATCCTTGGACTTATTCTAATTCAATTAGGGTTTTTAACCAATCTTGTGCATCCAATAAGTGGATTTGTGTCATTGGTTGAACATTTAGGTCATTTTCGTCATCCTTGGACTTATTCTAATTCAATTAGGGTTTTTAACCAATCTTGTACATCCAATAAGTGATTTTATGTCATTGGTTGAACATTTAGGTCATTTTCGTCATCCTTTGACTTATTCTAATCCAATAAGGGCTTTTAACCAATCTTGTGCATCCAATAAGTGATTTTGTGTCATTGGTTGAACATTTAGGTCATTTTCGTCCTCCTTCGACTTATTCTAATCCAATTAGGGTTTTTAATCAATCTTGTGCATCCAATAAGTGATTTTGTGTCATTGGTTGAACATTTAGGTCATTTTCGTCATCCTTTCACTTATTCTAATCCAATTAGGGTTTTTAACCAATCTTGTGCATCCAATAAGTGATTTTGTGTCATTGGTTGAACATTTAGGTCATTTTCATTCTCCTTTGACTTATTCGAATCCAATTAGGGTTTTTAATCAATCTTGTGCATCCAATAAGTGATTTTGTGTCATTGGTTGAACATTTATGTCATTTTCGTCCTCCCTAGGCTTATTCTAATCATATTAGGGTTTTTAATCAATCTTGTGCATCAAATAAGTGATTTTGTGTCATTGGTTGACCATTTAGGTCATTTTCGTCTTTCCTAGGCTTATTCTAATCATATTAGGGTTTTTAACCGATCTTGTGCATCTTATAAGGGATTTTGTGGCCTTGGTTGAACATTTAGGTCATTTTCGTCATGCTTGACCTTATTCTAATCGAATTTGGGTTTTTAACCAATCTTGTGCATCTAATAAGTGGTTTTGTGTCATTGGTTGACAATTTAGGTCATTTTCGTCCTCCTTCGACTTATTCTAATCCAATTAGGGTTTTCAACCAATCTTATGCATCCAAAAAGTGATTTTGTGTCATTGGTTGAACATTTAGGTCAGTTGTCGTCATCCTTCTACTTATTCTAATCCAATTAGGGTTTTTAACCAATCTTGTGCCTCCAATAAGTGATTTTGTGTCCATGGTTGAACATTTAAGTAATTTTCATCCTCCCTAGGCTTATTCTAATCCAATTAGGGTTTTAACCAATCTTACGCATCCAATAAGTGATTTTGTGTCATTGGTTGAACATTTAGGTCATTTTCGTCCTCCTTCGACTTATTCTAATCCAATTAGGGTTTTCAACCAATCTTATGCATCCAATAAGTGATTTTGTGTCATTGGTTGATTATTTAGGCCAGTTTTCGTCATCCTTCGACTTATTGTAATCCAATTAGGGTTTTTAACCAATCTTGTGCCTCCAATAAGTGATTTTGTGTCCAAGGTTGAACATTTAGGTCATTTTCTTCCTCCCTAGGCTTATTCTAATCCAATTAGGGTTTTAACCAATCTTACGCATCCAATAAGTGATTTTGTGTCATTGGTTGAACATTTAGGACATTTTCGTCCTCCCTAGGCTTATTCTAATTCAATTAGAGTTTTTAACCAATCTTATGCATCCAATAAGTGATTTTGTGTCATTGGTTGAACATTTAGGTCATTTTTGTCATCCTTTGACTTATTCTAATCCTATTAGGGTTTTTAACGAATCTTGTACATTCAATAAGTGATATTATGTCATTGGTTGAACATTTAGGTCATTTTCGTCATCCTTTGACTTATTCTAATCCAATAAGGGTTTTTAACCAATCTTGTGCATCCAATAAGTGATTTTGTGTCATTGGTTGAACATTTAGGTCATTTTCGTCCTCCTTCGACTTATTCTAATCCAATTAGGGTTTTTAACCAATCTTGTGCATCCAATAAGTGATTTTGTGTCATTCGTTGAACATTTAGGTCATTTTCATTCTCCTTCGATTTATTCTAATCCAATTAGGGTTTTTAACCAATCTTGTGCATCCATAAGTGATTTTGTGTCCTTGGTTGAACATTTAGGTCATTTTCGTCATCCTTGGACTTATTCTAATCGAATTAGGGTTTTTAACCAATCTCGTGCATCCAATAAGTGATTTTGTGTCATTGGTTGAACATTTAGGTCATTTTCGTCATCCTTGGACCTATTCTAATTCAATTAGGGTTTTTAACCAATCTTGTGCATCCAATAAGTGATTTTATGTCATTGGTTGATCATTTAGGTCATTTTCGTCATCCTAGACCTTATTCTAATCGAATTAGGGTTTTTAACCAATCTTGTGCATCTAATAAGTGATTTTGTGTCATTGGTTGAATATTTAGGTCATTTTCGTCCTCCCTAGGCTTATTCTAATCCAATTAGGGTTTTTAACCAATCTTATGCATCCAATAAGTGATTTTGTGTCATTGGTTGAACATTTAGGTCATTTTCGTCATCCTTGGACTTATTCTAATCATATTAGGGTTTTTAACCAATCTTATGCATCCAATAAGTGATTTTGTGTCCTTGGTTGAACATTTAGGTTATTTTCGTCATCCTTGGACTTATTCTAATTGAATTAGGGTTTTTAACTAATCTTGTACATTCAATAAGTGATTTTATGTCATTGGTTGAACATTTAGGTCATTTTCGTCCTCCCTAGGCTTATTCTAATCCAATTAGAGTTTTTAACCAATCTGGTGCATCCAATAAGTGATTTTTGTCATTGGTTGAACATTTAGGTCATTTTCGTCATCCTTCAACTTATTCTAATCCAATTAGGGTTTTTAATCAATCTTGTGCATCCAATAAGTGATTTTGTGTCATTGGGTTAACATTTACGTCATTTTCATCCTCCCTAGGCTTATTCTTATCATATTAGGGTTTTTAGCCAATCTTGTGCATCCAATAAGTGATTTGGTGTCCTTGGTTGAACATTTAGGTCATTTTCGTCATCCTTGGACTTATTCTAATTGAATTAGGGTTTTTAACTAATCTTGTGCATCCAATAAGTGATTTTGTGTCATTGGTTGAACATTTAGGTCATTTTTGTCCTCCTTTGACTTATTCTAATCCAATTAGGGTTTTTAATCAATCTTGTGTGTCCAATAAGTGATTTTGTGTCATTGGTTGAACATTTAGGTCATTTTCGTCTTTCCTAGGCTTATTCTAATCATATTAGGGTTTTTAACCGATCTTGTGCATCTTATAAGTGATTTTGTGGCCTTGGTTGAAGATTTAGGTCATTTTTGTCATCCTTAATAAGTGGTTTTGTGCCATTGGTTGACCATTTAGGTCATTTTCGTCCTCCTTCGACTTATACTAATCCAATTAGGGTTTTCAACCAATCTTATGCATCCAATAAGTGATTTTGTGTCATAGGTTGATTATTTAGGTCAGTTTTCGTCATCCTTCGACTTATTCTAATCCAATTAGGGTTTTTAACCAATCTTGTGCCTCCAATAAGTGATTTTTTGTCCAAGGTTGAACATTTAGGTCATTTTCTTCCTCCCTTGGCTTATTCTAATCCAATTAGGGTTTTAACCAATCTTACACATCCAATAAGTGATTTTGTGTCATTGGTTGAACATTTAGGTCATTTTCGTCCTCCTTCGACTTATTCTAATGCAATTAGGGTTTTCAACCATTCTTATGCATCCAATAAGTGATTTTGTGTCATTGGTTGATTATTTAGGTCAGTTTTCGTCATCCTTCGACTTATTGTAATCCAATTAGGGTTTTTAACCAATCTTGTGCCTCCAATAAGTGATTTTGTGTCCAAGGTTTAACATTTAGGTCATTTTCATCCTCCCTAGGCGTATTCTAATCCAATTAGGGTTTTAACCAATCTTACACATCCAATAAGTGATTTTGTGTCATTGGTTGAACATTTAGGACATTTTCGTCCTCCCTAGGCTTATTCTAATTCAATTAGAGTTTTTCACCAATCTTATGCATCCAATAAGTGATTTTGTGTCATTGGTTGAACATTTAGGTCATTTTTGTCATCCTTTGACTTATTCTAATCCAATTAGGGTTTTTAACGAATCTAGTACATCCAATAAGTGATTTTATGTCCTTGGTTGAACATTTAGGTCATTTTCGTCATCCTTTGACTTATTCTAATCCAATTAAGGTTTTTAACCAATCTTGTGCATCTAATAAGTGATTTTGTGTCATTGGTTGAACATTCAGGTCATTTTCGTCCTCCTTCGACTTATTCTAATCCAATTAGGGTTTTTAATCACTCTTGTGCATCCAATAAGTGATTTTGTGTTGTTGGTTGAATATTTAGGTCATTTTCGTCCTCCCTAGGCTTATTCTAATTCAATTAGGGTTTTTAACCAATCTTATGCATCTAATAAGTTATTTTGTGCCATTGGTTGAACATTTAGGTCATTTTTGTCATCCTTCGACTTATTCTAATCCAATTAGGGTTTTTAACCAATCTTGTGCATCCAATAAGTGATTTTGTGTCATTGGTTGAACATTTAGGTCATTTTTGTCCTCCTTCGACTTATTCTAATCCAATTAGGGTTTTTAATCAATCTTGTGCATCCAATAAGTGATTTTGTGTCATTGGTTGAACATTTAGGTCATTTTCGTCTTTCTTAGGCTTATTCTAATCATATTAGGGTTTTTAACCGATCTTGTGCATCTTATAAGTGATTTTGTGGCCTTGGTTGAACATTTAGGTCATTTTCGTCATCCTTGGACTTATTCTAATCGAATTAGGGTTTTTAACCAATCTTGTGCATCCAATAAGTGATTTTGTGTCATTGGTTGGTCATTTAGGTCATTTTCGTCCTCCTTCGAGTTATTCTAAACCAATTAGGGTTTTCAACCAATCTTATGAATCCAATAAGTGATTTGGTGTCATTAGTTGAACATTTAGGTCAGTTGTCGTCATCCTTCTACTTATTCTAATCCAATTAGGGTTTTTAACCAATCTTGTTCCTCCAATAAGTGATTTTGTGTCCATGGTTGAACATTTAAGCCATTTTCATCCTCCCTAGGCTTATTCTAATCCAATTAGGGTTTTAACCAATCTTACACATCCAATAAGTGATTTTGTGTCATTGGTGGAACATTTAGGTCATTTTCGTCCTCCCTAGGCTTATTCTAATCCAATTAGAGTTTTTAACCAATCTTATGCATCCAATAAGTGATTTTGTGTCATTGGTCGAACATTTAGGTCAGTTGTCGTCATCCTTCTACTTATTCTAATCCAATTAAGGTTTTTAACCAATCTTGTGCATCCAATAAGTGATTTTGTGTCATTGGTTGAACATTTAGGTCATTTTCATTCTCCTTTGACTTATTCTAATCCAATTAGGGTTTTAACCAATCTTACACATCCAATAAGTGATTTTGTGTCATTGGTTGAACATTTAGGTCATTTTCGTCCTCCCTAGGCTTATTCTAATCCAATTAGAGTTTTTAACCAATCTTATGCATCCAACAAGTGATTTTGTGTCATTGGTTGAACATTTTGGTCATTTTCGTCATCCTTCGACTTATTCTAATCCAATTAGGGTTTTTAACCAATCTGGTGCATCCAATAAGTGATTTTTGTCATTGGTTGAACATTTAGGTCATTTTCGTCATCCTTCAACTTATTCTAATCCAATTAGGGTTTTTAATCAATCTTGTACATCCAATAAGTGATTTTGTGTCATTGGGTTAACATTTAGGTCATTTTCATCCTCCCTAGGCTTATTCTAATCATATTAGGGTTTTTAACCAATCTTGTGCATCCAATAAGTGATTTTGTGTCCTTGGTTGAACATTTAGGTCATTTTCGTCATCCTTGGATTTATTCTAATTGAATTAGGGTTTTTAAATAATCTTGTGCATCCAATAAGTGATTTTGTGTCATTGGTTGACCATTTAGGTCATTTTCGTCTTTCCTAGGCTTATTCTAATCATATTAGGGTTTTTAACCGATCTTGTGCATCTTATAAGGGATTTTGTGGCCTTGGTTGAACATTTAGGTCATTTTCGTCATGCTTGACCTTATTCTAATCGAATTTGGGTTTTTAACCAATCTTGTGCATCTAATAAGTGGTTTTGTGTCATTGGTTTACAATTTAGGTCATTTTCGTCCTCCTTCGACTTATTCTAATCCAATTAGGGTTTTCAACCAATCTTATGCATCCAAAAAGTGATTTTGTGTCATTGGTTGAACATTTAGGTCAGTTGTCGTCATCCTTCTACTTATTCTAATCCAATTAGGGTTTTTAACCAATCTTGTGCCTCCAATAAGTGATTTTGTGTCCATGGTTGAACATTTAAGTAATTTTCATCCTCCCTAGGCTTATTCTAATCCAATAAGGGTTTTAACCAATCTTACGCATCCAATAAGTGATTTTGTGTCATTGGTTGAACATTTAGGTCATTTTCGTCCTCCTTCGACTTATTCTAATCCAATTAGGGTTTTCAACCAATCTTATGCATCCAATAAGTGATTTTATGTCATTGGTTGAACATTTAGGTCATTTTCGTCATCCTTCGAATTATTCTAATCCAATAAAGGTTTTTAACCAATCTTTTGCATCTAATAAGTGATTTTGTGTCATTGGTTGAACATTCAGGTCATTTTCGTCCTCCTTCGACTTATTCTAATCCAATTAGGGTTTTTAATCAATCTTGTGCATCCAATAAGTGATTTTGTATTATTGGTTGAACATTTAGGTCATTTTCGTCCTCCCTAGGCTTATTCTAATCCAATTAGGGTTTTTAACCAATCTTATGCATCCAATAAGTTATTTTGTGTCATTGGTTGAACATTTAGGTCATTTTCGTCATCCTTTCACTTATTCTAATCCAATTAGGGTTTTTAACCAATCTTGTGCATCCAATAAGTGATTTTGTGTCATTGGTTGAACATTTAGGTCATTTTCATTCTCCTTTGACTTATTCGAATCCAATTAGGGTTTTTAATCAATCTTGTGCATCCAATAAGTGATTTTGTGTCATTGGTTGAACATTTATGTCATTTTCGTCCTCCCTAGGCTTATTCTAATCATATTAGGGTTTTTAATCAATCTTGTGCATCAAATAAGTGATTTTGTGTCATTGGTTGACCATTTAGGTCATTTTCGTCTTTCCTAGGCTTATTCTAATCATATTAGGGTTTTTAACCGATCTTGTGCATCTTATAAGGGATTTTGTGGCCTTGGTTGAACATTTAGGTCATTTTCGTCATGCTTGACCTTATTCTAATCGAATTTGGGTTTTTAACCAATCTTGTGCATCTAATAAGTGGTTTTGTGTCATTGGTTGACAATTTAGGTCATTTTCGTCCTCCTTCGACTTATTCTAATCCAATTAGGGTTTTCAACCAATCTTATGCATCCAAAAAGTGATTTTGTGTCATTGGTTGAACATTTAGGTCAGTTGTCGTCATCCTTCTACTTATTCTAATCCAATTAGGGTTTTTAACCAATCTTGTGCCTCCAATAAGTGATTTTGTGTCCATGGTTGAACATTTAAGTAATTTTCATCCTCCCTAGGCTTATTCTAATCCAATTAGGGTTTTAACCAATCTTACGCATCCAATAAGTGATTTTGTGTCATTGGTTGAACATTTAGGTCATTTTCGTCCTCCTTCGACTTATTCTAATTCAATTAGGGTTTTTAACCAATCTTGTTCATCCAATAAGTGATTTTATGTCATTGGTTGAACATTTAGGTCATTTTCGTCATCCTTTGACTTATTCTAATCCAATTAGGGTTTTTAATCAATCTTGTGCATCCAATAAGTGATTTTGTGTCATTGGTTGAACATTTATGTCATTTTCATTCTCCTTCGACTTATTCTAATCCAATTAGGGTTTTTAATGAATCTTGTGCATCCAATAAGTGATTTTGTGTCATTGGTTAAACATTTAGGTCATTTTCGTCCTCCCTAGGCTTATTCTAATCCAATTAGGGTTTTTAACCAATCTTGTGCATCCAATAAGTGATTTTGTGTCATTGGTTGAACATTTAGGTCATTTTCGTCATCCTTGGACTTATTCTAATTCAATTAGGGTTTTTAATCAATCTTGTGCATCCAATAAGTGATTTTGTGTCATTGGTTGAACATTTAGGTCATTTTCGTCATCCTTGGACTTATTCTAATTCAATTAGGGTTTTTAACCAATCTTGTACATCCAATAAGTGATTTTATGTCATTGGTTGAACATTTAGGTCATTTTCGTCATCCTTTGACTTATTCTAATCCAATAAGGGTTTTTAACCAATCTTGTGCATCCAATAAGTGATTTTGTGTCATTGGTTGAACATTTAGGTCATTTTCGTCCTCCTTTGACTTATTCTAATCCAATTAGGGTTTTTAATCAATCTTGTGCATCCAATAAGTGATTTTGTGTCATTGGTTGAACATTTAGGTCATTTTCGTCCTCCCTAGGCTTATTCTAATCATATTAGGGTTTTTAACCAATCTTGTGCATCCAATAAGTGATTTTGTGTCCTTGGTGTAACGTTTAGGTCATTTTCGTCATCCTTGGACTTATTCTAATCGAATTAGGGTTTTTAACCAATCTTGTGCATCCAATAAGTGATTTTGTGTCATTGGTTGAACATTTAGGTCATTTTTGTCATTGTTGGACTTATTCTAATTCAATTAGGGTTTTTAACCAATCTTGTGCATCCAATAAGTGATTTTATGTCATTGGTTGAACATTTAGGTCATTTTCGTCATCCTTTGACTTATTCTAATCCAATTAGGGTTTTTAATCAATCTTGTGCATCCAATAAGTGATTTTGTGTCATTGGTTGAACATTTAGGTCATTTTCGTCCTCCCTAGGCTTATTCTAATCATATTAGGGTTTTTAACCAATCTTGTGCATCCAATAAGTGATTTGTGTCCTTGGTTGAACATTTAGGTCATTTTCGTCATCCTTGGACTTATTCTAATCGAATTAGGGTTTTTAACCAATCTTGTGCATCCAATAAGTGATTTTGTGTCATTGGTTGAACATTTAGGTCATTTTCGTCATCCTTGGACTTATTCTAAATCAATTAGGGTTTTTAACCAGTCTTCTGCATCCAATAAGTGATTTTATGTCATTGGTTGAACATTTAGGTCATTTTCGTCATCCTTTGACTTATTCTAATCCAATAAGGGTTTTTAACCAATCTTGTGCATCCAATAAGTGATTTTGTGTCATTGGTTGAACATTTAGGTCATTCTCGTCATCGTTCGACTTATTCTAATCCAATTAGGGTTTTTAATCAATCTTGTGCATCCAATAAGTGATTTTGTGTCCTTGGTTGAACATTTAGGTCATTTTCGTCATCCTTGGACTTATTCTAATCGAATTAAGGTTTTTAACCAATCTTGTGCATCCAATAAGTGATTTTGTGTCATTGGTTGAACATTTAGGTCATTTTCTTCATCCTTGGACTTATTCTAATTCAATTAGGGTTTTTAACCAATCTTGTGCATCCAATAAGTGATTTTATGTCATTGGTTGAACATTTAGGTCATTTTCGTCAGCCTTTGACTTATTCTAATCCAATAAGGGTTTTTAACCAATCTTGTGCATCCAATAAGTGATTTTGTGTCATTGGTTGAACATTTAGGTCATTTTCGTCCTCCTTCGACTTATTCTAATCCAATTAGGGTTTTTAACCAATCTTGTGCATCCAATAAGTGATTTTGTGTCATTGGTTGAACATTTAGGTCATTTTCGTCCTCCTTCGACTTATTCTAATCCAATTAGGGTTTTTAATCAATCTTGTGCATCCAATAAGTGATTTTGTGTCATTGGTTGAACATTTAGGTCATTTTCATCCTCCCTAGGCTTATTCTAATCCAATTAGGGTTTTTAACCAATCTTATGCATCCAATAAGTGATTTTGTGTCATTGGTTGAACATTTAGGTCATTTTTGTCATCCTTTCACTTATTCTAATCCAATTTGGGTTTTTAACCAATCTTGTGCATCCAATAAGTGATTTTATGTCATTGGTTGAACATTTAGGTCATTTTTGTCATCCTTCGACTTATTCTAATCCAATTAGGGTTTTTAACCAATCTTGTGCATCCAATAAGTGATTTTGTGTCATTGGTTGAACATTTAGGTCATTTTCATTCCCCTTCGATTTATTCTAATCCAATTAGGGTTTTTAATCAATCTTGTGCATCCAATAAGTGATTTTGTGTCATTGGTTGAACATTTAGGTCATTTTCGTCCTCCCTAGGCTTATTCTAATCCAATTAGGGTTTTTAACCAATCTTATGCATCCAATAAGTGATTTTGTTTCATTGGTTGAACATTTAGGTCATTTTCGTCCTCCCTAGGCTTATTCTAATCCAATTAGGGTTTTTAACCAATCTTGTGCATCCAATAAGTGATTTTGTGTCATTGGTTGAACATTTAGGTCATTTTCGTCATCCTTGGACTTATTCTAATTCAATTAGGGTTTTTAACCAATCTTGTACATCCAATAAGTGATTTTATGTCATTGGTTGAACATTTAGGTCATTTTCGTCATCCTTTGACTTATTCTAATCCAATAAGGGTTTTTAAGCAATCTTGTGCATCCAATAAGTGATTTTGTGTCATTGGTTGAACATTTAGGTCATTTTCGTCCTCCTTTGACTTATTCTAATCCAATTAGGGTTTTTAATCAATCTTGTGCATCCAATAAGTGATTTTGTGTCATTGGTTGAACATTTAGGTCATTTTCGTCCTCCCTAGGCTTATTCTAATCATATTAGGGTTTTTAACCAATCTTGTGCATCCAATAAGTGATTTTGTGTCCTTGGTTGAACATTTAGGTCATTTTCGTCATCCTTGGACTTATTCTAATTGAATTAGGGTTTTCAACCAATGTTGTGCATCCAATAAGTGATTTTCTGTCATTGGTTGAACATTTAGGTCATTTTCCTCATCCTTGGACTTATTCTAATTCAATTAGGGTTTTTAACCAATCTTGTGCATCCAATAAGTGATTTTATGTCATTGGTTGAACATTTAGGTCATTTTCGTGCTGCTTTGACTTATTCTAATCCAATTAGGGTTTTTAACCAATCTTGTGCATCCAATAAGTGATTTTATGTCATTGGTTGAACATTTAGGTCATTTTCGTCATCCTTTGACTTATTCTAATCCAATTAGGGTTTTTAACCAATCTTGTGCATCCAATAAGTGATTTTGTGTCATTGGTTGAACATTTAGGTCATTTTCGTCCTCCTTTGACTTATTCTAATCCAATTAGGGTTTTTAATCAATCTTGTGCATCCAATAAGTGATTTTGTGTCATTGGTTGAACATTTAGGTCATTTTCGTCTTTCTTAGGCTTATTCTAATCATATTAGGGTTTTTAACCGATCTTGTGCATCTTATAAGTGATTTTGTGGCCTTGGTTGAACATTTAGGTCATTTTCGTCATCCTTGGACTTATTCTAATCGAATTAGGGTTTTTAACCAATCTTGTGCATCCAATAAGTGATTTTGTGTCATTGGTTGGTCATTTAGGTCATTTTCGTCCTCCTTCGAGTTATTCTAAACCAATTAGGGTTTTCAACCAATCTTATGAATCCAATAAGTGATTTGGTGTCATTAGTTGAACATTTAGGTCAGTTGTCGTCATCCTTCTACTTATTCTAATCCAATTAGGGTTTTTAACCAATCTTGTTCCTCCAATAAGTGATTTTGTGTCCATGGTTGAACATTTAAGCCATTTTCATCCTCCCTAGGCTTATTCTAATCCAATTAGGGTTTTAACCAATCTTACACATCCAATAAGTGATTTTGTGTCATTGGTTGAACATTTAGGTCATTTTCATTCTCCTTTGACTTATTCTAATCCAATTAGGGTTTTAACCAATCTTACACATCCAATAAGTGATTTTGTGTCATTGGTTGAACATTTAGGTCATTTTCGTCCTCCCTAGGCTTATTCTAATCCAATTAGAGTTTTTAACCAATCTTATGCATCCAATAAGTGATTTTGTGTCATTGGTTGAACATTTTGGTCATTTTCGTCATCCTTCGACTTATTCTAATCCAATTAGGGTTTTTAATCAATCTTGTGCATCAAATAAGTGATTTTGTGTCATTGGTTGACCATTTAGGTCATTTTCGTCTTTCCTAGGCTTATTCTAATCATATTAGGGTTTTTAACCGATCTTGTGCATCTTATAAGGGATTTTGTGGCCTTGGTTGAACATTTAGGTCATTTTCGTCATGCTTGACCTTATTCTAATCGAATTTGGGTTTTTAACCAATCTTGTGCATCTAATAAGTGGTTTTGTGTCATTGGTTGACAATTTAGGTCATTTTCGTCCTCCTTCGACTTATTCTAATCCAATTAGGGTTTTCAACCAATCTTATGCATCCAAAAAGTGATTTTGTGTCATTGGTTGAACATTTAGGTCAGTTGTCGTCATCCTTCTACTTATTCTAATCCAATTAGGGTTTTTAACCAATCTTGTGCCTCCAATAAGTGATTTTGTGTCCATGGTTGAACATTTAAGTAATTTTCATCCTCCCTAGGCTTATTCTAATCCAATTAGGGTTTTAACCAATCTTACGCATCCAATAAGTGATTTTGTGTCATTGGTTGAACATTTAGGTCATTTTCGTCCTCCTTCGACTTATTCTAATCCAATTAGGGTTTTCAACCAATCTTATGCATCCAATAAGTGATTTTATGTCATTGGTTGAACATTTAGGTCATTTTCGTCATCCTTCGAATTATTCTAATCCAATAAAGGTTTTTAACCAATCTTTTGCATCTAATAAGTGATTTTGTGTCATTGGTTGAACATTCAGGTCATTTTCGTCCTCCTTCGACATATTCTAATCCAATTAGGGTTTTTAATCAATCTTGTGCATCCAATAAGTGATTTTGTATCATTGGTTGAACATTTAGGTCATTTTCGTCCTCCCTAGGCTTATTCTAATCCAATTAGTGTTTTTAACCAATCTTATGCATCCGATAAGTTATTTTGTGTCATTGGTTGAATATTTAGGTCATTTTCGTCATCCTTTCACTTATTCTAATCCAATTAGGGTTTTTAACCAATCTTGTGCATCCAATAAGTGATTTTGTGTCATTGGTTGAACATTTAGGTCATTTTCGTCCTCCTTCGACTTATTCTAATCCAATTAGGGTTTTCAACCAATCTTATGCATCCAATAAGTGATTTTGTGTCATTGGTTGATTATTTAGGTCAGTTTTTGTCATCCTTCGACATATTGTAATCCAATTAGGATTTTTAACCAATCTTGTGCCTCCAATAAGTGATTTTGTGTCCAAGGTTGAACATTTAGGTCATTTTCATCCTCCCTAGGCTTATTCTATTCCAATTAGGGTTTTAACCAATCTTACGCATCCAATAAGTGATTTTGTGTCATTGGTTGAACATTTAGGACATTTTCGTCCTCCCTAGGCTTATTCTAATTCAATTAGAGTTTTTAACCAATCTTATGCATCCAATAAGTGATTTTGTGTCATTGGTTGAACATTTAGGTCATTTTCATTCTCCTTCATTTATTCTAATCCAATTAGGGTTTTTAATCAATCTTGTGCATCCAATAAGTGATTTTTTGTGATTGGTTGAACATTTAGGTCATTTTCGTCCTCCTTCGACTTATTCTAATCCAATTAGGGTTTTTAATCAATCTTGTGCATCCAATAAGTGATTTTGAGTTATTGGTTGAACATTTAGGTCATTTTCGTCCTCCCTAGGCTTATTCTAATCCAATTAGGGTTTTTAACCAATCTTATGCATCCAATAAGTGATTTTGTGTCATTGGTTGAACATTTAGGTCATTTTTGTCATCCTTTCACTTATTCTAATCCAATTTGGGTTTTTAACCAATCTTGTGCATCCAATAAGTGATTTTATGTCATTGGTTGAACATTTAGGTCATTTTTGTCATCCTTCGACTTATTCTAATCCAATTAGGGTTTTTAACCAATCTTGTGCATCCAATAAGTGATTTTGTGTCATTGGTTGAACATTTAGGTCATTTTCATTCCCCTTCGATTTATTCTAATCCAATTAGGGTTTTTAATCAATCTTGTGCATCCAATAAGTGATTTTATGTCATTGGTTGAACATTTAGGTCATTTTCGTCCTCCCTAGGCTTATTCTAATCATATTAGGGTTTTTAACCAATCTTTTGCATCCAATAAGTGATTTTGTGTCCTTGGTTGAATATTTAGGTCATTTTCGTCATCCTTGGACTTATTCTAATCGAATTAGGGTTTTTAAGCAATCTTGTGCATCCAATAAGTGATTTTGTGTCATTGGTTGAACATTTAGGTCATTTTCGTCATCCTTGGACTTATTCTAGTTCAATTAGGTTTTTTAACTAATCTTGTGCATCCAATAAGTGATTTTGTGTGATTGGTTGAACATTTAGGTCATTTTCGTCATCCTTGGACTTATTCTAATTCAATTAGGGTTTTTAACCAATCTTGTGCATCCAATAAGTGATTTTATGTCATTGGTTGAACATTTAGGTCATTTTCGTCATCCTTTGACTTATTCTAATCCAATAAGGGTTTTTAACCAATCTTGTGCATCCAATAAGTGATTTTGTGTCATTGGTTGAACATTTAGGTCATTTTCGTCCTCCTTTGACTTATTCTAATCCAATTAGGGTTTTTAATCAATCTTGTGCATCCAATAAGTGATTTTGTGTCATTGGTTGAACATTTAGGTCATTTTCGTCCTCCCTAGGCTTATTCTAATCATATTAGGGTTTTTAACCAATCTTGTGCATCCAATAAGTGATTTTGTGTCCTTGGTTGAACGTTTAGGTCATTTTCGTCATCCTTGGACTTATTCTAATCGAATTAGGGTTTTTAACCAATCTTGTGCATCCAATAAGTGATTTTGTGTCATTGGTTGAACATTTAGGTCATTTTTGTCATTGTTGGACTTATTCTAATTCAATTAGGGTTTTTAACCAATCTTGTGCATCCAATAAGTGATTTTATGTCATTGGTTGAACATTTAGGTCATTTTCGTCATCCTTTGACTTATTCTAATCCAATTAGGGTTTTTAATCAATCTTGTGCATCCAATAAGTGATTTTGTGTCATTGGTTGAACATTTATGTCATTTTCATTCTCCTTCGACTTATTCTAATCCAATTAGGGTTTTTAATGAATCTTGTGCATCCAATAAGTGATTTTGTGTCATTGGTTGAACATTTATCTCATTTTCATTCTCCTTCGACTTATTCTAATCCAATTAGGGTTTTTAATGAATCTTGTGCATCCAATAAGTGATTTTGTGTCATTGGTTAAACATTTAGGTCATTTTCGTCCTCCCTAGGCTTATTCTAATCCAATTAGGGTTTTTAACCAATCTTGTGCATCCAATAAGTGATTTTGTGTCATTGGTTGAACATTTAGGTCATTTTCGTCATCCTTGGACTTATTCTAATTCAATTAGGGTTTTTAATCAATCTTGTGCATCCAATAAGTGATTTTGTGTCATTGGTTGAACATTTAGGTCATTTTCGTCATCCTTGGACTTATTCTAATTCAATTAGGGTTTTTAACCAATCTTGTACATCCAATAAGTGATTTTATGTCATTGGTTGAACATTTAGGTCATTTTCGTCATCCTTTGACTTATTCTAATCCAATAAGGGTTTTTAACCAATCTTGTGCATCCAATAAGTGATTTTGTGTCATTGGTTGAACATTTAGGTCATTTTCGTCATCCTTTGACTTATTCTAATCCAATAAGGGTTTTTAACCAATCTTGTGCATCCAATAAGTGATTTTGTGTCATTGGTTGAACATTTAGGTCATTTTCGTCCTCCTTCGACTTATTCTAATCGAATTAGGGTTTTTAATCAATCTTGTGCATCCAATAAGTGATTTTGTGTCATTGGTTGAACATTTAGGTCATTTTCATCCTCCCTAGGCTTATTCTAATCCAATTAGGGTTTTTAACCAATCTTATGCATCCAATAAGTGATTTTGTGTCATTGGTTGAACATTTAGGTAATTTTTGTCATCCTTTCACTTATTCTAATCCAATTTGGGTTTTTAACCAATCTTGTGCATCCAATAAGTGATTTTATGTCATTGGTTGAACATTTAGGTCATTTTCGTCATCCTTCGACTTATTCTAATCCAATTAGGGTTTTTAACCAATCTTGTGCATCCAATAAGTGATTTTGTGTCATTGGTTGAACATTTAGGTCATTTTCGTCCTCCCTTGGCCTATTCTAATCCAATTAGGGTTTTTAACCAATCTTGTGCATCCAATATGTGATTTTGTGTCATTGGTTGAACATTTAGGTCATTTTTGTCATCCTTCGACTTATTCTAATCCAATTAGGGTTTTTAACCAATCTTGTGCATCCAATAAGTGATTTTGTGTCATTGGTTGAACATTTAGGTCATTTTTGTCCTCCTTCGACTTATTCTAATCCAATTAGGGTTTTTAATCAATCTTGTGCATCCAATAAGTGATTTTGTGTCATTGGTTGAACATTTAGGTCATTTTCGTCTTTCTTAGGCTTATTCTAATCATATTAGGGTTTTTAACCGATCTTGTGCATCTTATAAGTGATTTTGTGGCCTTGGTTGAACATTTAGGTCATTTTCGTCATCCTTGGACTTATTCTAATCGAATTAGGGTTTTTAACCAATCTTGTGCATCCAATAAGTGATTTTGTGTCATTGGTTGGTCATTTAGGTCATTTTCGTCCTCCTTCGAGTTATTCTAAACCAATTAGGGTTTTCAACCAATCTTATGAATCCAATAAGTGATTTGGTGTCATTAGTTGAACATTTAGGTCAGTTGTCGTCATTCTTCTACTTATTCTAATCCAATTAGGGTTTTTAACCAATCTTGTTCCTCCAATAAGTGATTTTGTGTCCATGGTTGAACATTTAAGCCATTTTCATCCTCCCTAGGCTTATTCTAATCCAATTAGGGTTTTAACCAATCTTACACATCCAATAAGTGATTTTGTGTCATTGGTTGAACATTTAGGTCATTTTCGTCCTCCCTAGGCTTATTCTAATCCAATTAGAGTTTTTAACCAATCTTATGCATCCAATAAGTGATTTTGTGTCATTGGTCGAACATTTAGGTCAGTTGTCGTCATCCTTCTACTTATTCTAATCCAATTAAGGTTTTTAACCAATCTTGTGCATCCAATAAGTGATTTTGTGTCATTGGTTGAACATTTAGGTCATTTTCATTCTCCTTTGACTTATTCTAATCCAATTAGGGTTTTAACCAATCTTACACATCCAATAAGTGATTTTGTGTCATTGGTTGAACATTTAGGTCATTTTCGTCCTCCCTAAGCTTATTCTAATCCAATTAGAGTTTTTAACCAATCTTATGCATCCAATAAGTGATTTTGTGTCATTGGTTGAACATTTTGGTCATTTTCGTCATCCTTCGACTTATTCTAATCCAATTAGGGTTTTTAACCAATCTGGTGCATCCAATAAGTGATTTTTGTCATTGGTTGAACATTTAGGTCATTTTCGTCATCCTTCAACTTATTCTAATCCAATTAGGGTTTTTAATCAATCTTGTGCATCCAATAAGTGATTTTGTGTCATTGGGTTAACATTTAGGTCATTTTCATCATCCCTAGGCTTATTCTAATCATATTAGGGTTTTTAACCAATCTTGTGCATCCAATAAGTGATTTTGTGTCCTTGGTTGAACATTTAGGTCATTTTCGTCATCCTTGGATTTATTCTAATTGAATTAGGGTTTTTAAATAATCTTGTGCATCCAATAAGTGATTTTGTGTCATTGGTTGAACATTTAGGTCATTTTTGTCCTCCTTCGACTTATTCTAATCCAATTAGGGTTTTTAATCAATCTTGTGCATCAAATAAGTGATTTTGTGTCATTGGTTGACCATTTAGGTCATTTTCGTCTTTCCTAGGCTTATTCTAATCATATTAGGGTTTTTAACCGATCTTGTGCATCTTATAAGGGATTTTGTGGCCTTGGTTGAACATTTAGGTCATTTTCGTCATGCTTGACCTTATTCTAATCGAATTTGGGTTTTTAACCAATCTTGTGCATCCAATAAGTGATTTTGTGTCATTGGTTGAACATTTAGGTCATTTTCATTCTCCTTTGACTTATTCGAATCCAATTAGGGTTTTTAATCAATCTTGTGCATCCAATAAGTGATTTTGTGTCATTGGTTGAACATTTATGTCATTTTCGTCCTCCCTAGGCTTATTCTAATCATATTAGGGTTTTTAATCAATCTTGTGCATCAAATAAGTGATTTTGTGTCATTGGTTGACCATTTAGGTCATTTTCGTCTTTCCTAGGCTTATTCTAATCATATTAGGGTTTTTAACCGATCTTGTGCATCTTATAAGGGATTTTGTGGCCTTGGTTGAACATTTAGGTCATTTTCGTCATGCTTGACCTTATTCTAATCGAATTTGGGTTTTTAACCAATCTTGTGCATCTAATAAGTGGTTTTGTGTCATTGGTTGACAATTTAGGTCATTTTCGTCCTCCTTCGACTTATTCTAATCCAATTAGGGTTTTCAACCAATCTTATGCATCCAAAAAGTGATTTTGTGTCATTGGTTGAACATTTAGGTCAGTTGTCGTCATCCTTCTACTTATTCTAATCCAATTAGGGTTTTTAACCAATCTTGTGCCTCCAATAAGTGATTTTGTGTCCATGGTTGAACATTTAAGTAATTTTCATCCTCCCTAGGCTTATTCTAATCCAATTAGGGTTTTAACCAATCTTACGCATCCAATAAGTGATTTTGTGTCATTGGTTGAACATTTAGGTCATTTTCGTCCTCCTTCGACTTATTCTAATCCAATTAGGGTTTTCAACCAATCTTATGCATCCAATAAGTGATTTTATGTCATTGGTTGAACATTTAGGTCATTTTCGTCATCCTTCGAATTATTCTAATCCAATAAAGGTTTTTAACCAATCTTTTGCATCTAATAAGTGATTTTGTGTCATTGGTTGAACATTCAGGTCATTTTCGTCCTCCTTCGACATATTCTAATCCAATTAGGGTTTTTAATCAATCTTGTGCATCCAATAAGTGATTTTGTATCATTGGTTGAACATTTAGGTCATTTTCGTCCTCCCTAGGCTTATTCTAATCCAATTAGTGTTTTTAACCAATCTTATGCATCCGATAAGTTATTTTGTGTCATTGGTTGAATATTTAGGTCATTTTCGTCATCCTTTCACTTATTCTAATCCAATTAGGGTTTTTAACCAATCTTGTGCATCCAATAAGTGATTTTGTGTCATTGGTTGAACATTTAGGTCATTTTCGTCCTCCTTCGACTTATTCTAATCCAATTAGGGTTTTCAACCAATCTTATGCATCCAATAAGTGATTTTGTGTCATTGGTTGATTATTTAGGCCAGTTTTCGTCATCCTTCGACTTATTGTAATCCAATTAGGGTTTTTAACCAATCTTGTGCCTCCAATAAGTGATTTTGTGTCCAAGGTTGAACATTTAGGTCATTTTCTTCCTCCCTAGGCTTATTCTAATCCAATTAGGGTTTTAACCAATCTTACGCATCCAATAAGTGATTTTGTGTCATTGGTTGAACATTTAGGACATTTTCGTCCTCCCTAGGCTTATTCTAATTCAATTATATTTTTTAACCAATCTTATGCATCCAATAAGTGATTTTATGTCATTGGTTGAACATTTAGGTCATTTTTGTCATCCTTTGACTTATTCTAATCCAATTAGGGTTTTTAACGAATCTTGTACATCCAATAAGTGATTTTATGTCATTGGTTGAACATTTAGGTCATTTTCGTCATCCTTTGACTTATTCTAATCCAATAAAGGTTTTTAACCAATCTTGTGCATCCAATAAGTGATTTTGTGTCATTGGTTGAACATTCAGGTCATTTTCGTCCTCCTTCGACTTATTCTAATCCAATTAGGGTTTTTAATCAATCTTGTGCATCCAATAAGTGATTTTGTGTCATTGGTTGAACATTTAGGTCATTTTCGTCCTCCCTAGGCTTATTCTAATCATATTAGGGTTTTTAACCAATCTTGTGCATCCAATAAGTGATTTTGTGTCCTTGGTTGAACATTTAGGTCATTTTCGTCATCCTTGGACTTATTCTAATCGAATTAGGGTTTTTAACCAATCTTGTGCATCCAATAAGTGATTTTGTGTCATTGGTTGAACATCTAGGTCATTTTCTTCATCCTTGGACTTATTTTAATTCAATTACGGTTTTTAACCAATCTTGTGCATCCAATAAGTGATTTTGTGTCATTGGTTGAACATTTAGGTCATTTTCGTCCTCCTTCGACTTATTCTAATCCAATTAGGGTTTTTAATCAATCTTGTGCATCCAATAAGTGATTTTGTGTCATTGGTTGAACATTTAGGTCATTTTCGTCCTCCCTAGGCTTATTCTAATCCAATTAGGGTTTTTAACCAATCTTATGCATCCAATAAGTGATTTTGTGTCATTGGTTGAACATTTAGGTCATTTTTGTCATCCTTTCACTTATTCTAATCCAATTTGGGTTTTTAACCAATCTTGTGCATCCAATAAGTGATTTTATGTCATTGGTTGAACATTTAGGTCATTTTTGTCATCCTTCGACTTATTCTAATCCAATTAGGGTTTTTAACCAATCTTGTGCATCCAATAAGTGATTTTGTGTCATTGGTTGAACATTTAGGTCATTTTCATTCCCCTTCGATTTATTCTAATCCAATTAGGGTTTTTAATCAATCTTGTGCATCCAATAAGTGATTTTATGTCATTGGTTGAACATTTAGGTCATTTTCGTCCTCCCTAGGCTTATTCTAATCATATTAGGGTTTTTAACCAATCTTTTGCATCCAATAAGTGATTTTGTGTCCTTGGTTGAATATTTAGGTCATTTTCGTCATCCTTGGACTTATTCTAATCGAATTAGGGTTTTTAAGCAATCTTGTGCATCCAATAAGTGATTTTGTGTCATTGGTTGAACATTTAGGTCATTTTCGTCATCCTTGGACTTATTCTAGTTCAATTAGGTTTTTTAACTAATCTTGTGCATCCAATAAGTGATTTTGTGTGATTGGTTGAACATTTAGGTCATTTTCGTCATCCTTGGACTTATTCTAATTCAATTAGGGTTTTTAACCAATCTTGTGCATCCAATAAGTGATTTTATGTCATTGGTTGAACATTTAGGTCATTTTCGTCCTCCTTTGACTTATTCTAATCCAATTAGGGTTTTTAATCAATCTTGTGCATCCAATAAGTGATTTTGTGTCATTGGTTGAACATTTAGGTCATTTTCGTCCTCCCTAGGCTTATTCTAATCATATTAGGGTTTTTAACCAATCTTGTGCATCCAATAAGTGATTTTGTGTCATTGGTTGAACATTTAGGTCATTTTCGTCATCCTTTGACTTATTCTAATCCAATTATGGTTTTTAACCAATCTTGTGCATCCAATAAGTGATTTTGTGTCATTGGTTGAACATTTAGGTCATTTTCGTCCTCCTTCGACTTATTCTAATCCAATTAGGGTTTTTAATCAATCTTGTGCATCCAATAAGTGATTTTGTGTCATTGGTTGAACATTTAGGTCATTTTCGTCATCCTTTCACTTATTCTAATCCAATTAGGGTTTTTAACCAATCTTGTGCATCCAATAAGTGATTTTGTGTCATTGGTTGAACATTTAGGTCATTTTCATTCTCCTTTGACTTATTCGAATCCAATTAGGGTTTTTAATCAATCTTGTGCATCCAATAAGTGATTTTGTGTCATTGGTTGAACATTTATGTCATTTTCGTCCTCCCTAGGCTTATTCTAATCATATTAGGGTTTTTAATCAATCTTGTGCATCAAATAAGTGATTTTGTGTCATTGGTTGACCATTTAGGTCATTTTCGTCTTTCCTAGGCTTATTCTAATCATATTAGGGTTTTTAACCGATCTTGTGCATCTTATAAGGGATTTTGTGGCCTTGGTTGAACATTTAGGTCATTTTCGTCATGCTTGACCTTATTCTAATCGAATTTGGGTTTTTAACCAATCTTGTGCATCTAATAAGTGGTTTTGTGTCATTGGTTGACAATTTAGGTCATTTTCGTCCTCCTTCGACTTATTCTAATCCAATTAGGGTTTTCAACCAATCTTATGCATCCAAAAAGTGATTTTGTGTCATTGGTTGAACATTTAGGTCAGTTGTCGTCATCCTTCTACTTATTCTAATCCAATTAGGGTTTTTAACCAATCTTGTGCCTCCAATAAGTGATTTTGTGTCCATGGTTGAACATTTAAGTAATTTTCATCCTCCCTAGGCTTATTCTAATCCAATAAGGGTTTTAACCAATCTTACGCATCCAATAAGTGATTTTGTGTCATTGGTTGAACATTTAGGTCATTTTCGTCCTCCTTCGACTTATTCTAATCCAATTAGGGTTTTCAACCAATCTTATGCATCCAATAAGTGATTTTATGTCATTGGTTGATCATTTAGGTCATTTTCGTCATCCTTCGAATTATTCTAATCCAATAAAGGTTTTTAACCAATCTTTTGCATCTAATAAGTGATTTTGTGTCATTGGTTGAACATTCAGGTCATTTTCGTCCTCCTTCGACTTATTCTAATCCAATTAGGGTTTTTAATCAATCTTGTGCATCCAATAAGTGATTTTGTATCATTGGTTGAACATTTAGGTCATTTTCGTCCTCCCTAGGCTTATTCTAATCCAATTAGGGTTTTTAACCAATCTTATGCATCCAATAAGTTATTTTGTGTCATTGGTTGAACATTTAGGTCATTTTCGTCCTCCTTCGACTTATTCTAATCCAATTAGGGTTTTTAATCAATCTTGTGCATCCAATAAGTGATTTTGTGTCATTGGTTGAACATTTAGGTCATTTTCGTCATCCTTTCACTTATTCTAATCCAATTAGGGTTTTTAACCAATCTTGTGCATCCAATAAGTGATTTTGTGTCATTGGTTGAACATTTAGGTCATTTTCATTCTCCTTTGACTTATTCTAATCCAATTAGGGTTTTTAATCAATCTTGTGCATCCAATAAGTGATTTTGTGTCATTGGTTGAACATTTATGTCATTTTCGTCCTCCCTAGGCTTATTCTAATCATATTAGGGTTTTTAACCAATCTTGTGCATCCAATAAGTGATTTTGTGTCCTTGGTTGAACATTTAGGTCATTTTCGTCCTCCCTAGGCTTATTCTAATCATATTAGGGTTTTTAACCAATCTTGTGCATCCAATAAGTGATTTTGTGTCCTTGGTTGAACATTTAGGTCATTTTCGTCACCCTTGGACTTATTCTAATCGAATGTAGGGTTTTTAACCAATCTTGTGCCTCCAATAAGTGATTTTGTGTCAAAGTTTGAACATTTAGGTCATTTTCTTCCTCCCTTGGCTTATTCTAATCCAATTAGGGTTTTAACCAATCTTACGTATCCAATAAGTGATTTTGTGTCATTGGTTGAACATTCAGGTCTTTTTCGTCCTCCTTCGACTTATTCTAATCCAATTAGGGTTTTTAATCAATCTTGTGCATCCAATAAGTTATTTTGTGTCATTGGTTGAACATTTAGGTCATTTTTGTCATCCTTTCACTTATTCTAATCCAATTAGGGTTTTTAACCAATCTTGTGCATCCAATAAGTGATTTTGTGTCATTGGTTGAACATTTAGGTCATTTTCATTCTCCTTCGACTTATTCTAATCCAATTAGGGTTTTTAATCAATCTTGTGCATCCAATAAGTGATTTTGTGTCATTGGTTGAACATTTATGTCATTTTCATTCTCCTTCGACTTATTCTAATCCAATTAGGGTTTTTAATGAATCTTGTGCATCCAATAAGTGATTTTGTGTCATTGGTTAAACATTTAGGTCATTTTCGTCCTCCCTAGGCTTATTCTAATCCAATTAGGGTTTTTAACCAATCTTGTGCATCCAATAAGTGATTTTGTGTCATTGGTTGAACATTTAGGTCATTTTCGTCATCCTTGGACTTATTCTAATTCAATTAGGGTTTTTAATCAATCTTGTGCATCCAATAAGTGATTTTGTGTCATTGGTTGAACATTTAGGTCATTTTCGTCATCCTTGGACTTATTCTAATTCAATTAGGGTTTTTAACCAATCTTGTACATCCAATAAGTGATTTTATGTCATTGGTTGAACATTTAGGTCATTTTCGTCATCCTTTGACTTATTCTAATCCAATAAGGGTTTTTAACCAATCTTGTGCATCCAATAAGTGATTTTGTGTCATTGGTTGAACATTTAGGTCATTTTCGTCCTCCTTTGACTTATTCTAATCCAATTAGGGTTTTTAATCAATCTTGTGCATCCAATAAGTGATTTTGTGTCATTGGTTGAACATTTAGGTCATTTTCGTCCTCCCTAGGCTTATTCTAATCATATTAGGGTTTTTAACCAATCTTGTGCATCCAATAAGTGATTTTGTGTCCTTGGTGTAACGTTTAGGTCATTTTCGTCATCCTTGGACTTATTCTAATCGAATTAGGGTTTTTAACCAATCTTGTGCATCCAATAAGTGATTTTGTGTCATTGGTTGAACATTTAGGTCATTTTTGTCATTGTTGGACTTATTCTAATTCAATTAGGGTTTTTAACCAATCTTGTGCATCCAATAAGTGATTTTATGTCATTGGTTGAACATTTAGGTCATTTTCGTCATCCTTTGACTTATTCTAATCCAATAAGGGTTTTTAACCAATCTTGTGCAACCAATAAGTGATTTTGTGTCATTGGTTGAACATTTAGGTCATTTTCGTCCTCGTTCGACTTATTCTAATCCAATTAGGGTTTTTAATCAATCTTGTGCATCAAATAAGTGATTTTGTGTCATTGGTTGAACATTTAGGTCATTTTCGTCCTCCCTAGGCTTATTCTAATCATATTAGGGTTTTTAACCAATCTTGTGCATCCAATAAGTGATTTTGTGTCCTTGGTTGAACATTTAGGTCATTTTCGTCATCCTTGGACTTATTCTAATTGAATTAGGGTTTTTAACCAATCTTGTGCATCCAATAAGTGATTTTGTGTCATTGGTTGAACATTTAGGTCATTTTTGTCATTGTTGGACTTATTCTAATTCAATTAGGGTTTTTAACGAATCTTGTGCATCCAATAAGTGATTTTATGTCATAGGTTGAACATTTAGGTCATTTTCGTCATCCTTTGACTTATTCTAATCCAATAAGGGTTTTTAACCAATCTTGTGCATCCAATAAGTGATTTTGTGTCATTGGTTGAACATTTAGGTCATTTTCGTCCTCCTTCGACTTATTCTAATCCAATTAGGGTTTTTAATCAATCTTGTGCATCCAATAAGTGATTTTGTGTCATTGGTTGAACATTTAGGTCATTTTCGTCCTCCCTAGGCTTATTCTAATCCAATTAGGGTTTTTAACCAATCTTATGCATCAAATAAGTGATTTTGTGTCATTGGTTGAAAATTTAGGTTATTTTTGTCATCCTTTCACTTATTCTAATCCAATTTGGGTTTTTAACCAATCTTGTGCATCCAATAAGTGATTTTATGTCATTGGTTGAACATTTAGGTAATTTTTCGTCCTCCCTAGGCTTATTGTAATCATATTAGGGTTTCTAACCAATCTTGTGCATCCAATAAGTGATTTTGTGTCCTTGGTTGAACATTTAGGTCATTTTCGTCATCCTTGGACTTATTCTAATCGAATTAGGGTTTTTAACCAATCTTATGCATCCAATAAGTGATTTTGTGTCATTGGTTGAACATTTAGGTCATTTTCGTCATCCTTTGACTTATTCTAATCCAATTAGGGTTTTTAACCAATCTTGTGCATCCAATAAGTGATTTTGTGTCATTGGTTGAACATTTAGGTCATTTTCGTCCTCCTTTGACTTATTCTAATCCAATTAGGGTTTTTAATCAATCTTGTGCATCCAATAAGTGATTTTGTGTCATTGGTTGAACATTTAGGTCATTTTCGTCCTCCCTAGGCTTATTCTAATCATATTAGGGTTTTTAACCAATCTTGTGCATCCAATAAGTGATTTTGTGTCCTTGGTTGAACGTTTAGGTCATTTTCGTCATCCTTGGACTTATTCTAATCGAATTAGGGTTTTTAACCAATCTTGTGCATCCAATAAGTGATTTTGTGTCATTGGTTGAACATTTAGGTCATTTTTGTCATTGTTGGACTTATTCTAATTCAATTAGGGTTTTTAACCAATCTTGTTCATCCAATAAGTGATTTTATGTCATTGGTTGAACATTTAGGTCATTTTCGTCATCCTTTGACTTATTCTAATCCAATTAGGGTTTTTAATCAATCTTGTGCATCCAATAAGTGATTTTGTGTCATTGGTTGAACATTTATGTCATTTTCATTCTCCTTCGACTTATTCTAATCCAATTAGGGTTTTTAATGAATCTTGTGCATCCAATAAGTGATTTTGTGTCATTGGTTAAACATTTAGGTCATTTTCGTCCTCCCTAGGCTTATTCTAATCCAATTAGGGTTTTTAACCAATCTTGTGCATCCAATAAGTGATTTTGTGTCATTGGTTGAACATTTAGGTCATTTTCGTCATCCTTGGACTTATTCTAATTCAATTAGGGTTTTTAATCAATCTTGTGCATCCAATAAGTGATTTTGTGTCATTGGTTGAACATTTAGGTCATTTTCGTCATCCTTGGACTTATTCTAATTCAATTAGGGTTTTTAACCAATCTTGTACATCCAATAAGTGATTTTATGTCATTGGTTGAACATTTAGGTCATTTTCGTCATCCTTTGACTTATTCTAATCCAATAAGGGTTTTTAACCAATCTTGTGCATCCAATAAGTGATTTTGTGTCATTGGTTGAACATTTAGGTCATTTTCGTCCTCCTTTGACTTATTCTAATCCAATTAGGGTTTTTAATCAATCTTGTGCATCCAATAAGTGATTTTGTGTCATTGGTTGAACATTTAGGTCATTTTCGTCCTCCCTAGGCTTATTCTAATCATATTAGGGTTTTTAACCAATCTTGTGCATCCAATAAGTGATTTTGTGTCCTTGGTGTAACGTTTAGGTCATTTTCGTCATCCTTGGACTTATTCTAATCGAATTAGGGTTTTTAACCAATCTTGTGCATCCAATAAGTGATTTTGTGTCATTGGTTGAACATTTAGGTCATTTTTGTCATTGTTGGACTTATTCTAATTCAATTAGGGTTTTTAACCAATCTTGTGCATCCAATAAGTGATTTTATGTCATTGGTTGAACATTTAGGTCATTTTCGTCATCCTTTGACTTATTCTAATCCAATTAGGGTTTTTAATCAATCTTGTGCATCCAATAAGTGATTTTGTGTCATTGGTTGAACATTTAGGTCATTTTCGTCCTCCCTAGGCTTATTCTAATCATATTAGGGTTTTTAACCAATCTTGTGCATCCAATAAGTGATTTTGTGTCATTGGTTGAACATTTAGGTCATTTTCGTCATCCTTGGACTTATTCTAATTCAATTAGGGTTTTTAACCAATCTTGTGCATCCAATAAGTGATTTTGTGTCATTGGTTGAACATTTAGGTCATTTTCGTCCTCCCTAGGCTTATTCTAATCCAATTAGGGTTTTTAACCAATCTTGTGCATCCAATAAGTGATTTTGTGTCATTGGTTGAACATATAGGTCATTTTCGTCCTCCCTAGGCTTATTCTAATCCAATTAGGGTTTTTAACCAATCTTGTGCATCCAATAAGTGATTTTGTGTCATTGGTTGAACATTTAGGTCATTTTCGTCCTCCCTAGGCTTATTCTAATCCAATTAGGATTTTTAACCACTCTAGTGAATCCAATATGTTATTTTGTGTCATTGGTTGCACATTTAGGTCATTTTCGTCCCCGCTAGGCTTATTCTAATCCAAATAGGGTTTTTAACCAATCTTGTGCATCCAATAAGTGCGTTTGTGTCATTGGTTGAACATTTAGGTCATTTTCGTCCTCCCTAGGCTTATTCTATTCCAATTAGGGTTTTTAACCAATCTTGTGCATCCAATAAGTGATTTTGTGTCATTGGTTAAACATTTAGGTCATTTTCGTCCTCCCTAGGCTTATTCTAATCCAATTAGGGTTTTTAACCAATCTTGTGCATCCAATAAGTGATTTTGTGTCATTGGTTGAACATTTAGGTCATTTTCGTCATCCTTGGACTTATTCTAATTCAATTAGGGTTTTTAACCAATCTTGTGCATCCAATAAGTGGATTTGTGTCATTGGTTGAACATTTAGGTCATTTTCGTCATCCTTGGACTTATTCTAATTCAATTAGGGTTTTTAACCAATCTTGTACATCCAATAAGTGATTTTATGTCATTGGTTGAACATTTAGGTCATTTTCGTCATCCTTTGACTTATTCTAATCCAATAAGGGCTTTTAACCAATCTTGTGCATCCAATAAGTGATTTTGTGTCATTGGTTGAACATTTAGGTCATTTTCGTCCTCCTTCGACTTATTCTAATCCAATTAGGGTTTTTAATCAATCTTGTGCATCCAATAAGTGATTTTGTGTCATTGGTTGAACATTTAGGTCATTTTCATCCTCCCTAGGCTTATTCTAATCCAATTAGGGTTTTTAACCAATCTTATGCATCCAATAAGTGATTTTGTGTCATTGGTTGAACATTTAGGTCATTTTTGTCATCCTTTCACTTATTCTAATCCAATTTGGGTTTTTAACCAATCTTGTGCATCCAATAAGTGATTTTATGTCATTGGTTGAACATTTAGGTCATTTTTGTCATCCTTCGACTTATTCTAATCCAATTAGGGTTTTTAACCAATCTTGTGCATCCAATAAGTGATTTTGTGTCATTGGTTGAACATTTAGGTCATTTTCATTCCCCTTCGATTTATTCTAATCCAATTAGGGTTTTTAATCAATCTTGTGCATCCAATAAGTGATTTTATGTCATTGGTTGAACATTTAGGTCATTTTCGTCCTCCCTAGGCTTATTCTAATCATATTAGGGTTTTTAACCAATCTTTTGCATCCAATAAGTGATTTTGTGTCCTTGGTTGAATATTTAGGTCATTTTCGTCATCCTTGGACTTATTCTAATCGAATTAGGGTTTTTAAGCAATCTTGTGCATCCAATAAGTGATTTTGTGTCATTGGTTGAACATTTAGGTCATTTTCGTCATCCTTGGACTTATTCTAGTTCAATTAGGTTTTTTAACTAATCTTGTGCATCCAATAAGTGATTTTGTGTGATTGGTTGAACATTTAGGTCATTTTCGTCATCCTTGGACTTATTCTAATTCAATTAGGGTTTTTAACCAATCTTGTGCATCCAATAAGTGATTTTATGTCATTGGTTGAACATTTAGGTCATTTTCGTCCTCCTTTGACTTATTCTAATCCAATTAGGGTTTTTAATCAATCTTGTGCATCCAATAAGTGATTTTGTGTCATTGGTTGAACATTTAGGTCATTTTCGTCCTCCCTAGGCTTATTCTAATCATATTAGGGTTTTTAACCAATCTTGTGCATCCAATAAGTGATTTTGTGTCCTTGGTTGAACATTTAGGTCATTTTCGTCATCCTTGGACTTATTCTAATCGAATTAGGGTTTTTAACCAATCTTGTGCATCCAATAAGTGATTTTGTGTCATTGGTTGAACATCTAGGTCATTTTCTTCATCCTTGGACTTATTTTAATTCAATTACGGTTTTTAACCAATCTTGTGCATCCAATAAGTGATTTTGTGTCATTGGTTGAACATTTAGGTCATTTTCGTCCTCCTTCGACTTATTCTAATCCAATTAGGGTTTTTAATCAATCTTGTGCATCCAATAAGTGATTTTGTGTCATTGGTTGAACATTTAGGTCATTTTCGTCCTCCCTAGGCTTATTCTAATCCAATTAGGGTTTTTAACCAATCTTATGCATCCAATAAGTGATTTTGTGTCATTGGTTGAACATTTAGGTCATTTTTGTCATCCTTTCACTTATTCTAATCCAATTTGGGTTTTTAACCAATCTTGTGCATCCAATAAGTGATTTTATGTCATTGGTTGAACATTTAGGTCATTTTCGTCATCCTTCGACTTATTCTAATCCAATTAGGGTTTTTAACCAATCTTGTGCATCCAATAAGTGATTTTGTGTCATTGGTTGAACATTTAGGTCATTTTCATTCCCCTTCGATTTATTCAAATCCAATTAGGGTTTTTAATCAATCTTGTGGCATCCAATAAGTGATTTTGTGTCATTGGTTGAACATTTAGGTCATTTTCGTCCTCCCTAGGCTTATTCTAATCATATTAGGGTTTTTAACCAATCTTGTGCATCCAATAAGTGATTTTGTGTCCTTGGTTGAACATTTAGGTCATTTTCGTCATCCTTGGACTTATTCTAATCGAATTAGGGTTTTTAACCAATCTTGTGCATCCAATAAGTGATTTTGTGTCATTGGTTGAACATTTAGGTCATTTTCGTCATCCTTGGACTTATTCTAATTCAATTAGGGTTTTTAACCAATCTTGTGCATCCAATAAGTGATTTTGTGTCATTGGTTGAACATTTAGGTCATTTTCGTCATCCTTGGACTTATTCTAATTCAATTAGGGTTTTTAACCAATCTTGTACATCCAATAAGTGATTTTATGTCATTGGTTGAACATTTAGGTCATTTTCGTCATCCTTTGACTTATTCTAATCCAATTAGGGTTTTTAACCAATCTTGTGCATCCAATAAGTGATTTTGTGTCATTGGTTGAACATTTAGGTCATTTTCGTCCTCCTTCGACTTATTCTAATCCAATTAGGGTTTTTAACCAATCTTGTGCATCCAATAAGTGATTTTGTGTCATTGGTTGAACATTTAGGTCATTTTCGTCATCCTTGGACTTATTCTAATTCAATTAGGGTTTTTAACCAATCTTGTGCATCCAATAAGTGATTTTGTGTCATTGGTTGAACATTTAGGTCATTTTCGTCCTCCTTTGACTTATTCTAATCCAATTAGGGTTTTTAACCAATCTTGTGCATCCAATAAGTGATTTTGTGTCATTGGTTGAACATTTAGGTCATTTTCGTCATCCTTCGACTTATTCTAATCCAATTAGGGTTTTTAACCAATCTTGTGCATCCAATATGTGATTTTGTGTCATTGGTTGAACATTTAGGTCATTTTCGTCCTCCCTAGGCTTATTCTAATCCAATTAGGGTTTTTAACAAAACTTGTGCATCCAATATGTGATTTTGTGTCATTGGTTGAACATTTAGGTCATTTTCGTCCTCCCTAGGCTTATTCTAATCCAATTAGGGTTTTTAACCAATCTTGTGCATCCAATATGTGATTTTGTGTCATTGGTTGAACATTTAGGTCATTTTCGTCGTCCCTAGGCTTATTCTAATCCAATTAGGGTTTTTAACCAATCTTGTGCATCCAATATGTGATTTTGTGTTATTTTGTGTCATTGGTTGAACATTTAGGTCATTTTCGTCCTCCCTAGGCTTATTCTAATCCAATTATGGTTTTTAACCAATCTTTTGCATCCAATATGTGATTTTGTGTCATTTTGTGTCATTGGTTGAACATTTAGGTCATTTTCGTCCTCCCTAGGCTTATTCTAATCCAATTAGGGTTTTTAACCAATCTTGTGCATCCAATATGTGATTTTGTGTCATTGGTTGAACATTTAGGTCATTTTCGTCCACCCTAGGTTTATTCTAATCCAATTAGGGTTTTTAACCAATCTTGTGCATCCAATATGTGATTTTGTGTCATTGGTTGAACATTTAGGTCATTTTCGTCCACCCTAGGTTTATTCTAATCCAATTAGGGTTTTTAACCCATCTTGTGCATCCAATATGTGATTTTGTGTCATTTTGTGTCATTGGTTGAACATTTAGGTCATTTTCGTCCTCCCTAGGCTTATTCTAATCCAATTAGGGTTTTTAACCAATCTTGTGCATCCAATATGTGATTTTGTGTCATTGGTTGAACATTTAGGTCATTTTCGTCCTCCCTAGGCTTATTATAATCCAACTAGGGTTTTTAACCAATCTTGTGCATCCAATATGTGATTTTGTGTCATTTTGTGTCATTGGTTGAACATTTAGGTCATTTTCGTCCTCCCTAGGCTTATTCTAATCCAATTAGGGTTTTTAACCAATCTTGTGCATCCAATATGTGATTTTGTGTCATTGGTTGAACATTTAGGTCATTTTCGTCCACTCTAGGTTTATTCTAATCCAATTAGGGTTTTTAACCAATCTTGTGCATCCAATATGTGATTTTGTGTCATTTTGTGTCATTGGTTGAACATTTAGGTCATTTTCGTCCTCCCTAGGCTTATTCTAATCCAATTAGGGTTTTTAACCAATCTTGTGCATCCAATATTTGAGTTTGTGTCATTGGTTGAACATTTAGGTCATTTTCGTCCTCCCTAGGCTTATTCTAATCCAATTAGGGTTTTTAACCAATCTTGTGCATCCAATATGTGATTTTGTGTCATTGGTTGAACATTTAGGTCATTTTCCTCCTCCCTGGGCTTATTCTAATCCAATTAGGGTTTTTAACCAATCTTGTGCATCCAATATGTGATTTTGTATCATTTTGTGTAATTTGGTTGAACATTTAGGTCATTTTCGTCCTCCCTAGGCTTATTCTAATCCAATTAGGGTTTTTAACCAAACTGTGCAACCAATATGTGATTTTGTGTCATTGGTTGAACATTTAGGTCAGTTTCGTCCTCCCTAGGCTAATTCTAATCCAATTAGGGTTTTTAACCAATCTTGTCCATCCAATATGTGATTTTGTGATTGGTTGAATATTTAGGTCATTATCGTCCTCCCTAAGCTTATTCTAATACAATTAGGGTTTTTAACCAATCTTGTGCATCCAATATGTGATTTTGTGTCATTGGTTGAACATTTAGGTCATTTTCGTACTCCCTAGGCTTATTCTAATCCAATTAGGGTTTTTAACCAATCTTGTGCAACCAATATGTGATTTTGTGTCATTGGTTGAACATTTAGGTCATTTTCGTCCTCCCTAGGCTTATTCTAATCCAATTAGGGTTTTTAACCAATCTTGTGCATCCAATATGTGATTTTGTGTCATTGGTTGAACATTTAGGTCATATTCGTCCTCCCTAGGCTTATTCTAATCCAATTAGGGTTTTAACCAATCTTGAGCATCCAATATGTGATTTTGTGTCATTTTGTGTCATTGGTTGAACATCTATGTCATTTTCGTCCTCCCTAGGCTTATTCTAATCCAATTAGGGTTTTTAACCAATCTTGTGCATCCAATATGTGATTTTGTGTCATTGGTTGAACATTTAGGTCATTTTCGTCCTCCCTAGGCTTATTCTAATCCAATTAGGGTTTTTAACCTATCTTGTGCATCCTATATGTGATTTTGTGTAATTGGTTGAACATTTAGGTCATTTTTGTCCTCCCTAGGCTTATTCTAATCCAATTAGGGTTTTTAACCAATCTTGTGCATCCAATATGTGATTTTGTGTCATTGGTTGAACATTTAGGTCATTTTCGTCCTCCCTAAGCATATTCTAATCCAATTAGGGTTTTTAACCAATCTTGTGCATCCAATATGTCATTTTGTGTCATTGGTTGAACATTTAGGTCATTTTCGTCCTCCCTAGGCTTATTCTAATCCAATTAGGGTTTTTAACCAATCTTGTGCATCCAATATGTGATTTTGTGTCATTGGTTGAACATTTAGGTCATTTTCGTCCTCCCTAGGCTTATTCTAATCCAATTAGGGTTTTTAACCAATCTTGTGCACCCAATATGTGATTTTGTGTCATTGGTTGAACATTTAGGTCATTTTCGTCCTCCCTAGGCTTATTCTAATCCAATTAGGGTTTTTAACCAATCTTGTGCATCCAATATGTGATTTTGTGTCATTGGTTGAACATTTAGGTCATTTTCGTCCTCCCTAGGCTTATTGTAATCCAATTAGGGTTTTTAACCAATCTTGAGCATCCAATATGTGATTTTGTGTCATTTTGTGTCATTGGTTGAACATTTAGGTCATTTTCGTCCTCCCTAGGCTTATTCTAATCCAATTAGGGTTTTTAACCAATCTTGTGCATCCAATATGTGATTTTGTGTCATTGGTTGAACATTTAGGTCATATTTGTCCTCCCTAGGTTTATTCTAATCCAATTAGGGTTTTTAACCAATCTTGTGCATCCAATATGTGATTTTGTGTGATTTTGTGTCATTGGTTGAACATTTAGGTCATTTTCGTCCTCCCTAGGCTTATTCTAATCCAATTAGGGTTTTTAACCAATCTTGTGCATCCAATATGTGATTTTGTGTCATTGGTTGAACATTTAGGTCATTTTCGTCCTACCTAGGCTTATTCTAATCCAATTAGGGTTTTTAACCAATCTTGTGCAACCAATATGTGATTTTGTGTCATTGGTTGAACATTTAGGTCATTTTCGTCCTCCCTAGGCTTATTCTAATCCAATTAGGGTTTTTAACCAATCTTGTGCATCCAATATGTGATTTTGTGTCATTGGTTGAACATTTAGGTCATTTTTGTCATCCTTTGACTTATTCTAATCCAATTAGGGTTTTTAACCAATCTTGTGCATCCAATAAGTGATTTTGTGTCATTGGTTGAACATTTAGGTCATTTTCGTCCTCCCAAGGGTTATTCTAATCATATTAGGGTTTTTAACCAATCTTGTGCATCCAATAAGTGATTTTGTGTCCTTGGTTGAACATTTAGGTCATTTTCGTCATCCTTGGACTTATTCTAATCAAATTAGGGTTTTTAACCAATCTTGTGCATCCAATAAATGATTTTGTGTCATTGGTTGAACATTTAGGTCATTTTCGTCCTCCCTAGGCTTATTCTAATCATATTAGGGTTTTTAACCAATCTTGTGCATCCAATAAGTGATTTTGTGTCCTTGGTTGAACATTTAGGTCATTTTCGTCATCCTTGGACTTATTCTAATCGAATTAGGATTTTTAACCAATCTTGTGCATCCAATAAGTGATTTTGTGTCATTGCTTGAACATTTAGGTCATTTTCGTCATCCTTGGACTTATTCTAATCGAATTAGGGTTTTTAACCAATCTTATGCATCCAATAAGTGATTTTGTGTCATTGGTTGAACATTTAGGTCATTTTAGTCATCCTTTGACTTATTCTAATCCAATTAGGGTTTTTAACCAATCTTGTGCATCCAATAAGTGATTTTATGTCATTGGTTGAACATTTAGGTCATTTTCGTCATCCTTTGACTTATTCTAATCCAATTAGGGTTTTTAACCAATCTTGTGCATCCAATAAGTGATTTTGTGTCATTGGTTGAACATTTAGGTCATTTTCGTCCTCCTTCGACTTATTCTAATCGAATTAGGGTTTTTAATCAATCTTGTGCATCCAATAAGTGATTTTGTGTCATTGGTTGAACATTTAGGTCATTTTCATCCTCCCTAGGCTTATTCTAATCCAATTAGGGTTTTTAACCAATCTTATGCATCCAATAAGTGATTTTGTGTCATTGGTTGAACATTTAGGTAATTTTTGTCATCCTTTCACTTATTCTAATCCAATTTGGGTTTTTAACCAATCTTGTGCATCCAATAAGTGATTTTATGTCATTGGTTGAACATTTAGGTCATTTTTGTCATCCTTCGACTTATTCTAATCCAATTAGGGTTTTTAACCAATCTTGTGCATCCAATAAGTGATTTTGTATCATTGGTTGAACATTTAGGTCATTTTCATTCCCCTTCGATTTATTCTAATCCAATTAGGGTTTTTAATCAATCTAGTCCATCAAATAAGTGATTTTATGTCATTGGTTGAACATTTAGGTCATTTTCGTCCTCCCTAGGCTTATTCTAATCATATTAGGGTTTTTAACCAATCTTTTGCATCCAATAAGTGATTTTGTGTCCTTGGTTGAACATTTAGGTCATTTTCGTCATCCTTGGACTTATTCTAATCGAATTAGGGTTTTTAAGCAATCTTGTGCATCCAATAAGTGATTTTGTGTCATTGGTTGAACATTTAGGTCATTTTCGTCATCCTTGGACTTATTCTAGTTCAATTAGGTTTTTTAACTAATCTTGTGCATCCAATAAGTGATTTTGTGTGATTGGTTGAACATTTAGGTCATTTTCGTCATCCTTGGACTTATTCTAATTCAATTAGGGTTTTTAACCAATCTTGTGCATCCAATAAGTGATTTTGTGTCATTGGTTGAACATTTAGGTCATTTTCGTCATCCTTGGACTTATTCTAATTCAATTAGGGTTTTTAACCAATCTTGTACATCCAATAAGTGATTTTATGTCATTGGTTGAACATTTAGGTCATTTTCGTCATCCTTTGACTTATTCTAATCCAATAAGGGTTTTTAACCAATCTTGTGCATCCAATAAGTGATTTTGTGTCATTGGTTGAACATTTAGGTCATTTTCGTCCTCGTTCGACTTATTCTAATCCAATTAGGGTTTTTAATCAATCTTGTGCATCAAATAAGTGATTTTGTGTCATTGGTTGAACATTTAGGTCATTTTCGTCCTCCCTAGGCTTATTCTAATCATATTAGGGTTTTTAACCAATCTTGTGCATCCAATAAGTGATTTTGTGTCCTTGGTTGAACATTTAGGTCATTTTCGTCATCCTTGGACTTATTCTAATTGAATTAGGGTTTTTAACCAATCTTGTGCATCCAATAAGTGATTTTGTGTCATTGGTTGAACATTTAGGTCATTTTTGTCATTGTTGGACTTATTCTAATTCAATTAGGGTTTTTAACCAATCTTGTGCATCCAATAAGTGATTTTATGTCATAGGTTGAACATTTAGGTCATTTTCGTCATCCTTTGACTTATTCTAATCCAATAAGGGTTTTTAACCAATCTTGTGCATCCAATAAGTGATTTTGTGTCATTGGTTGAACATTTAGGTCATTTTCGTCCTCCTTCGACTTATTCTAATCGAATTAGGGTTTTTAATCAATCTTGTGCATCCAATAAGTGATTTTGTGTCATTGGTTGAACATTTAGGTCATTTTCATCCTCCCTAGGCTTATTCTAATCCAATTAGGGTTTTTAACCAATCTTATGCATCCAATAAGTGATTTTGTGTCATTGGTTGAACATTTAGGTAATTTTTGTCATCCTTTCACTTATTCTAATCCAATTTGGGTTTTTAACCAATCTTGTGCATCCAATAAGTGATTTTATGTCATTGGTTGAACATTTAGGTCATTTTTGTCATCCTTCGACTTATTCTAATCCAATTAGGGTTTTTAACCAATCTTGTGCATCCAATAAGTGATTTTGTGTCATTGGTTGAACATTTAGGTCATTTTCATTCCCCTTCGATTTATTCTAATCCAATTAGGGTTTTTAATCAATCTTGTGCATCCAATAAGTGATTTTATGTCATTGGTTGAACATTTAGGTCATTTTCGTCCTCCCTAGGCTTATTCTAATCATATTAGGGTTTTTAACCAATCTTTTGCATCCAATAAGTGATTTTGTGTCCTTGGTTGAATATTTAGGTCATTTTCGTCATCCTTGGACTTATTCTAATCGAATTAGGGTTTTTAAGCAATCTTGTGCATCCAATAAGTGATTTTGTGTCATTGGTTGAACATTTAGGTCATTTTCGTCATCCTTGGACTTATTCTAGTTCAATTAGGTTTTTTAACTAATCTTGTGCATCCAATAAGTGATTTTGTGTGATTGGTTGAACATTTAGGTCATTTTCGTCATCCTTGGACTTATTCTAATTCAATTAGGGTTTTTAACCAATCTTGTGCATCCAATAAGTGATTTTATGTCATTGGTTGAACATTTAGGTCATTTTCGTCATCCTTTGACTTATTCTAATCCAATAAGGGTTTTTAACCAATCTTGTGCAACCAATAAGTGATTTTGTGTCATTGGTTGAACATTTAGGTCATTTTCGTCCTCGTTCGACTTATTCTAATCCAATTAGGGTTTTTAATCAATCTTGTGCATCAAATAAGTGATTTTGTGTCATTGGTTGAACATTTAGGTCATTTTCGTCCTCCCTAGGCTTATTCTAATCATATTAGGGTTTTTAACCAATCTTGTGCATCCAATAAGTGATTTTGTGTCCTTGGTTGAACATTTAGGTCATTTTCGTCATCCTTGGACTTATTCTAATCGAATTAGGGTTTTTAACCAATCTTGTGCATCCAATAAGTGATTTTGTGTCATTGGTTGAACATTTAGGTCATTTTTGTCATTGTTGGACTTATTCTAATTCAATTAGGGTTTTAAACCAATCTTGTGCATCCAATAAGTGATTTTATGTCATTGGTTGAACATTTAGGTCATTTTCGTCATCCTTTGACTTATTCTAATCCAATAAGGGTTTTTAACCAATCTTGTGCATCCAATAAGTGATTTTGTGTCATTGGTTGAACATTTAGGTCATTTTCGTCCTCGTTCGACTTATTCTAATCCAATTAGGGTTTTTAATCAATCTTGTGCATCAAATAAGTGATTTTGTGTCATTGGTTGAACATTTAGGTCATTTTCGTCCTCCCTAGGCTTTTCTAATCATATTAGGGTTTTTAACCAATCTTGTGCATCCAATAAGTGATTTTGTGTCCTTGGTTGAACATTTAGGTCATTTTCGTCATCCTTGGACTTATTCTAATCGAATTAGGGTTTTTAACCAATCTTGTGCATCCAATAAGTGATTTTGTGTCATTGGTTGAACATTTAGGTCATTTTTGTCATTGTTGGACTTATTCTAATTCAATTAGGGTTTTTAACCAATCTTGTGCATCCAATAAGTGATTTTATGTCATAGGTTGAACATTTAGGTCATTTTCGTCATCCTTTGACTTATTCTAATCCAATAAGGGTTTTTAACCAATCTTGTGCATCCAATAAGTGATTTTGTGTCATTGGTTGAACATTTAGGTCATTTTCGTCCTCCTTCGACTTATTCTAATCGAATTAGGGTTTTTAATCAATCTTGTGCATCCAATAAGTGATTTTGTGTCATTGGTTGAACATTTAGGTCATTTTCATCCTCCCTAGGCTTATTCTAATCCAATTAGGGTTTTTAACCAATCTTATGCATCCAATAAGTGATTTTGTGTCATTGGTTGAACATTTAGGTAATTTTTGTCATCCTTTCACTTATTCTAATCCAATTTGGGTTTTTAACCAATCTTGTGCATCCAATAAGTGATTTTATGTCATTGGTTGAACATTTAGGTCATTTTTGTCATCCTTCGACTTATTCTAATCCAATTAGGGTTTTTAACCAATCTTGTGCATCCAATAAGTGATTTTGTATCATTGGTTGAACATTTAGGTCATTTTCATTCCCCTTCGATTTATTCTAATCCAATTAGGGTTTTTAATCAATCTTGTCCATCAAATAAGTGATTTTATGTCATTGGTTGAACATTTAGGTCATTTTCGTCCTCCCTAGGCTTATTCTAATCATATTAGGGTTTTTAACCAATCTTTTGCATCCAATAAGTGATTTTGTGTCCTTGGTTGAACATTTAGGTCATTTTCGTCATCCTTGGACTTATTCTAATCGAATTAGGGTTTTTAAGCAATCTTGTGCATCCAATAAGTGATTTTGTGTCATTGGTTGAACATTTAGGTCATTTTCGTCATCCTTGGACTTATTCTAGTTCAATTAGGTTTTTTAACTAATCTTGTGCATCCAATAAGTGATTTTGTGTCATTGGTTGAACATTTAGGTCATTTTCGTCATCCTTGGACTTATTCTTATTCAATTAGGGTTTTTAACCAATCTTGTGCATCCAATAAGTGATTTTATGTCATTGGTTGAACATTTAGGTCATTTTCGTCATCCTTTGACTTATTCTAATCCAATTAGGGTTTTTAATCAATCTTGTGCATCCAATAAGTGATTTTGTGTCATTGGTTGAACATTTATGTCATTTTCATTCTCCTTCGACTTATTCTAATCCAATTAGGGTTTTTAATGAATCTTGTGCATCCAATAAGTGATTTTGTGTCATTGGTTAAACATTTAGGTCATTTTCGTCCTCCCTAGGCTTATTCTAATCCAATTAGGGTTTTTAACCAATCTTGTGCATCCAATAAGTGATTTTGTGTCATTGGTTGAACATTTAGGTCATTTTCGTCATCCTTGGACTTATTCTAATTCAATTAGGGTTTTTAATCAATCTTGTGCATCCAATAAGTGATTTTGTGTCATTGGTTGAACATTTAGGTCATTTTCGTCATCCTTGGACTTATTCTAATTCAATTAGGGTTTTTAACCAATCTTGTACATCCAATAAGTGATTTTATGTCATTGGTTGAACATTTAGGTCATTTTCGTCATCCTTTGACTTATTCTAATCCAATAAGGGTTTTTAACCAATCTTGTGCATCCAATAAGTGATTTTGTGTCATTGGTTGAACATTTAGGTCATTTTCGTCATCCTTTGACTTATTCTAATCCAATAAGGGTTTTTAACCAATCTTGTGCATCCAATAAGTGATTTTGTGTCATTGGTTGAACATTTAGGTCATTTTCGTCCTCCTTCGACTTATTCTAATCGAATTAGGGTTTTTAATCAATCTTGTGCATCCAATAAGTGATTTTGTGTCATTGGTTGAACATTTAGGTCATTTTCATCCTCCCTAGGCTTATTCTAATCCAATTAGGGTTTTTAACCAATCTTATGCATCCAATAAGTGATTTTGTGTCATTGGTTGAACATTTAGGTAATTTTTGTCATCCTTTCACTTATTCTAATCCAATTTGGGTTTTTAACCAATCTTGTGCATCCAATAAGTGATTTTATGTCATTGGTTGAACATTTAGGTCATTTTTGTCATCCTTCGACTTATTCTAATCCAATTAGGGTTTTTAACCAATCTTGTGCATCCAATAAGTGATTTTGTGTCATTGGTTGAACATTTAGGTCATTTTCATTCCCCTTCGATTTATTCTAATCCAATTAGGGTTTTTAATCAATCTTGTGCATCCAATAAGTGATTTTATGTCATTGGTTGAACATTTAGGTCATTTTCGTCCTCCCTAGGCTTATTCTAATCATATTAGGGTTTTTAACCAATCTTTTGCATCCAATAAGTGATTTTGTGTCCTTGGTTGAATATTTAGGTCATTTTCGTCATCCTTGGACTTATTCTAATCGAATTAGGGTTTTTAAGCAATCTTGTGCATCCAATAAGTGATTTTGTGTCATTGGTTGAACATTTAGGTCATTTTCGTCATCCTTGGACTTATTCTAGTTCAATTAGGTTTTTTAACTAATCTTGTGCATCCAATAAGTGATTTTGTGTGATTGGTTGAACATTTAGGTCATTTTCGTCATCCTTGGACTTATTCTAATTCAATTAGGGTTTTTAACCAATCTTGTGCATCCAATAAGTGATTTTATGTCATTGGTTGAACATTTAGGTCATTTTCGTCATCCTTTGACTTATTCTAATCCAATAAGGGTTTTTAACCAATCTTGTGCAACCAATAAGTGATTTTGTGTCATTGGTTGAACATTTAGGTCATTTTCGTCCTCGTTCGACTTATTCTAATCCAATTAGGGTTTTTAATCAATCTTGTGCATCAAATAAGTGATTTTGTGTCATTGGTTGAACATTTAGGTCATTTTCGTCCTCCCTAGGCTTATTCTAATCATATTAGGGTTTTTAACCAATCTTGTGCATCCAATAAGTGATTTTGTGTCCTTGGTTGAACATTTAGGTCATTTTCGTCATCCTTGGACTTATTCTAATCGAATTAGGGTTTTTAACCAATCTTGTGCATCCAATAAGTGATTTTGTGTCATTGGTTGAACATTTAGGTCATTTTCGTCATCCTTTGACTTATTCTAATCCAATTAGGGTTTTTAACCAATCTTGTGCATCCAATAAGTGATTTTGTGTCATTGGTTGAACATTTAGGTCATTTTCGTCCTCCCTAGGCTTATTCTAATCATATTAGGGTTTTTAACCAATCTTGTGCATCCAATAAGTGATTTTGTGTCCTTTGTTGAACATTTAGGTCATTTTCGTCATCCTTGGACTTATTCTAATCGAATTAGGGTTTTTAACCAATCTTGTGCATCCAATAAGTGATTTTGTGTCATTGGTTGAACATTTAGGTCATTTTCGTCATCCTTGGACTTATTCTAACTCAATTAGGGTTTTTAACCAATCTTGTGCATCCAATAAGTGATTTTATGTCATTGGTTGAACATTTAGGTCATTTTCGTCATCCTTTGACTTATTCTAATCCAAGAAGGGTTTTTAACCAATCTTGTGCATCCAATAAGTGATTTTGTGTCATTGGTTGAACATTTAGGTCATTTTCGTCATCCTTGGACTTATTCTAATTCAATTAGGGTTTTTAACCAATCTTGTGCATCCAATAAGTGAGTTTATGTCATTGGTTGAACATTTAGGTCATTTTCGTCATCCTTCGACTTATTCTAATCTAATTAGGGTTTTTAATCAATCTTGTGCATCCAATAAGTGATTTTGTGTCATTGGTTGAACATTTAGGTCATTTTCGTCCTCCCTAGGCTTATTCTAATCATATTAGGGTTTTTAACCAATCTTGTGCATCCAATAAGTGATTTGTGTCCTTGGTTGAACATTTAGGTCATTTTCGTCATCCTTGGACTTATTCTAATCGAATTAGGGTTTTTAACCAATCTTGTGCATCCAATAAGTGATTTTGTGTCATTGGTTGAACATTTAGGTCATTTTCGTCATCCTTGGACTTATTCTAAATCAATTAGGGTTTTTAACCAGTCTTCTGCATCCAATAAGTGATTTTATGTCATTGGTTGAACATTTAGGTCATTTTCGTCATCCTTTGACTTATTCTAATCCAATAAGGGTTTTTAACCAATCTTGTGCATCCAATAAGTGATTTTGTGTCATTGGTTGAACATTTAGGTCATTCTCGTCATCGTTCGACTTATTCTAATCCAATTAGGGTTTTTAATCAATCTTGTGCATCCAATAAGTGATTTTGTGTCCTTGGTTGAACATTTAGGTCATTTTCGTCATCCTTGGACTTATTCTAATCGAATTAGGGTTTTTAACCAATCTTGTGCATCCAATAAGTGATTTTGTGTCATTGGTTGAACATTTAGGTCATTTTCTTCATCCTTTGACTTATTTTAATTCAATTACGGTTTTTAACCAATCTTGTGCATCCAATAAGTGATTTTATGTCATTGGTTGAACATTTAGGTCATTTTCGTCATCCTTTGACTTATTCTAATCCAATAAGGGTTTTTAACCAATCTTGTGCATCCAATAAGTGATTTTGTGTCATTGGTTGAACATTTAGGTCATTTTCGTCCTCGTTCGACTTATTCTAATCCAATTAGGGTTTTTAATCAATCTTGTGCATCAAATAAGTGATTTTGTGTCATTGGTTGAACATTTAGGTCATTTTCGTCCTCCCTAGGCTTATTCTAATCATATTAGGGTTTTTAACCAATCTTGTGCATCCAATAAGTGATTTTGTGTCCTTGGTTGAACATTTAGGTCATTTTCGTCATCCTTGGACTTATTCTAATTGAATTAGGGTTTTTAACCAATCTTGTGCATCCAATAAGTGATTTTGTGTCATTGGTTGAACATTTAGGTCATTTTTGTCATTGTTGGACTTATTCTAATTCAATTAGGGTTTTTAACGAATCTTGTGCATCCAATAAGTGATTTTATGTCATAGGTTGAACATTTAGGTCATTTTCGTCATCCTTTGACTTATTCTAATCCAATAAGGGTTTTTAACCAATCTTGTGCATCCAATAAGTGATTTTGTGTCATTGGTTGAACATTTAGGTCATTTTCGTCCTCCTTCGACTTATTCTAATCGAATTAGGGTTTTTAATCAATCTTGTGCATCCAATAAGTGATTTTGTGTCATTGGTTGAACATTTAGGTCATTTTCATCCTCCCTAGGCTTATTCTAATCCAATTAGGGTTTTTAACCAATCTTATGCATCCAATAAGTGATTTTGTGTCATTGGTTGAACATTTAGGTAATTTTTGTCATCCTTTCACTTATTCTAATCCAATTTGGGTTTTTAACCAATCTTGTGCATCCAATAAGTGATTTTATGTCATTGGTTGAACATTTAGGTCATTTTTGTCATCCTTCGACTTATTCTAATCCAATTAGGGTTTTTAACCAATCTTGTGCATCCAATAAGTGATTTTGTGTCATTGGTTGAACATTTAGGTCATTTTCATTCCCCTTCGATTTATTCTAATCCAATTAGGGTTTTTAATCAATCTTGTGCATCCAATAAGTGATTTTATGTCATTGGTTGAACATTTAGGTCATTTTTGTCCTCCCTAGGCTTATTCTAATCATATTAGGGTTTTTAACCAATCTTTTGCATAGAATAAGTGATTTTGTGTCCTTGGTTGAACATTTAGGTCATTTTCGTCATCCTTGGACTTATTCTAATCGAATTAGGGTTTTTAAGCAATCTTGTGCATCCAATAAGTGATTTTGTGTCATTGGTTGAACATTTAGGTCATTTTCGTCATCCTTGGACTTATTCTTGTTCAATTAGGGTTTTTAACCAATCTTGTGCATCCAATAAGTGATTTTGTGTCATTGGTTGAACATTTAGGTCATTTTCGTCATCCTTGGACTTATTCTAATTCAATTAGGGTTTTTAACCAATCTTGTGCATCCAATAAGTGATTTTATTTCATTGGTTGAACATTTAGGTCATTTTCGTCATCCTTTGACTTATTCTAATCCAATAAGGGTTTTTAACCAATCTTGTACATCCAATAAGTGATTTTGTGTCATTGGTTGAACATTTAGGTCATTTTCGTCCTCCTTCGACTTATTCTAATCCAATTAGGGTTTTTAATCAATCTTGTGCATCCAATAAGTGATTTTGTGTCATTGGTTGAACATTTAGGTCATTTTTGTCCTCCCTAGGCTTATTCTAATCATATTAGGGTTTTTAACCAATCTTGTGCATCCAATAAGTGATTTTGTGTCCTTGGTTGAACATTTAGGTCATTTTCGTCATCCTTGGACTTATTCTAATCGAATTAGGGTTTTTAACCAATCTTGTGCATCCAATAAGTGATTTTGTGTCATTGGTTGAACATTTAGGTCATTTTCTTCATCCTTGGACTTATTTTAATTCAATTACGGTTTTTAACCAATCTTGTGCATCCAATAAGTGATTTTATGTCATTGGTTGAACATTTAGGTCATTTTCGTCATCCTTTGACTTATTCTAATCCAATAAGGGTTTTTAACCAATCTTGTGCATCCAATAAGTGATTTTGTGTCATTGGCTGAACATTTAGGTCATTTTCGTCATCCTTCGACTTATTCTAATCCAATTAGGGTTTTTAATCAATCTTGTGCATCCAATAAGTGATTTTGTGTTATTGGTTGAAAATTTAGGTCATTTTCGTCCTCCCTAGGCTTATTCTAATCCAATTAGGGTTTTTAACCAATCTTGTGCATCCAATAAGTGATTTTGTGTCATTGGTTGAACATTTAGGTCATTTTCGTCATCCTTGGACTTATTCTAATCTAATTAGGGTTTTTAATCAATCTTGTGCATCCAATAAGTGATTTTGTGTCATTGGTTGAACATTTAGGTCATTTTCGTCCTCCCTAGGCTTATTCTAATCATATTAGGGTTTTTAACCAATCTTGTGCATCCAATTAGTGATTTTGTGTCATTGGTTGAACATTTATGTCATTTTCGTCATCCTTTGACTTATTCTAATTCAATTAGGGTTTTTAACCAGTCTTGTGCATCCAATAAGTGATTTTATGTCATTGGTTGAACATTTAGGTCATTTTCGTCCTCCTTCGACTTATTCTAATCCAGTTAGGGTTTTTAATCAATCTTGTGCATCCAATAAGTGATTTTGTGTCATTGGTTGAACATTTAGGTCATTTTCGTCCTCCCTAGGCTTATTCTAATCCAATTAGGGTTTTTAACCAATCTTATGCATCCAATAAGTGATTTTGTGTCATTGGTTCAACATTTAGGTAATTTTTGTCATCCTTTCACTTATTCTAATCCAATTTGGGTTTTTAACCAATCTTGTGCATCCAATAAGTGATTTTATGTCATTGGTTGAACATTTAGGTCATTTTCGTCATCCTTCGACTTATTCTAATCCAATTAGGGTTTTTAACCAATCTTGTGCATCCAATAAGTGATTTTGTGTCATTGGTTGAACATTTAGGTCATTTTCATTCCCCTTCGATTTATTCAAATCCAATTAGGGTTTTTAATCAATCTTGTGGCATCCAATAAGTGATTTTGTGTCATTGGTTGAACATTTAGGTCATTTTCGTCCTCCCTAGGCTTATTCTAATCATATTAGGGTTTTTAACCAATCTTGTGCATCCAATAAGTGATTTTGTGTCCTTGGTTGAACATTTAGGTCATTTTCGTCATCCTTGGACTTATTCTAATCGAATTAGGGTTTTTAACCAATCTTGTGCCTCCAATAAGTGATTTTGTGTCCTTGGTTGAACATTTAGGTCATTTTCATCCTCCCTAGGCTTATTCTAATCCAATTAGGGTTTTTAATCAATCTTGTGAATCCAATAAGTGATTTTGTGTCATTGGTTGAACATTTAGGTCATTTTTGTCTTTCCTAGGCTTATTCTAATCATATTAGGGTTTTTAACCAATCTTGTGCATCCAATAAGTGATTTTGTGGCCTTGGTTGAACATTTAGGTCATTTTCGTCATCCTTGGACTTATTCTAGTCGAATTAGGGTTTTTAACCCATCTTGTGCATCCAATAAGTGATTTTATGTCATTGGTTGAACATTTAGGTCATTTTCGTCATCCTTTGACTTATTCTAATCCAATTAGGGTTTTTAACCAATCTTGTGCATCCAATAAGTGATTTTGTGTCATTGGTTGAACATTTAGGTCATTTTCGTCCTCCTTCGACTTATTCTAATCGAATTAGGGTTTTTAATCAATCTTGTGCATCCAATAAGTGATTTTGTGTCATTGGTTGAACATTTAGGTCATTTTCATCCTCCCTAGGCTTATTCTAATCCAATTAGGGTTTTTAACCAATCTTATGCATCCAATAAGTGATTTTGTGTCATTGGTTGAACATTTAGGTAATTTTTGTCATCCTTTCACTTATTCTAATCCAATTTGGGTTTTTAACCAATCTTGTGCATCCAATAAGTGATTTTATGTCATTGGTTGAACATTTAGGTCATTTTTGTCATCCTTCGACTTATTCTAATCCAATTAGGGTTTTTAACCAATCTTGTGCATCCAATAAGTGATTTTGTGTCATTGGTTGAACATTTAGGTCATTTTCGTCCTCCTTCGACTTATTCTAATCCAATTAGGGTTTTTAACCAATCTTGTGCATCCAATAAGTGATTTTGTGTCATTGGTTGAACATTTAGGTCATTTTCGTCCTCCCTAGGCTTATTCTAATCCAATTAGGGTTTTTAACCAATCTTGTACATCCAATATGTGATTTTGTGTCATTGGTTGAACATTAAGGTCATTTTCATCCTCCCAAGGCTTATTCTAATCCAATTAGGGTTTTTAACCAATCTTGTGCATAAAATAAGTGCATTTGTGTCATTGGTTGAACATTTAGGTCATTTTCGTCATCCTTCGACTTATTCTAATCCAATTAGGGTTTTTAACCAATCTTGTGCATCCAATAAGTGATTTTGTGTCATTGGTTGAACATTTAGGTCATTTTCGTCCTCCTTCGACTTATTCTAATCCAATTAGGGTTTTTAACCAATCTTGAGCCTCCAATAAGTGATTTTGTGTCAAAGGTTGAACATTTAGGTCATTTTCTTCCTCCCTTGGGTTATTCTAATCCAATTAGGGTTTTAACCAATCTTACGCATCCAATAAGTGATTTTGTGTCATTGGTTGAACATTTAGGTCATTTTCGTCCTCCTTCGACTTATTCTAATCCAATTAGGGTTTTCAACCAATCTTATGCATCCTATAAGTGATTTTGTGTCATTGGTTGATTATTTAGGCCAGTTTTCGTCATCCTTCGACTTATTGTAATCCAATTAGGGTTTTTAACCAATCTTGTGCCTCCAATAAGTGATTTTGTGTCCAAGGTTGAACATTTAGGTCATTTTCTTCCTCCCTAGGCTTATTCTAATCCAATTAGGGTTTTAACCAATCTTACGCATCCAATAAGTGATTTTGTGTCATTGGTTGAACATTTAGGACATTTTCGTCCTCCCTAGGCTTATTCTAATTCAATTAGAGTTTTTAACCAATCTTATGCATCCAATAAGTGATTTTATGTCATTGGTTGAACATTTAGGTCATTTTTGTCATCCTTTGACTTATTCTAATCCAATTAGGGTTTTTAACGAATCTTGTACATCCAATAAGTGATTTTATGTCATTGGTTGAACATTTAGGTCATTTTCGTCATCCTTTGACTTATTCTAATCCAATAAAGGTTTTTAACCAATCTTGTGCATCCAATAAGTGATTTTGTGTCATTGGTTGAACATTCAGGTCATTTTCGTCCTCCTTCGAATTATTCTAATCCATTTAGGGTTTTTAATCAATCTTGTGCATCCAATAAGTGATTTTGTGTCATTGGTTGAACATTTAGGTCATTTTCGTCCTCCCTAGGCTTATTCTAATCCAATTAGGGTTTTTAACCAATCTTATGCATCCAATAAGTTATTTTGTGTCATTGGTTGAACATTTAGGTCATTTTTGTCATCCTTTCACTTATTCTAATCCAATTACGGTTTTTAACCAATCTTGTGCATCCAATAAGTGATTTTATATCATTGGTTGAACTTTTAGGTCATTTTCGTCATCCTTCGACTTATTCTAATCCAATTAGGGTTTTTAACCAATCTTGTGCATCCAATAAGTGATTTTGTGTCATTGGTTGAACATTTAGGTCATTTTCGTCCTCCTTCGACTTATTCTAATCCAATTAGGGTTTTTAATCAATCTTGTGCATCCAATAAGTGATTTTATGTCATTGGTTGAACATTTAGGTAATTTTCGTCATTCTTTGACTTATTCTAATCCAATAAGGGTTTTTAACCAATCTTGTGCGACCAATAAGTGATTTTGTGTCATTGGTTGAACATTTAGGTCATTTTTGTCCTCCTTCGACTTATTCTAATCCAATTAGGGTTTTTAATCAATCTTGTGCATCCAATAAGTGATTTTGTGTCATTGGTTGAACATTTAGGTCATTTTCGTCCTCCCTAGGCTTATTCTAATCCAATTAGGGTTTTTAACCAATCTTATGCATCCAATAAGTGATTTTGTGTCATTGGTTGAACATTTAGGTTATTTTTGTCATCCTTTCACTTATTCTAATCCAATTTGGGTTTTTAACCAATCTTGTGCATCCAATAAGTGATTTTATGTCATTGGTTGAACATTTAGGTCATTTTTGTCCTCCCAAGGCTTATTCTAATCATATTAGGGTTTTTAACCAATCTTGTGCATCCAATAAGTGATTTTTTGTCCTTGGTTGAACATTTAGGTCATTTTCGTCATCCTTGGACTTATTCTAATCGAATTAGGGTTTTTAACCAATCTTGTGCATCCAATAAGTGATTTTGTGTCATTGGTTGAACATTTAGGTCATTTTCGTCATCCTTTGACTTATTCTAATCCAATAAGGGGTTTTAACCAATCTTGTGCATCCAATAAGTGATTTTGTGTCATTGGTTGAACATTTAGGTCATTTTCGTCCTCCCTAGGCTTATTCTAATCCAATTAGGGTTTTTAACCAATCTTATGCATCCAATAAGTGATTTTGTGTCATTGGTTGAACATTTAGGTTATTTTTGTCATCCTTTCACTTATTCTAATCCAATTTGGGTTTTTAACCAATCTTGTGCATCCAATAAGTGATTTTATGTCATTGGTTGAACATTTAGGTCATTTTCGTCCTCCCTAGGCTTATTCTAATCATATTAGGGTTTTTAACCAATCTTATCCATCCAATAAGTGATTTTGTGTCCTTGGTTGAACATTTAGGTCATTTTCGTCATCCTTGGTCTTATTCTAATCGAATTAGGGTTTTTAACCAATCTTGTGCATCCAATAAGTGATTTTGTGTCATTGGTTGAACATTTAGGTCATTTTCGTCATCCTTGGACTTATTCTAATTCAATTAGGGTTTTTAACCAATCTTGTGCATCCAATAAGTGATTTTATGTCATTGGTTGAACATTTAGGTAATTTTCGTCATCCTTTGACTTATTCTAATCCAATAAGGGTTTTTAACCAATCTTGTGCATCCAATAAGTGATTTTGTGTCATTGGTTGAACATTTAGGTCATTTTTGTCCTCCTTCGACTTATTCTAATCCAATTAGGGTTTTTAATCAATCTTGTGCATCCAATAAGTGATTTTGTGTCATTGGTTGAACATTTAGGTCATTTTCGTCCTCCCTAGGCTTATTCTAATCCAATTAGGGTTTTTAACCAATCTTATGCATCAAATAAGTGATTTTGTGTCATTGGTTGAACATTTAGGTCTTTTTCGTCCTCCTTCGACTTATTCTAATCCAATTAGGGTTTTTAATCAATCTTGTGCATCCAATAAGTGATTTTGTGTCATTGGTTGAACATTTAGGTCATTTTCGTCCTCCCTAGGCTTATTCTAATCATATTAGGGTTTTTAACCAATCTTGTGCATCCAATAAGTGATTTTGTGTCCTTGGTTGAACATTTAGGTCATTTTCGTCATCCTTGGACTTATTCTAATCGAATTAGGGTTTTTAACCAATCTTGTGCATCCAATAAGTGATTTTGTGTCATTGGTTGAACATCTAGGTCATTTTCTTCATCCTTGGACTTATTTTAATTCAATTACGGTTTTTAACCAATCTTGTGCATCCAATAAGTGATTTTGTGTCATTGGTTGAACATTTAGGTCATTTTCGTCCTCCTTCGACTTATTCTAATCCAATTAGGGTTTTTAATCAATCTTGTGCATCCAATAAGTGATTTTGTGTCATTGGTTGAACATTTAGGTCATTTTCGTCCTCCCTAGGCTTATTCTAATCCAATTAGGGTTTTTAACCAATCTTATGCATCCAATAAGTGATTTTGTGTCATTGGTTGAACATTTAGGTCATTTTTGTCATCCTTTCACTTATTCTAATCCAATTTGGGTTTTTAACCAATCTTGTGCATCCAATAAGTGATTTTATGTCATTGGTTGAACATTTAGGTCATTTTTGTCATCCTTCGACTTATTCTAATCCAATTAGGGTTTTTAACCAATCTTGTGCATCCAATAAGTGATTTTGTGTCATTGGTTGAACATTTAGGTCATTTTCGTCCTCCTTCGACTTATTCTAATCCAATTAGGGTTTTTAACCAATCTTGTGCCTCCAATAAGTGATTTTGTGTCAAAGGTTGAACATTTAGGTCATTTTCTTCCTCCCTTGGCTTATTCTAATCCAATTAGGGTTTTAACCAATCTTACGCATCCAATACGTGATTTTGTGTCATTGGTTGAACATTTAGGTCATTTTCGTCCTCCTTCGACTTATTCTAATCCAATTAGGGTTTTCAACCAATCTTATGCATCCAATAAGTGATTTTGTGTCATTGGTTGATTATTTAGGCCAGTTTTCGTCATCCTTCGACTTATTGTAATCCAATTAGGGTTTTTAACCAATCTTGTGCCTCCAATAAGTGATTTTGTGTCCAAGGTTGAACATTTAGGTCATTTTCTTCCTCCCTAGGCTTATTCTAATCCAATTAGGGTTTTAACCAATCTTACGCATCCAATAAGTGATTTTGTGTCATTGGTTGAACATTTAGGACATTTTCGTCCTCCGTAGGCTTATTCTAATTCAATTAGAGTTTTTAACCAATCTTATGCATCCAATAAGTGATTTTATGTCATTGGTTGAACATTTAGGTCATTTTTGTCATCCTTTGACTTATTCTAATCCAATTAGGGTTTTTAACCAATCTTGTGCATCCAATAAGTGATTTTGTGTCATTGGTTGAACATTTAGGTCATTTTCGTCCTCCTTCGACTTATTCTAATCCAATTAGGGTTTTCAACCAATCTTATGCATCCAATAAGTGATTTTGTGTCATTGGTTGATTATTTAGGCCAGTTTTCGTCATCCTTCGACTTATTGTAATCCAATTAGGGTTTTTAACCAATCTTGTGCCTCCAATAAGTGATTTTGTGTCCAAGGTTGAACATTTAGGTCAATTTCTTCCTCCCTAGGCTTATTCTAATCCAATTAGGGTTTTAACCAATCTTACGCATCCAATAAGTGATTTTGTGTCATTGGTTGAACATTTAGGACATTTTCGTCCTCCCTAGGCTTATTCTAATTCAATTAGAGTTTTTAACCAATCTTATGCATCCAATAAGTGATTTTATGTCATTGGTTGAACATTTAGGTCATTTTTGTCATCCTTTGACTTATTCTAATCCAATTAGGGTTTTTAACGAATCTTGTACATCCAATAAGTGATTTTATGTCATTGGTTGAACATTTAGGTCATTTTCGTCATCCTTTGACTTATTCTAATCCAATAAAGGTTTTTAACCTATCTTGTGCATCCAATAAGTGATTTTGTGTCATTGGTTGAACATTCAGGTCATTTTCGTCCTCCTTCGAATTATTCTAATCCAATTAGGGTTTTTAATCAATCTTGTGCATCCAATAAGTGATTTTGTGTCGTTGGTTGAACATTTAGGTCATTTTCGTCCTCCCTAGGCTTATTCTAATCCAATTAGGGTTTTTAACCAATCTTATGCATCCAATAAGTTATTTTGTGTCATTGGTTGAACATTTAGGTCATTTTTGTCATCCTTTCACTTATTCTAATCCAATTACGGTTTTTAACCAATCTTGTGCATCCAATAAGTGATTTTATATCATTGGTTGAACTTTTAGGTCATTTTCGTCATCCTTCGACTTATTCTAATCCAATTAGGGTTTTTAACCAATCTTGTGCATCCAATAAGTGATTTTGTGTCATTGGTTGAACATTTAGGTCATTTTCGTCCTCCTTCGAATTATTCTAATCCAATTAGGGTTTTTAATCAATCTTGTGCATCCAATAAGTGATTTTGTGTCATTGGTTGAACATTTAGGTCATTTTCGTCCTCCCTAGGCTTATTCTAATCCAATTAGGGTTTTTAACCAATCTTATGCATCCAATAAGTGATT
>JBBPBQ010000002.1:31757700-31787006 GCA_037974755.1 Cicer yamashitae | reverse complement strand
GTTTTTAACCAATCTTGTGCATCCAATAAGTGATTTTGTGTCATTGGTTGAACATTTAGGTCATTTTCGTCCTCCTTCGACTTATTCTAATCCAATTAGGGTTTTTAACCAATCTTGTGCCTCCAATAAGTGATTTTGTGTCAAAGGTTGAACATTTAGGTCATTTTCTTCCTCCCTTGGCTTATTCTAATCCAATTAGGGTTTTAACCAATCTTACGCATCCAATAAGTGATTTTGTGTCATTGGTTGAACATTTAGGTCATTTTCGTCCTCCTTCGACTTATTCTAATCCAATTAGGGTTTTCAACCAATCTTATGCATCCAATAAGTGATTTTGTGTCATTGGTTGATTATTTAGGCCAGTTTTCGTGATCCTTCGACTTATTGTAATCCAATTAGGGTTTTTAACCAATCTTGTGCCTCCAATAAGTGATTTTGTGTCCAAGGTTGAACATTTAGGTCATTTTCTTCCTCCCTAGGCTTATTCTAATCCAATTAGGGTTTTAACCAATCTTACGCATCCAATAAGTGATTTTGTGTCATTGGTTGAACATTTAGGACATTTTCGTCCTCCGTAGGCTTATTCTAATTCAATTAGAGTTTTTAACCAATCTTATGCATCCAATAAGTGATTTTATGTCATTGGTTGAACATTTAGGTCATTTTTGTCATCCTTTGACTTATTCTAATCCAATTAGGGTTTTTAACCAATCTTGTGCATCCAATAAGTGATTTTGTGTCATTGGTTGAACATTTAGGACATTTTCGTCCTCCCTAGGCTTATTCTAATTCAATTAGAGTTTTTAACCAATCTTATGCATCCAATAAGTGATTTTATGTCATTGGTTGAACATTTAGGTCATTTTTGTCATCCTTTGACTTATTCTAATCCAATTAGGGTTTTTAACGAATCTTGTACATCCAATAAGTGATTTTATGTCATTGGTTGAACATTTAGGTCATTTTCGTCCTCCTTCAACTTATTCTAATCCAATTAGGGTTTTCAACCAATCTTATGCATCCAATAAGTGATTTTGTGTCATTGGTTGATTATTTAGGTCAGTTTTCGTCATCCTTCGACTTATTGTAATCCAATTAGGGTTTTTAACCAATCTTGTGCCTCCAAAAAGTGATTTTGTGTCCAAGGTTGAACATTTAGGTCATTTTCTTCCTCCCTAGGCTTATTCTAATCCAATTAGGGTTTTAACCAATCTTACGCATCCAATAAGTGATTTTGTGTCATTGGTTGAACATTTAGGACATTTTCGTCCTCCCTAGGCTTATTCTAATTCAATTATATTTTTTAACCAATCTTATGCATCCAATAAGTGATTTTATGTCATTGGTTGAACATTTAGGTCAATTTTGTCATCCTTTGACTTATTCTAATCCAATTAGGGTTTTTAACGAATCTTGTACATCCAATAAGTGATTTTATGTCATTGGTTGAACATTTAGGTCATTTTCGTCATCCTTTGACTTATTCTAATCCAATAAAGGTTTTTAACCAATCTTGTGCATCCAATAAGTGATTTTGTGTCATTGGTTGAACATTCAGGTCATTTTCGTCCTCCTTCGAATTATTCTAATCCATTTAGGGTTTTTAATCAATCTTGTGCATCCAATAAGTGATTTTGTGTCATTGGTTGAACATTTAGGTCATTTTCGTCCTCCCTAGGCTTATTCTAATCCAATTAGGGTTTTTAACCAATCTTATGCATCCAATAAGTGATTTTGTGTCATTGGTTGAACATTTAGGTTATTTTTGTCATCCTTTCACTTATTCTAATCCAATTTGGGTTTTTAACCAATCTTGTGCATCCAATAAGTGATTTTATGTCATTGGTTGAACATTTAGGTCATTTTTCGTCCTCCCTAGGCTTATTCTAATCATATTAGGGTTTTTAACCAATCTTGTGCATCCAATAAGTGATTTTATGTCATTGGTTGAACATTTAGGTCATTTTCGTCATCCTTCGACTTATTCTAATCCAATTAGTGTTTTTAACCAATCTTGTGCATCCAATAAGTGATTTTGTGTCATTGGTTGAACATTTAGGTCATTTTCGTCATCCTTCGACTTATTCTAATCCAATTAGGGTTTTTAATCAATCTTGTGCATCCAATAAGTGATTTTGTGTCATTGGTTGAACATTTAGGTCATTTTCGTCCTCCCTAGGCTTATTCTAATCCAATTAGGGTTTTTAACCAATCTTATGCATCCAATAAGTGATTTTGTGTCATTGGTTGAACATTTAGGTAATTTTTGTCATCCTTTCACTTATTCTAATCCAATTTGGGTTTTTAACCAATCTTGTGCATCCAATAAGGGATTTTATGTCATTGGTTGAACATTTAGGTCATTTTCGTCATCCTTCGACTTATTCTAATCCAATTAGGGTTTTTAACCAATCTTGTGCATCCAATAAGTGATTTTGTGTCATTGGTTGAACATTTAGGTCATTTTCGTCCTCCTTCGACTTATTCTAATCCAATTAGGGTTTTTAACCAATCTTGTGCCTCCAATAAGTGATTTTGTGTCAAAGGTTGAACATTTAGGTCATTTTCTTCCTCCCTTGGCTTATTCTAATCCAATTAGGGTTTTAACCAATCTTACGCATCCAATACGTGATTTTGTGTCATTGGTTGAACATTTAGGTCATTTTCGTCCTCCTTCGACTTATTCTAATCCAATTAGGGTTTTCAACCAATCTTATGCATCCAATAAGTGATTTTGTGTCATTGGTTGATTATTTAGGCCAGTTTTCGTCATCCTTCGACTTATTGTAATCCAATTAGGGTTTTTAACCAATCTTGTGCCTCCAATAAGTGATTTTGTGTCCAAGGTTGAACATTTAGGTCATTTTCTTCCTCCCTAGGCTTATTCTAATCCAATTAGGGTTTTAACCAATCTTACGCATCCAATAAGTGATTTTGTGTCATTGGTTGAACATTTAGGACATTTTCGTCCTCCCTAGGCTTATTCTAATTCAATTATATTTTTTAACCAATCTTATGCATCCAATAAGTGATTTTATGTCATTGGTTGAACATTTAGGTCATTTTTGTCATCCTTTGACTTATTCTAATCCAATTAGGGTTTTTAACGAATCTTGTACATCCAATAAGTGATTTTATGTCATTGGTTGAACATTTAGGTCATTTTCGTCATCCTTTGACTTATTCTAATCCAATAAAGGTTTTTAACCAATCTTGTGCATCCAATAAGTGATTTTGTGTCATTGGTTGAACATTCAGGTCATTTTCGTCCTCCTTCGAATTATTCTAATCCATTTAGGGTTTTTAATCAATCTTGTGCATCCAATAAGTGATTTGGTGTCATTGGTTGAACATTTAGGTCATTTTCGTCCTCCCTAGGCTTATTCTAATCCAATTAGGGTTTTTAACATATCTTATGCATCCAATAAGTTATTTTGTGTCATTGGTTGAACATTTAGGTCATTTTTGTCATCCTTTCACTTATTCTAATCCAATTACGGTTTTTAATCAATCTTGTGCATCCAATAAGTGATTTTATATCATTGGTTGAACTTTTAGGTCATTTTCGTCATCCTTCGACTTATTCTAATCCAATTAGGGTTTTTAACCAATCTTGTGCATCCAATAAGTGATTTTGTGTCATTGGTTGAACATTTAGGTCATTTTCATTCTCCTTCGATTATTTTAATCCAATTTTGGTTTTTAATCAATCTTGTGCATCCAATAAATGATTTTGTGTCATTGGTTGAACATTTAGGTCATTTTCGTCCTCCCTAGGCTTATTCTAATCCAATTAGGGTTTTTAACCAATCTTATGCATCCAATAAGTGATTTTGTGTCATTGGTTGAACATTTAGGTCATTTTTGTCATCCTTTCACTTATTCTAATCCAATTTGGGTTTTTAACCAATCTTGTGCATCCAATAAGTGATTTTATGTCATTGGTTGAACATTTAGGTCATTTTTGTCATCCTTCGACTTATTCTAATCCAATTAGGGTTTTTAACCAATCTTGTGCATCCAATAAGTGATTTTGTGTCATTGGTTGAACATTTAGGTCATTTTCATTCCCCTTCGATTTATTCTAATCCAATTAGGGTTTTTAATCAATCTTGTGCATCCAATAAGTGATTTTGTGTCATTGGTTGAACATTTAGGTCATTTTCGTCCTCCCTAGGCTTATTCTAATCCAATTAGGGTTTTTAACCAATCTTATGCATCCAATAAGTGATTTTGTGTCATTGGTTGAACATTTAGGTTATTTTTGTCATCCTTTCACTTATTCTAATCCAATTTGGGTTTTTAACCAATCTTGTGCATCCAATAAGTGATTTTATGTCATTGGTTGAACATTTAGGTCATTTTTCGTCCTCCCTAGGCTTATTCTAATCATATTAGGGTTTTTAACCAATCTTGTGCATCCAATAAGTGATTTTATGTCATTGGTTGAACATTTAGGTCATTTTCGTCATCCTTCGACTTATTCTAATCCAATTAGTGTTTTTAACCAATCTTGTGCATCCAATAAGTGATTTTGTGTCATTGGTTGAACATTTAGGTCATTTTCGTCATCCTTCGACTTATTCTAATCCAATTAGGGTTTTTAATCAATCTTGTGCATCCAATAAGTGATTTTGTGTCATTGGTTGAACATTTAGGTCATTTTCGTCCTCCCTAGGCTTATTCTAATCCAATTAGGGTTTTTAACCAATCTTATGCATCCAATAAGTGATTTTGTGTCATTGGTTGAACATTTAGGTAATTTTTGTCATCCTTTCACTTATTCTAATCCAATTTGGGTTTTTAACCAATCTTGTGCATCCAATAAGGGATTTTATGTCATTGGTTGAACATTTAGGTCATTTTCGTCATCCTTCGACTTATTCTAATCCAATTAGGGTTTTTAACCAATCTTGTGCATTTAATAAGTGATTTTGTGTCATTGGTTGAACATTTAGGTCATTTTCGTCCTCCTTCGACTTATTCTAATGCAATTACGGTTTTTAACCAATCTTGTGCCTCCAATAAGTGATTTGTGTCAAAGGTTGAACATTTAGGTCATTTTCTTCCTCCCTTGGCTAATTCTAAACCAATTAGGGTTTTAACCAATCTTACGCATCCAATAAGTGATTTTGTGTCATTGGTTGAACATTTAGGTCATTTTCGTCCTCCTTCGACTTATTCTAATCCAATTAGGGTTTTCAACCAATCTTATGCATCCAATAAGTGATTTTGTGTCATTGGTTGATTATTTAGGCCAGTTTTCGTCATCCTTCGACTTATTGTAATCCAATTAGGGTTTTTAACCAATCTTGTGCCTCCAATAAGTGATTTTGTGTCCAAGGTTGAACATTTAGGTCAATTTCTTCCTCCCTAGGCTTATTCTAATCCAATTAGGGTTTTAACCAATCTTACGCATCCAATAAGTGATTTTGTGTCATTGGTTGAACATTTAGGACATTTTCGTCCTCCCTAGGCTTATTCTAATTCAATTAGAGTTTTTAACCAATCTTATGCATCCAATAAGTGATTTTATGTCATTGGTTGAACATTTAGGTCATTTTTGTCATCCTTTGACTTATTCTAATCCAATTAGGGTTTTTAACGAATCTTGTACATCCAATAAGTGATTTTATGTCATTGGTTGAACATTTAGGTCATTTTCGTCATCCTTTGACTTATTCTAATCCAATAAAGGTTTTTAACCTATCTTGTGCATCCAATAAGTGATTTTGTGTCATTGGTTGAACATTCAGGTCATTTTCGTCCTCCTTCGAATTATTCTAATCCAATTAGGGTTTTTAATCAATCTTGTGCATCCAATAAGTGATTTTGTGTCGTTGGTTGAACATTTAGGTCATTTTCGTCCTCCCTAGGCTTATTCTAATCCAATTAGGGTTTTTAACCAATCTTATGCATCCAATAAGTTATTTTGTGTCATTGGTTAAACATTTAGGTCATTTTTGTCATCCTTTCACTTATTCTAATCCAATTACGGTTTTTAACCAATCTTGTGCATCCAATAAGTGATTTTGTGTCATTGGTTGAACATTTAGGTCATTTTTGTCCTCCTTCGACTTATTCTAATCCAATTAGGGTTTTTAATCAATCTTGGGCATCCAATAAGTGATTTTGTGTCATTGGTTGAACATTTAGGTCATTTTCGTCCTCCCTAGGCTTATTCTAATCCAATTTGGGTTTTTAACCAATCTTGTGCATCCAATAAGTGATTTTATGTCATTGGTTGAACATTTAGGTCATTTTCGTCCTCCCTAGGCTTATTCTAATCATATTAGGGTTTTTAACCAATCTTGTGCATCCAATAAGTGATTTTGTGTCCTTGGTTGAACATTTAGGTCATTTTCGTCATCCTTGGACTTATTCTAATCGAATTAGGGTTTTTAACCAATCTTGTGCATCCAATAAGTGATTTTGTGTCATTGGTTGAACATTTAGGTCATTTTCTTCATCCTTGGACTTATTTTAATTCAATTACGGTTTTTAACCAATCTTGTGCATCCAATAAGTGATTTTATGTCATTGGTTGAACATTTAGGTCATTTTCGTCATCCTTTGACTTATTCTAATCCAATAAGGGTTTTTAACCAATCTTGTGCATCCAATAAGTGATTTTGTGTCATTGGCTGAACATTTAGGTCATTTTCGTCATCCTTCGACTTATTCTAATCCAATTAGGGTTTTTAATCAATCTTGTGCATCCAATAAGTGATTTTGTGTTATTGGTTGAAAATTTAGGTCATTTTCGTCCTCCCTAGGCTTATTCTAATCCAATTAGGGTTTTTAACCAATCTTGTGCATCCAATAAGTGATTTTGTGTCATTGGTTGAACATTTAGGTCATTTTCGTCATCCTTGGACTTATTCTAATCTAATTAGGGTTTTTAATCAATCTTGTGCATCCAATAAGTGATTTTGTGTCATTGGTTGAACATTTAGGTCATTTTCGTCCTCCCTAGGCTTATTCTAATCATATTAGGGTTTTTAACCAATCTTGTGCATCCAATTAGTGATTTTGTGTCATTGGTTGAACATTTATGTCATTTTCGTCATCCTTTGACTTATTCTAATTCAATTAGGGTTTTTAACCAGTCTTGTGCATCCAATAAGTGATTTTATGTCATTGGTTGAACATTTAGGTCATTTTCGTCCTCCTTCGACTTATTCTAATCCAGTTAGGGTTTTTAATCAATCTTGTGCATCCAATAAGTGATTTTGTGTCATTGGTTGAACATTTAGGTCATTTTCGTCCTCCCTAGGCTTATTCTAATCCAATTAGGGTTTTTAACCAATCTTATGCATCCAATAAGTGATTTTGTGTCATTGGTTCAACATTTAGGTAATTTTTGTCATCCTTTCACTTATTCTAATCCAATTTGGGTTTTTAACCAATCTTGTGCATCCAATAAGTGATTTTATGTCATTGGTTGAACATTTAGGTCATTTTCGTCATCCTTCGACTTATTCTAATCCAATTAGGGTTTTTAACCAATCTTGTGCATCCAATAAGTGATTTTATGTCATTGGTTGAACATTTAGGTAATTTTCGTCATCCTTTGACTTATTCTAATCCAATAAGGGTTTTTAACCAATCTTGTGCATCCAATAAGTGATTTTGTGTCATTGGTTGAACATTTAGGTCATTTTTGTCCTCCTTCGACTTATTCTAATCCAATTAGGGTTTTTAATCAATCTTGTGCATCCAATAAGTGATTTTGTGTCATTGGTTGAACATTTAGGTCATTTTTCGTCCTCCCTAGGCTTATTCTAATCCAATTAGGGTTTTTAACCAATCTTATGCATCCAATAAGTGATTTTGTGTCATTGGTTGAACATTTAGGTAATTTTTGTCATCCTTTCACTTATTCTAATCCAATTTGGGTTTTTAACCAATCTTGTGCATCCAATAAGGGATTTTATGTCATTGGTTGAACATTTAGGTCATTTTCGTCATCCTTCGACTTATTCTAATCCAATTAGGGTTTTTAACCAATCTTGTGCATTTAATAAGTGATTTTGTGTCATTGGTTGAACATTTAGGTCATTTTCGTCCTCCTTCGACTTATTCTAATGCAATTACGGTTTTTAACCAATCTTGTGCCTCCAATAAGTGATTTGTGTCAAAGGTTGAACATTTAGGTCATTTTCTTCCTCCCTTGGCTAATTCTAAACCAATTAGGGTTTTAACCAATCTTACGCATCCAATAAGTGATTTTGTGTCATTGGTTGAACATTTAGGTCATTTTCGTCCTCCTTCGACTTATTCTAATCCAATTAGGGTTTTCAACCAATCTTATGCATCCAATAAGTGATTTTGTGTCATTGGTTGATTATTTAGGCCAGTTTTCGTCATCCTTCGACTTATTGTAATCCAATTAGGGTTTTTAACCAATCTTGTGCCTCCAATAAGTGATTTTGTGTCCAAGGTTGAACATTTAGGTCATTTTCTTCCTCCCTAGGCTTATTCTAATCCAATTAGGGTTTTAACCAATCTTACGCATCCAATAAGTGATTTTGTGTCATTGGTTGAACATTTAGGACATTTTCGTCCTCCGTAGGCTTATTCTAATTCAATTAGAGTTTTTAACCAATCTTATGCATCCAATAAGTGATTTTATGTCATTGGTTGAACATTTAGGTCATTTTTGTCATCCTTTGACTTATTCTAATCCAATTAGGGTTTTTAACCAATCTTGTGCATCCAATAAGTGATTTTGTGTCATTGGTTGAACATTTAGGTCATTTTCGTCCTCCTTCGACTTATTCTAATCCAATTAGGGTTTTTAATCAATCTTGTGCATCCAATAAGTGATTTTGTGTCATTGGTTGAACATTTAGGTCATTTTCGTCCTCCCTAGGCTTATTCTAATCCAATTAGGGTTTTTAACCAATCTTATGCATCCAATAAGTGATTTTGTGTCATTGGTTGAACATTTAGGTTATTTTTGTCATCCTTTCACTTATTCTAATCCAATTTGGGTTTTTAACCAATCTTGTGCATCCAATAAGTGATTTTATGCAATTGGTTGAACATTTAGGTCATTTTTCGTCCTCCCTAGGCTTATTCTAATCATATTAGGGTTTTTAACCAATCTTGTCCATCCAATAAGTGATTTTGTGTCATTGGTTGAACATTTATGTCATTTTCGTCATCCTTGGACTTATTCTAATTCAATTAGGGTTTTTAACCAATCTTGTGCATCCAATAAGTGATTTTATGTCATTGGTTGAACATTTAGGTCATTTTCGTCATCCTTCGACTTATTCTAATCCAATTAGGGTTTTTAACCAATCTTGTGCATCAAATAAGTGATTTTGTGTCATTGGTTGAACATTTAGGTCATTTTTGTCTTCCTTCGACTTATTCTAATCCAATTAGGGTTTTTAATCAATCTTGTGCATCCAATAAGTGATTTTGTGTCATTGGTTGAACATTTAGGTCATTTTCGTCCTCCTTAGGCTTATTCTAATCATATTAGGGTTTTTAACCAATCTTGTGCATCCAATAAGTGATTTTGTGTCCTTGGTTGAACATTTAGGTCATTTTCGTCATCCTTGGACTTATTCTAATCGAATTAGGGTTTTTAACCAATCTTGTGCATCCAATAAGTGATTTTGTGTCATTGGTTGAACATTTAGGTCATTTTCGTCATCCTTGGACGTATTCTAATCCAATTAGGGTTTTTAACCAATCTTGTGCCTCCAATAAGTGATTTTGTGTCAAAGGTTGAACATTTAGGTCATTTTCTTCCTCCCTTGGCTTATTCTAATCCAATTAGGGTTTTAACCAATCTTACGCATCCAATAAGTGATTTTGTGTCATTGGTTGAACATTTAGGTCATTTTCGTCCTCCTTCGACTTATTCTAATCCAATTAGGGTTTTCAACCAATCTTATGCATCCAATAAGTGATTTTGTGTCATTGGTTGATTATTTAGGCCAGTTTTCGTCATCCTTCGACTTATTGTAATCCAATTAGGGTTTTTAACCAATCTTGTGCCTCCAATAAGTGATTTTGTGTCCAAGGTTGAACATTTAGGTCATTTTCTTCCTCCCTAGGCTTATTCTAATCCAATTAGGGTTTTAACCAATCTTACGCATCCAATAAGTGATTTTGTGTCATTGGTTGAACATTTAGGACATTTTCGTCCTCCGTAGGCTTATTCTAATTCAATTAGAGTTTTTAACCAATCTTATGCATCCAATAAGTGATTTTATGTCATTGGTTGAACATTTAGGTCATTTTTGTCATCCTTTGACTTATTCTAATCCAATTAGGGTTTTTAACCAATCTTGTGCATCCAATAAGTGATTTTGTGTCCTTGGTTGAACATTTAGGTCATTTTCGTCATCCTTGGACTTATTCTAATCGAATTAGGGTTTTTAACCAATCTTGTGCATCCAATAAGTGATTTTGTGTCATTGGTTGAACATTTAGGTCATTTTCTTCATCCTTGGACTTATTTTAATTCAATTACGGTTTTTAACCAATCTTGTGCATCCAATAAGTGATTTTATGTCATTGGTTGAACATTTAGGTCATTTTCGTCATCCTTTGACTTATTCTAATCCAATAAGGGTTTTTAACCAATCTTGTGCATCCAATAAGTGATTTTGTGTCATTGGCTGAACATTTAGGTCATTTTCGTCATCCTTCGACTTATTCTAATCCAATTAGGGTTTTTAATCAATCTTGTGCATCCAATAAGTGATTTTGTGTTATTGGTTGAAAATTTAGGTCATTTTCGTCCTCCCTAGGCTTATTCTAATCCAATTAGGGTTTTTAACCAATCTTGTGCATCCAATAAGTGATTTTGTGTCATTGGTTGAACATTTAGGTCATTTTCGTCATCCTTGGACTTATTCTAATCTAATTAGGGTTTTTAATCAATCTTGTGCATCCAATAAGTGATTTTGTGTCATTGGTTGAACATTTAGGTCATTTTCGTCCTCCCTAGGCTTATTCTAATCATATTAGGGTTTTTAACCAATCTTGTGCATCCAATAAGTGATTTGTGTCCTTGGTTGAACATTTAGGTCATTTTCGTCATCCTTGGACTTATTCTAATCGAATTAGGGTTTTTAACCAATCTTGTGCATCCAATAAGTGATTTTGTGTCATTGGTTGAACATTTAGGTCATTTTCGTCATCCTTTGACTTATTCTAATCCAATAAGGGTTTTTAACCAATCTTGTGCATCCAATAAGTGATTTTGTGTCATTGGTTGAACATTTAGGTCATTTTCGTCCTCCTTCGACTTATTCAAATCCAATTAGGGTTTTTAATCAATCTTGTGCATCAAATAAGTGATTTTGTGTCATTGGTTGAACATTTAGGTCATTTTCGTCCTCCCTAGGCTTATTCTAATCATATTAGGGTTTTTAACCAATCTTGTGCATCCAATAAGTGATTTTGTGTCCTTGGTTGAACATTTAGGTCATTTTCGTCATCCTTGGACTTATTCTAATCGAATTAGGGTTTTTAACCAATCTTGTGCATCCAATAAGTGATTTTGTGTCATTGGTTGAACATTTAGGTCATTTTTGTCATTGTTGGACTTATTCTAATTCAATTAGGGTTTTAAACCAATCTTGTGCATCCAATAAGTGATTTTATGTCATTGGTTGAACATTTAGGTCATTTTCGTCATCCTTTGACTTATTCTAATCCAATAAGGGTTTTTAACCAATCTTGTGCATCCAATAAGTGATTTTGTGTCATTGGTTGAACATTTAGGTCATTTTCGTCCTCCTTCGATTTATTCTAATCCAATTAGGGTTTTTAATCAATCTTGTGCATCCAATAAGTGATTTTGTGTCATTGGTTGAACATTTAGGTCATTTTCGTCATCCTTGGACTTATTCTAATTCAATTAGGGTTTTTAACCAATCTTGTGCATCCAATAAGTGATTTTATGTCATTGGTTGAACATTTAGGTAATTTTCGTCATCCTTTGACTTATTCTAATCCAATAAGGGTTTTCAACCAATCTTGTGCATCCAATAAGTGATTTTGTGTCATTGGTTGAACATTTAGGTCATTTTTGTCCTCCTTCGACTTATTCTAATCCAATTAGGGTTTTTAATCAATCTTGTGCATCCAATAAGTGATTTTGTGTCATTGGTTGAACATTTAGGTCATTTTCGTCCTCCCTAGGCTTATTCTAATCCAATTAGGGTTTTTAACCAATCTTGTGCATCCAATATGTGATTTTGTGTCATTGGTTGAACATTTAGGTCATTTTCGTCCTCCCTAGGCTTATTCTAATCCAATTAGAGTTTTTAACCAATCTTGTGCATCCAATATGTGATTTTGTGTCATTTTGGGTCATTGGTTGAACATTTAGGTCATTTTCATCTTCCCTAGGCTTATTCTAATCCAATTAGGGTTTTTAACCAATCTTGTGCATCCAATATGTGATTTTGTGTCATTTTGTGTCATTGGTTGAACATTTAGGTCATTTTCGTCCTTCCTAGGCTTATTCTAATCCAATTAGGGTTTTAACCAATCTTGTGCATCCAATTTGTGATTTTGTGTCATTGGTTGAACATTTAGGTCATTTTCGTCCTCCCTAGGCTTATTCTAATCCAATTAGGGTTTTTAACCAATCTTGTGCATCCAATATGTGATTTTGTGTCATTGGTTGAACATTTAGGTCATTTTCGTCCTCCCTAGGCTTATTCTAATCCAATTAGGGTTTTTAACCAATCTTGTGCATCCAATATGTCATTTTGTGTCATTGGTTGAAAATTTATGTCATTTTCGTCATCCTTCAACTTATTCGAATCCAATTAGGGTTTTTAACAAATCTTGTGCATCCAACAAGTGATTTTGTGTCATTGGTTGAACATTCAGGTCATTTTCGTCCTCCCTTGGCCTATTCTAATCCAATTAGGGTTTTTAACCAATCTTGTGCATCCAATAAGTGCGTTTGTATCATTGGTTGAACATTTAGGTCATTTTCGTCCTCCCTAGGCTTATTCTAATCCAATTAGGGTTTTTACCCAACCTTGTGCATCCAATAAGTGATTTTGTGTCATTGGTTGAACAATTATGTCACCTTTTGTCCTCCCTAGGCTTATTCTAATCCCATTAGGGTTTTCAACCAATCTTGTGCATCCAATAGGTAATTTTGTATCATTGGTTGAACATTTAGGTCATTTTCGCCCTCCCTTGGCTTATTCTAATCCAATTAGGGTTTAACCAATCTTGTGCATCCAAATAGTGCGTTTGTGTCATTGGTTGAACATTTATGTCATTTTTCGTCCTCCCTATGCTTATTCTAATCCAATTAGGGTTTTTAACCAAGCTTGTGCATCCAATAGGTAATTTTGTATCATTGGTTGAACATTTAGGTCATTTTCGTCCTCCCTTGGCTTATTCTAATCCAATTAGGGTTTTTAACCAATCTTGTGCATCCAATAAGTGATTTTGTGTCATTGGTTGAACATTTATGTCATTTTTCGTCCTCCCAAGGCTTATTCTAATCCAATTAGGGTTTTTAACCAATCTTGTGCATCCAATATGTGATTTTGTGTCATTGGTTGAACATTTAGGTAATTTTCGCCATCCTTCGACTTATTCTAATCCAATTAGGGTTTTTAACCAATCTTGTGCATCCAATAAGTAATTTTGTGTCATTGGTTGAACATTTAGGTCATTTTCGTCACTCTTCGACTTATTGTAATCCAGTTAGGGTTTTTAACCAATCTTGTGCATCCAATAAGTGATTTTGTGTCATTGGTTGAACATTTAGGTCATTTTCGTCATCCTTCGACTTATTCTAATCCAATTAGGGTTTTTAACCAATCTTGTGCATCCAATAAGTGATTTTATGTCATTGGTTGAACATTTAGGTAATTTTCGTCATCCTTTGACTTATTCTAATCCAATAAGGGTTTTTAACCAATCTTGTGCATCCAATAAGTGATTTTGTGTCATTGGTTGAACATTTAGGTCATTTTTGTCCTCCTTCGACTTATTCTAATCCAATTAGTGTTTTTAATCAATCTTGTGCATCCAATAAGTGATTTTGTGTCATTGGTTGAACATTTAGGTCATTTTCGTCCCCCCTAGGCTTATTCTAATCCAATTAGGGTTTTTAACCAATCTTATGCATCCAATAAGTGATTTTGTGTCATTGGTTGAACATTTAGGTAATTTTTGTCATCCTTTCACTTATTCTAATCCAATTTGGGTTTTTAACCAATCTTGTGCATCCAATAAGGGATTTTATGTCATTGGTTGAACATTTAGGTCATTTTCGTCATCCTTCGACTTATTCTAATCCAATTAGGGTTTTTAACCAATCTTGTGCATCCAATAAGTGATTTTGTGTCATTGGTTGAACATTTAGGTCATTTTCGTCCTCCTTCGACTTATTCTAATCCAATTAGGGTTTTTAACCAATCTTGTGCCTCCAATAAGTGATTTTGTGTCAAAGGTTGAACATTTAGGTCATTTTCTTCCTCCCTTGGCTTATTCTAATCCAATTAGGGTTTTAACCAATCTTACGCATCCAATAAGTGATTTTGTGTCGTTGGTTGAACATTTAGGTCATTTTCGTCCTCCTTCGACTTATTCTAATCCAATTAGGGTTTTCAACCAATCTTATGCATCCTATAAGTGATTTTGTGTCATTGGTTGATTATTTAGGCCAGTTTTCGTCATCCTTCGACTTATTGTAATCCAATTAGGGTTTTTAACCAATCTTGTGCCTCCAATAAGTGATTTTGTGTCCAAGGTTGAACATTTAGGTCATTTTCTTCCTCCCTAGGCTTATTCTAATCCAATTAGGGTTTTAACCAATCTTACGCATCCAATAAGTGATTTTGTGTCATTGGTTGAACATTTAGGACATTTTCGTCCTCCGTAGGCTTATTCTAATTCAATTAGAGTTTTTAACCAATCTTATGCATCCAATAAGTGATTTTATGTCATTGGTTGAACATTTAGGTCATTTTTGTCATCCTTTGACTTATTCTAATCCAATTAGGGTTTTTAACCAATCTTGTGCATCCAATAAGTGATTTTGTGTCCTTGGTTGAACATTTAGGTCATTTTCGTCATCCTTGGACTTATTCTAATCGAATTAGGGTTTTTAACCAATCTTGTGCATCCAATAAGTGATTTTGTGTCATTGGTTGAACATTTAGGTCATTTTCTTCATCCTTGGACTTATTTTAATTCAATTACGGTTTTTAACCAATCTTGTGCATCCAATAAGTGATTTTATGTCATTGGTTGAACATTTAGGTCATTTTCGTCATCCTTTGACTTATTCTAATCCAATAAGGGTTTTTAACCAATCTTGTGCATCCAATAAGTGATTTTGTGTCATTGGCTGAACATTTAGGTCATTTTCGTCATCCTTCGACTTATTCTAATCCAATTAGGGTTTTTAATCAATCTTGTGCATCCAATAAGTGATTTTGTGTTATTGGTTGAAAATTTAGGTCATTTTCGTCCTCCCTAGGCTTATTCTAATCCAATTAGGGTTTTTAACCAATCTTGTGCATCCAATAAGTGATTTTGTGTCATTGGTTGAACATTTAGGTCATTTTCGTCATCCTTGGACTTATTCTAATCTAATTAGGGTTTTTAATCAATCTTGTGCATCCAATAAGTGATTTTGTGTCATTGGTTGAACATTTAGGTCATTTTCGTCCTCCCTAGGCTTATTCTAATCATATTAGGGTTTTTAACCAATCTTGTGCATCCAATAAGTGATTTGTGTCCTTGGTTGAACATTTAGGTCATTTTCGTCATCCTTGGACTTATTCTAATCGAATTAGGGTTTTTAACCAATCTTGTGCATCCAATAAGTGATTTTGTGTCATTGGTTGAACATTTAGGTCATTTTCGTCATCCTTTGACTTATTCTAATCCAATAAGGGTTTTTAACCAATCTTGTGCATCCAATAAGTGATTTTGTGTCATTGGTTGAACATTTAGGTCATTTTCGTCCTCCTTCGACTTATTCAAATCCAATTAGGGTTTTTAATCAATCTTGTGCATCAAATAAGTGATTTTGTGTCATTGGTTGAACATTTAGGTCATTTTCGTCCTCCCTAGGCTTATTCTAATCATATTAGGGTTTTTAACCAATCTTGTGCATCCAATAAGTGATTTTGTGTCCTTGGTTGAACATTTAGGTCATTTTCGTCATCCTTGGACTTATTCTAATCGAATTAGGGTTTTTAACCAATCTTGTGCATCCAATAAGTGATTTTGTGTCATTGGTTGAACATTTAGGTCATTTTTGTCATTGTTGGACTTATTCTAATTCAATTAGGGTTTTAAACCAATCTTGTGCATCCAATAAGTGATTTTATGTCATTGGTTGAACATTTAGGTCATTTTCGTCATCCTTTGACTTATTCTAATCCAATAAGGGTTTTTAACCAATCTTGTGCATCCAATAAGTGATTTTGTGTCATTGGTTGAACATTTAGGTCATTTTCGTCCTCCTTCGATTTATTCTAATCCAATTAGGGTTTTTAATCAATCTTGTGCATCCAATAAGTGATTTTGTGTCATTGGTTGAACATTTAGGTCATTTTCGTCATCCTTGGACTTATTCTAATTCAATTAGGGTTTTTAACCAATCTTGTGCATCCAATAAGTGATTTTATGTCATTGGTTGAACATTTAGGTAATTTTCGTCATCCTTTGACTTATTCTAATCCAATAAGGGTTTTCAACCAATCTTGTGCATCCAATAAGTGATTTTGTGTCATTGGTTGAACATTTAGGTCATTTTTGTCCTCCTTCGACTTATTCTAATCCAATTAGGGTTTTTAATCAATCTTGTGCATCCAATAAGTGATTTTGTGTCATTGGTTGAACATTTAGGTCATTTTCGTCCTCCCTAGGCTTATTCTAATCCAATTAGGGTTTTTAACCAATCTTATGCATCCAATAAGTGATTTTGTGTCATTGGTTGAACATTTAGGTAATTTTTGTCATCCTTTCACTTAATTTAATCTAATTTGGGTTTTTAACCAATCTTGTGCATCCAATAAGTGATTTTATGTCATTGGTTGAACATTTAGGTCATTTTCGTCATCCTTCGACTTATTCTAATCCAATTAGGGTTTTTAACCAATCTTGTGCATCCAATAAGTGATTTTGTGTCATTGGTTGAACATTTAGGTCATTTTCGTCCTCCTTCGACTTATTCTAATCCAATTAGGGTTTTTAACCAATCTTGTGCCTCCAATAAGTGATTTTGTGTCAAAGGTTGAACATTTAGGTCATTTTCTTCCTCCCTTGGCTTATTCTAATCCAATTAGGGTTTTAACCAATCTTACGCATCCAATACGTGATTTTGTGTCATTGGTTGAACATTTAGGTCATTTTCGTCCTCCTTCGACTTATTCTAATCCAATTAGGGTTTTCAACCAATCTTATGCATCCAATAAGTGATTTTGTGTCATTGGTTGATTATTTAGGCCAGTTTTCGTCATCCTTCGACTTATTGTAATCCAATTAGGGTTTTTAACCAATCTTGTGCCTCCAATAAGTGATTTTGTGTCCAAGGTTGAACATTTAGGTCATTTTCTTCCTCCCTAGGCTTATTCTAATCCAATTAGGGTTTTAACCAATCTTACGCATCCAATAAGTGATTTTGTGTCATTGGTTGAACATTTAGGACATTTTCGTCCTCCGTAGGCTTATTCTAATTCAATTAGAGTTTTTAACCAATCTTATGCATCCAATAAGTGATTTTATGTCATTGGTTGAACATTTAGGTCATTTTTGTCATCCTTTGACTTATTCTAATCCAATTAGGGTTTTTAACCAATCTTGTGCATCCAATAAGTGATTTTGTGTCCTTGGTTGAACATTTAGGTCATTTTCGTCATCCTTGGACTTATTCTAATCGAATTAGGGTTTTTAACCAATCTTGTGCATCCAATAAGTGATTTTGTGTCATTGGTTGAACATTTAGGTCATTTTCTTCATCCTTGGACTTATTTTAATTCAATTACGGTTTTTAACCAATCTTGTGCATCCAATAAGTGATTTTGTGTCATTGGTTGAACATTTAGGTCATTTTCGTCCTCCTTCGACTTATTCTAATCCAATTAGGGTTTTTAATCAATCTTGTGCATCCAATAAGTGATTTTGTGTCATTGGTTGAACATTTAGGTCATTTTCGTCCTCCCTAGGCTTATTCTAATCCAATTAGGGTTTTTAACCAATCTTATGCATCCAATAAGTGATTTTGTGTCATTGGTTGAACATTTAGGTTATTTTTGTCATCCTTTCACTTATTCTAATCCAATTTGGGTTTTTAACCAATCTTGTGCATCCAATAAGTGATTTTATGTCATTGGTTGAACATTTAGGTCATTTTCGTCCTCCCTAGGCTTATTCTAATCATATTAGGGTTTTTAACCAATCTTGTGCATCCAATAAGTGATTTTGTGTCCTTGGTTGAACATTTAGGTCATTTTCGTCATCCTTGGACTTATTCTAATCGAATTAGGATTTTTAACCAATCTTGTGCATCCAATAAGTGATTTTGTGTCATTGGTTGAACATTTAGGTCATTTTCGTCATCCTTGGACTTATTCTAATTCAATTAGGGTTTTTAACCAATCTTGTGCATCCAATAAGTGATTTTGTGTCATTGGTTGAACATTTAGGTCATTTTCGTCCTCCTTCGACTTATTCTAATCCAATTAGGGTTTTTAATCAATCTTGTGCATCCAATAAGTGATTTTGTGTCCTTGGTTGAACATTTAGGTCATTTTCGTCATCCTTGGACTTATTCTAATCGAATTAAGGTTTTTAACCAATCTTGTGCATCCAATAAGTGATTTTGTGTCATTGGTTGAACATTTAGGTCATTTTCTTCATCCTTGGACTTATTCTAATTCAATTAGGGTTTTTAACCAATCTTGTGCATCCAATAAGTGATTTTGTGTCATTGGTTGAACATTTAGGTCATTTTCGTCATCCTTGGACTTATTCTATTTCAATTAGGGTTTTTAACCAATCTTGTGCATCCAATAAGTGATTTTATGTCATTGGTTGAACATTTAGGTCATTTTCGTCATCCTTCGACTTATTCTAATCCAATTAGGGTTTTCAACCAATCTTATGCATCCAATAAGTGATTTTGTGTCATTGGTTGATTATTTAGGTCAGTTTTCGTCATCCTTCGACTTATTCTAATCCAATTAGGGTTTTTAACCAATCTTGTGCCTCCAATAAGTGATTTTGTGTCCAAGGTTGAACATTTAGGTCATTTTCTTCCTCTCTTGGCTTATTCTAATCCAATTAGGGTTTTAACCAATCTTACGCATCCAATAAGTGATTTTGTGTCATTGGTTGAACATTTAGGTCATTTTCGTCCTCCTTCGACTTATTCTAATCCAATTAGGGTTTTCAACCAATCTTATGCATCCAATAAGTGATTTTGTGTCATTGGTTGATTATTTAGGCCAGTTTTCGTCATCCTTCGACTTATTGTAATCCAATTAGGGTTTTTAACCAATCTTGTGCCTCCAATAAGTGATTTTGTGTCCAAGGTTGAACATTTAGGTCATTTTCTTCCTCCCTAGGCTTATTCTAATCCAATTAGGGTTTTAACCAATCTTACGCATCCAATAAGTGATTTTGTGTCATTGGTTGAACATTTAGGTTATTTTTGTCATCCTTTCACTTATTCTAATCCAATTTGGGTTTTTAACCAATCTTGTGCATCCAATAAGTGATTTTATGTCATTGGTTGAACATTTAGGTCATTTTCGTCCTCCCTAGGCTTATTCTAATCATATTAGGGTTTTTAACCAATCTTGTGCATCCAATAAGTGATTTTGTGTCCTTGGTTGAACATTTATGTCATTTTCGTCATCCTTGGACTTATTCTAATCGAATTAGGGTTTTTAACCAATCTTGTGCATCCAATAAGTGATTTTGTGTCATTGGTTGAACATTTAGGTCATTTTTGTCATCCTTGGACTTATTCTAATTCAATTAGGGTTTTTAACCAATCTTGTGCATCCAATAAGTGATTTTATGTCATTGGTTGAACATTTAGGTAATTTTCGTCATCCTTTGACTTATTCTAATCCAATAAGGGTTTTTAACCAATCTTGTGCATCCAATAAGTGATTTTGTGTCATTGGTTGAACATTTAGGTCATTTTTGTCCTCCTTCGACTTATTCTAATCCAATTAGGGTTTTTAATCAATCTTGTGCATCCAATAAGTGATTTTGTGTCATTGGTTGAACATTTAGGTCATTTTTCGTCCTCCCTAGGCTTATTCTAATCCAATTAGGGTTTTTAACCAATCTTATGCATCCAATAAGTGATTTTGTGTCATTGGTTGAACATTTAGGTAATTTTTGTCATCCTTTCACTTATTCTAATCCAATTTGGGTTTTTAACCAATCTTGTGCATCCAATAAGGGATTTTATGTCATTGGTTGAACATTTAGGTCATTTTCGTCATCCTTCGACTTATTCTAATCCAATTAGGGTTTTTAACCAATCTTGTGCATTTAATAAGTGATTTTGTGTCATTGGTTGAACATTTAGGTCATTTTCGTCCTCCTTCGACTTATTCTAATGCAATTACGGTTTTTAACCAATCTTGTGCCTCCAATAAGTGATTTGTGTCAAAGGTTGAACATTTAGGTCATTTTCTTCCTCCCTTGGCTAATTCTAAACCAATTAGGGTTTTAACCAATCTTACGCATCCAATAAGTGATTTTGTGTCATTGGTTGAACATTTAGGTCATTTTCGTCCTCCTTCGACTTATTCTAATCCAATTAGGGTTTTCAACCAATCTTATGCATCCAATAAGTGATTTTGTGTCATTGGTTGATTATTTAGGCCAGTTTTCGTCATCCTTCGACTTATTGTAATCCAATTAGGGTTTTTAACCAATCTTGTGCCTCCAATAAGTGATTTTGTGTCCAAGGTTGAACATTTAGGTCATTTTCTTCCTCCCTAGGCTTATTCTAATCCAATTAGGGTTTTAACCAATCTTACGCATCCAATAAGTGATTTTGTGTCATTGGTTGAACATTTAGGACATTTTCGTCCTCCCTAGGCTTATTGTAATTCAATTAGAGTTTTTAACCAATCTTATGCATCCAATAAGTGATTTTATGTCATGTGTTGAACATTTAGGTCATTTTTGTCATCCTTTGACTTATTCTAATCCAATTAGGGTTTTTAACGAATCTTGTACATCCAATAAGTGATTTTATGTCATTGGTCGAACATTTAGGTCATTTTCGTCATCCTTTGACTTATTCTAATCCAATAAAGGTTTTTAACCAATCTTGTGCATCCAATAAGTGATTTTGTGTCATTGGTTGAACATTCAGGTCATTTTCGTCCTCCTTCGAATTATTCTAATCCAATTAGGGTTTTTAATCAATCTTGTGCATCTAATAAGTGATTTTGTGTCGTTGGTTGAATATTTTGGTCATTTACGTCCTCCCTAGGCTTATTCTAATCCAATTAGGGTTTTTAACCAATCTTATGCATCCAATAAGTTATTTTGTGTCATTGGTTGAACATTTAGGTCATTTTTGTCATCCTTTCACTTATTCTAATCCAATTACGGTTTTTAACCAATCTTGTGCATCCAATAAGTGATTTTATATCATTGGTTGAACTTTTAGGTCATTTTCGTCATCCTTCGACTTATTCTAATCCAATTAGGGTTTTTAACCAATCTTGTGCATCCAATAAGTGATTTTGTGTCATTGGTTGAACATTTAGGTCATTTTCGTCCTCCTTCGACTTATTCTAATCCAATTAGGGTTTTTAATCAATCTTGTGCATCCAATAAGTGATTTTATGTCATTGGTTGAACATTTAGGTAATTTTCGTCATTCTTTGACTTATTCTAATCCAATAAGGGTTTTTAACCAATCTTGTGCGACCAATAAGTGATTTTGTGTCATTGGTTGAACATTTAGGTCATTTTTGTCCTCCTTCGACTTATTCTAATCCAATTAGGGTTTTTAATCAATCTTGTGCATCCAATAAGTGATTTTGTGTCATTGGTTGAACATTTAGGTCATTTTCGTCCTCCCTAGGCTTATTCTAATCCAATTAGGGTTTTTAACCAATCTTATGCATCCAATAAGTGATTTTGTGTCATTGGTTGAACATTTAGGTAATTTTTGTCATCCTTTCACTTAATTTAATCTAATTTGGGTTTTTAACCAATCTTGTGCATCCAATAAGTGATTTTATGTCATTGGTTGAACATTTAGGTCATTTTCGTCATCCTTCGACTTATTCTAATCCAATTAGGGTTTTTAACCAATCTTGTGCATCCAATAAGTGATTTTGTGTCATTGGTTGAACATTTAGGTCATTTTCGTCCTCCTTCGACTTATTCTAATCCAATTAGGGTTTTTAACCAATCTTGTGCCTCCAATAAGTGATTTTGTGTCAAAGGTTGAACATTTAGGTCATTTTCTTCCTCCCTTGGCTTATTCTAATCCAATTAGGGTTTTAACCAATCTTACGCATCCAATAAGTGATTTTGTGTCATTGGTTGAACATTTAGGTCATTTTCGTCCTCCTTCGACTTATTCTAATCCAATTAGGGTTTTCAACCAATCTTATGCATCCAATAAGTGATTTTGTGTCATTGGTTGATTATTTAGGCCAGTTTTCGTCATCCTTCGACTTATTGTAATCCAATTAGGGTTTTTAACCAATCTTGTGCCTCCAATAAGTGATTTTGTGTCCAAGGTTGAACATTTAGGTCATTTTCTTCCTCCCTAGGCTTATTCTAATCCAATTAGGGTTTTAACCAATCTTACGCATCCAATAAGTGATTTTGTGTCATTGGTTGAACATTTAGGACATTTTCGTCCTCCCTAGGCTTATTCTAATTCAATTATATTTTTTAACCAATCTTATGCATCCAATAAGTGATTTTATGTCATTGGTTGAACATTTAGGTCATTTTTGTCATCCTTTGACTTATTCTAATCCAATTAGGGTTTTTAACGAATCTTGTACATCCAATAAGTGATTTTATGTCATTGGTTGAACATTTAGGTCATTTTCGTCATCCTTTGACTTATTCTAATCCAATAAAGGTTTTTAACCAATCTTGTGCATCCAATAAGTGATTTTGTGTCATTGGTTGAACATTCAGGTCATTTTCGTCCTCCTTCGAATTATTCTAATCCATTTAGGGTTTTTAATCAATCTTGTGCATCCAATAAGTGATTTTGTGTCATTGGTTGAACATTTAGGTCATTTTCGTCCTCCCTAGGCTTATTCTAATCCAATTAGGGTTTTTAACCAATCTTATGCATCCAATAAGTGATTTTGTGTCATTGGTTGAACATTTAGGTAATTTTTGTCATCCTTTCACTTATTCTAATCCAATTTGGGTTTTTAACCAATCTTGTGCATCCAATAAGGGATTTTATGTCATTGGTTGAACATTTAGGTCATTTTCGTCATCCTTCGACTTATTCTAATCCAATTAGGGTTTTTAACCAATCTTGTGCATTTAATAAGTGATTTTGTGTCATTGGTTGAACATTTAGGTCATTTTCGTCCTCCTTCGACTTATTCTAATGCAATTACGGTTTTTAACCAATCTTGTGCCTCCAATAAGTGATTTGTGTCAAAGGTTGAACATTTAGGTCATTTTCTTCCTCCCTTGGCTAATTCTAAACCAATTAGGGTTTTAACCAATCTTACGCATCCAATAAGTGATTTTGTGTCATTGGTTGAACATTTAGGTCATTTTCGTCCTCCTTCGACTTATTCTAATCCAATTAGGGTTTTCAACCAATCTTATGCATCCAATAAGTGATTTTGTGTCATTGGTTGATTATTTAGGCCAGTTTTCGTCATCCTTCGACTTATTGTAATCCAATTAGGGTTTTTAACCAATCTTGTGCCTCCAATAAGTGATTTTGTGTCCAAGGTTGAACATTTAGGTCATTTTCTTCCTCCCTAGGCTTATTCTAATCCAATTAGGGTTTTAACCAATCTTACGCATCCAATAAGTGATTTTGTGTCATTGGTTGAACATTTAGGTTATTTTTGTCATCCTTTCACTTATTCTAATCCAATTTGGGTTTTTAACCAATCTTGTGCATCCAATAAGTGATTTTATGTCATTGGTTGAACATTTAGGTCATTTTCGTCCTCCCTAGGCTTATTCTAATCATATTAGGGTTTTTAACCAATCTTGTGCATCCAATAAGTGATTTTGTGTCCTTGGTTGAACATTTATGTCATTTTCGTCATCCTTGGACTTATTCTAATCGAATTAGGGTTTTTAACCAATCTTGTGCATCCAATAAGTGATTTTGTGTCATTGGTTGAACATTTAGGTCATTTTTGTCATCCTTGGACTTATTCTAATTCAATTAGGGTTTTTAACCAATCTTGTGCATCCAATAAGTGATTTTATGTCATTGGTTGAACATTTAGGTAATTTTCGTCATCCTTTGACTTATTCTAATCCAATAAGGGTTTTTAACCAATCTTGTGCATCCAATAAGTGATTTTGTGTCATTGGTTGAACATTTAGGTCATTTTTGTCCTCCTTCGACTTATTCTAATCCAATTAGGGTTTTTAATCAATCTTGTGCATCCAATAAGTGATTTTGTGTCATTGGTTGAACATTTAGGTCATTTTTCGTCCTCCCTAGGCTTATTCTAATCCAATTAGGGTTTTTAACCAATCTTATGCATCCAATAAGTGATTTTGTGTCATTGGTTGAACATTTAGGTAATTTTTGTCATCCTTTCACTTATTCTAATCCAATTTGGGTTTTTAACCAATCTTGTGCATCCAATAAGGGATTTTATGTCATTGGTTGAACATTTAGGTCATTTTCGTCATCCTTCGACTTATTCTAATCCAATTAGGGTTTTTAACCAATCTTGTGCATTTAATAAGTGATTTTGTGTCATTGGTTGAACATTTAGGTCATTTTCGTCCTCCTTCGACTTATTCTAATGCAATTACGGTTTTTAACCAATCTTGTGCCTCCAATAAGTGATTTGTGTCAAAGGTTGAACATTTAGGTCATTTTCTTCCTCCCTTGGCTAATTCTAAACCAATTAGGGTTTTAACCAATCTTACGCATCCAATAAGTGATTTTGTGTCATTGGTTGAACATTTAGGTCATTTTCGTCCTCCTTCGACTTATTCTAATCCAATTAGGGTTTTCAACCAATCTTATGCATCCAATAAGTGATTTTGTGTCATTGGTTGATTATTTAGGCCAGTTTTCGTCATCCTTCGACTTATTGTAATCCAATTAGGGTTTTTAACCAATCTTGTGCCTCCAATAAGTGATTTTGTGTCCAAGGTTGAACATTTAGGTCATTTTCTTCCTCCCTAGGCTTATTCTAATCCAATTAGGGTTTTAACCAATCTTACGCATCCAATAAGTGATTTTGTGTCATTGGTTGAACATTTAGGTCATTTTCGTCCTCCTTCGACTTATTCTAATCCAATTAGGGTTTTCAACCAATCTTATGCATCCAATAAGTGATTTTGTGTCATTGGTTGATTATTTAGGCCAGTTTTCGTCATCCTTCGACTTATTGTAATCCAATTAGGGTTTTTAACCAATCTTGTGCCTCCAATAAGTGATTTTGTGTCCATGGTTGAACATTTAGGTCATTTTCTTCCTCCCTAGGCTTATTCTAATCCAATTAGGGTTTTAACCAATCTTACGCATCCAATAAGTGATTTTGTGTCATTGGTTGAACATTTAGGACATTTTCGTCCTCCCTAGGCTTATTCTAATTCAATTAAAGTTTTTAACCAATCTTGTGCATCCAATAAGTGATTTTGTGTCATTGGTTGAACATTCAGGTCATTTTCGTCCTCCTTCGACATATTCGAATCCAATTAGGGTTTTTAATCAATCTTGTGCATCCAATAAGTGATTTTGTGTCGTTGGTTGAACATTTAGGTCATTTTCGTCCTCCCTAGGCTTATTCTAATCCAATCAGGGTTTTTAACCAATGTTATGCATCCAATAAGTTATTTTGTGTCATTGGTTGAACATTTAGGTCATTTTTGTCATCCTTTCACTTATTCTAATCCAATTACGGTTTTTAACCAATCTTGTGCATCCAATAAGTGATTTTATATCATTGGTTGAACTTTTAGGTCATTTTCGTCATCCTTCGACTTATTCTAATCCAATTAGGGTTTTTAACCAATCTTGTGCATCCAATAAGTGATTTTGTGTCATTGGTTGAACATTTAGGTCATTTTCGTCCTCCTTCGAATTATTCTAATCCAATTAGGGTTTTTAATCAATCTTGTGCATCCAATAAGTGATTTTGTGTCATTGGTTGAACATTTAGGTCATTTTCGTCCTCCCTAGGCTTATTCTAATCCAATTAGGGTTTTTAACCAATCTTATGCATCCAATAAGTTATTTTGTGTCCTTGGTTGAACATTTAGGTCATTTTCGTCATCCTTGGACTTATTCTAATCGAATTAAGGTTTTTAACCAATCTTGTGCATCCAATAAGTGATTTTGTGTCATTGGTTGAACATTTAGGTCATTTTCTTCATCCTTGGACTTATTCTAATTCAATTAGGGTTTTTAACCAATCTTGTGCATCCAATAAGTGATTTTATGTCATTGGTTGAACATTTAGGTCATTTTCGTCAGCCTTTGACTTATTCTAATCCAATAAGGGTTTTTAACCAATCTTGTGCATCCAATAAGTGATTTTGTGTCATTGGTTGAACATTTAGGTCATTTTCGTCCTCCTTCGACTTATTCTAATCCAATTAGGGTTTTTAATCAATCTTGTGCATCCAATAAGTGATTTTGTGTCCTTGGTTGAACATTTAGGTCATTTTCGTCATCCTTGGACTTATTCTAATCGAATTAAGGTTTTTAACCAATCTTGTGCATCCAATAAGTGATTTTGTGTCATTGGTTGAACATTTAGGTCATTTTCTTCATCCTTGGACTTATTCTAATTCAATTCGGGTTTTTAACCAATCTTGTGCATCCAATAAGTGATTTTATGTCATTGGTTGAACATTTAGGTCATTTTCGTCATCCTTTGACTTATTCTAATCCAATAAGGGTTTTTAACCAATCTTGTGCATCCAATAAGTGATTTTGTGTCATTGGTTGAACATTTAGGTCATTTTCGTCATCGTTCGACTTATTCTAATCCAATTAGGGTTTTTAATCAATCTTGTGCATCCAATAAGTGATTTTGTGTCCTTGGTTGAACATTTAGGTCATTTTCGTCATCCTTGGACTTATTCTAATCGAATTAAGGTTTTTAACCAATCTTGTGCATCCAATAAGTGATTTTGTGTCATTGGTTGAACATTTAGGTCATTTTCTTCATCCTTGGACTTATTCTAATTCAATTCGGGTTTTTAACCAATCTTGTGCATCCAATAAGTGATTTTATGTCATTGGTTGAACATTTAGGTCATTTTCGTCATCCTTTGACTTATTCTAATCCAATAAGGGTTTTTAACCAATCTTGTGCATCCAATAAGTGATTTTGTGTCATTGGTTGAACATTTAGGTCATTCTCGTCATCGTTCGACTTATTCTAATCCAATTAGGGTTTTTAATCAATCTTGTGCATCCAATAAGTGATTTTGTGTCCTTGGTTGAACATTTAGGTCATTTTCGTCATCCTTGGACTTATTCTAATCGAATTAGGGTTTTTAACCAATCTTGTGCATCCAATAAGTGATTTTGTGTCATTGGTTGAACATTTAGGTCATTTTCGTCATCCTTGGACTTATTCTAATCCAATTAGGGTTTTTAACCAATCTTGTGCATCCAATAAGTGATTTTATGTCATTGGTTGAACATTTAGGTCATTTTCGTCATCCTTTGACTTATTCTAATCCAATTAGGGTTTTTAACCAATCTTGTGCATCCAATAAGTGATTTTGTGTCATTGGTTGAACATTTAGGTCATTTTCGTCATCCTTTGACTTATTCTAATCCAATAAGGGTTTTTAACCAATCTTGTGCATCCAATAAGTGATTTTGTGTCATTGGTTGAACATTTAGGTCATTTTCGTCCTCCTTCGACTTATTCAAATCCAATTAGGGTTTTTAATCAATCTTGTGCATCAAATAAGTGATTTTGTGTCATTGGTTGAACATTTAGGTCATTTTCGTCCTCCCTAGGCTTATTCTAATCATATTAGGGTTTTTAACCAATCTTGTGCATCCAATAAGTGATTTTGTGTCCTTGGTTGAACATTTAGGTCATTTTCGTCATCCTTGGACTTATTCTAATCGAATTAGGATTTTTAACCAATCTTGTGCATCCAATAAGTGATTTTGTGTCATTGGTTGAACATTTAGGTCATTTTCGTCATCCTTGGACTTATTCTAATTCAATTAGGGTTTTTAACCAATCTTGTGCATCCAATAAGTGATTTTATGTCATTGGTTGAACATTTAGGTCATTTTCGTCATCCTTCGACTTATTCTAATCCAATTAGGGTTTTTAATCAATCTTCTGCATCCAATAAGTGATTTTGTGTCATTGGTTGAACATTTAGGTCATTTTCGTCCTCCCTAGGCTTATTCTAATCCAATTAGGGTTTTTAACCAATCTTATGCATCCAATAAGTGATTTTGTGTCATTGGTTGAACATTTAGGTCATTTTCGTCATCCTTGGACTTATTCTAATTCAATTAGGGTTTTTAACCAATCTTGTGCATCCAATAAGTGATTTTATGTCATTGGTTGAACATTTAGGTAATTTTCGTCATCCTTTGACTTATTCTAATCCAATAAGGGTTTTCAACCAATCTTGTGCATCCAATAAGTGATTTTGTGTCATTGGTTGAACATTTAGGTCATTTTTGTCCTCCTTCGACTTATTCTAATCCAATTAGGGTTTTTAATCAATCTTGTGCATCCAATAAGTGATTTTGTGTCATTGGTTGAACATTTAGGTCATTTTCGTCCTCCCTAGGCTTATTCTAATCCAATTAGGGTTTTTAACCAATCTTATGCATCAAATAAGTGATTTTGTGTCATTGGTTGAACATTTAGGTAATTTTTGTCATCCTTTCACTTATTCTAATCCAATTTGGGTTTTTAACCAATCTTGTGCATCCAATAAGTGATTTTATGTCGTTGGTTGAACATTTAGGTCATTTTCGTCATCCTTCGACTTATTCTAATCCAATTAGTGTTTTTAACCAATCTTGTGCATCCAATAAGTGATTTTGTGTCATTGGTTGAACATTTAGGTCATTTTCGTCCTCCTTCGACTTATTCTAATCCAATTAG
>JBBPBQ010000002.1:31747500-31757690 GCA_037974755.1 Cicer yamashitae | reverse complement strand
TGCATCCAATAAGTGATTTTGTGTCCTTGGTTGAACATTTAGGTCATTTTCGTCATCCATGGACTTATTCTAATTGAATTAGGGTTTTTAACTAATCTTGTTCATTCAATAAGTGATTTTATGTCATTGGTTGAACATTTCGGTCATTTTTGTCCTCCTTCGACTTATTCTAATCCAATTAGGGTTTTTAATCAATCTTGTGCATCCAATAAGTGATTTTGTGTCATTGGTTGAACATTTCGGTCATTTTCGTCCTCCCTAGGCTTATTCTAATCATATTAGGGTTTTTAACCAATCTTGTCCATCCAATAAGTGATTTTGTGTCCTTGGTTGAACATTTAGGTCATTTTCGTCATCCTTGGACTTATTCTAATCGAATTAGGGTTTTTAACCAATCTTGTGCATCCAATAAGTGATTTTGTGTCATTGGTTGAACATTTAGGTCATTTTCTTCATCCTTGGACTTATTTTAATTCAATTACGGTTTTTAACCAATCTTGTGCATCCAATAAGTGATTTTGTGTCATTGGTTGAACATTTAGGTCATTTTCGTCCTCCTTCGACTTATTCTAATCCAATTAGGGTTTTTAATCAATCTTGTGCATCCAATAAGTGATTTTGTGTCATTGGTTGAACATTTAGGTCATTTTCGTCCTCCCTAGGCTTATTCTAATCCAATTAGGGTTTTTAACCAATCTTATGCATCAAATAAGTGATTTTGTGTCATTGGTTGAACATTTAGGTAATTTTTGTCATCCTTTCACTTATTCTAATCCAATTTGGGTTTTTAACCAATCTTGTGCATCCAATAAGTGATTTTATGTCGTTGGTTGAACATTTAGGTCATTTTCGTCATCCTTCGACTTATTCTAATCCAATTAGTGTTTTTAACCAATCTTGTGCATCCAATAAGTGATTTTGTGTCATTGGTTGAACATTTAGGTCATTTTCGTCCTCCTTCGACTTATTCTAATCCAATTAGGGTTTTTAACCAATCTTGTGCCTCCAATAAGTGATTTTGTGTCAAAGGTTGAACATTTAGGTCATTTTCTTCCTCCCTTGGCTTATTCTAATCCAATTAGGGTTTTAACCAATCTTACGCATCCAATAAGTGATTTTGTGTCATTGGTTGAACATTTAGGTCATTTTCGTCCTCCTTCGACTTATTCTAATCCAATTATGGTTTTCAACCAATCTTATGCATCCAATAAGTGATTTTGTGTCATTGGTTGATTATTTAGGCCAGTTTTCGTCATCCTTCGACTTTCTGTAATCCAATTAGGGTTTTTAACCAATCTTGTGCCTCCAATAAGTGATTTTGTGTCCAAGGTTGAACATTTAGGTCATTTTCTTCCTCCCTAGGCTTATTCTAATCCAATTAGGGTTTTAACCAATCTTACGCATCAAATAAGTGATTTTGTGTCATTGGTTGAACATTTAGGACATTTTCGTCCTCCCTAGGCTTATTCTAATTCAATTAGAGTTTTTAACCAATCTTATGCATCCAATAAGTGATTTTATGTCATTGGTTGAACATTTAGGTCATTTTTGTCATCCTTTGACTTATTCTAATCCAATTAGGGTTTTTAACGAATCTTGTACATCCAATAAGTAATTTTATGTCATTGGTTGAACATTTAGGTCATTTTCGTCATCCTTTGACTTATTCTAATCCAATAAAGGTTTTTAACCAATCTTGTGCATCCAATAAGTGATTTTGTGTCATTGGTTGAACATTCAGGTCATTTTCGTCCTCCTTCGAATTATTCTAATCCAATTAGGGTTTTTAATCAATCTTGTGCATCCAATAAGTGATTTTGTGTCGTTGGTTGAACATTTAGGTCATTTTCGTCCTCCCTAGGCTTATTCTAATCCAATTAGGGTTTTTAACCAATCTTATGCATCCAATAAGTTATTTTGTGTCATTGGTTGACCATTTAGGTCATTTTTGTCATCCTTTCACTTATTCTAATCCAATTACGGTTTTTAACCAATCTTGTGCATCCAATAAGTGATTTTATATCATTGGTTGAACTTTTAGGTCATTTTCGTCATCCTTCGACTTATTCTAATCCAATTAGGGTTTTTAACCAATCTTGTGCATCCAATAAGTGATTTTGTGTCATTGGTTGAACATTTAGGTCATTTTCGTCATCCTTGGGCTTATTCTAATCGAATTAGGGTTTTTAACCAATCTTGTGCATCCAATAAGTGATTTTGTGTCATTGGTTGAACATTTATGTCATTTTCGTCATCCTTGGACTTATTCTAATTCAATTAGGGTTTTTAACCAATCTTGTGCATCCAATAAGTGATTTTATGTCATTGGTTGAACATTTAGGTCATTTTCGTCATCCTTCGACTTATTCTAATCCAATTAGGGTTTTTAATCAATCTTCTGCATCGAATAAGTGATTTTGTGTCATTGGTTGAACATTTAGGTCATTTTCGTCATCCCAAGGCTTATTCTAATCCAATTAGGGTTTTTAACCAATCTTATGCATCCAATAAGTGATTTTGTGTCATTGGTTGAACATTTAGGTCATTTTTGTCATCCTTTCACTTATTCTAATCCAATATAGGTTTTTAACCAATCTTGTGCGTCCAATAAGTGATTTTATGTCATTGGTTGAACATTTAGGTCATTTTCGTCATCCTTCGACTTATTCTAATCCAATTAGGGTTTTTAACCAATCTTGTGCATCCAATAAGTGATTTTGTGTCATTGGTTGAACATTTAGGTCATTTTCATTCCCCTTCGATTTATTCAAATCCAATTAGGGTTTTTAATCAATCTTGTGGCATCCAATAAGTGATTTTGTGTCATTGGTTGAACATTTAGGTCATTTTCGTCCTCCCTAGGCTTATTCTAATCATATTAGGGTTTTTAACCAATCTTGTGCATCCAATAAGTGATTTTGTGTCCTTGGTTGAACATTTAGGTCATTTTCGTCATCCTTGGACTTATTCTAATCGAATTAGGGTTTTTAACCAATCTTGTGCGTCCAATAAGTGATTTTGTGTCATTGGTTGAACATTTAGGTCATTTTCGTCATCCTTGGACTTATGCTAATTCAATTAGGGTTTTTAACCAATCTTGTGCATCCAATAAGTGATTTTGTGTCCTTGGTTGAACATTTAGGTCATTTTCGTCATCCATGGACTTATTCTAATTGAATTAGGGTTTTTAACTAATCTTGTTCATTCAATAAGTGATTTTATGTCATTGGTTGAACATTTCGGTCATTTTTGTCCTCCTTCGACTTATTCTAATCCAATTAGGGTTTTTAATCAATCTTGTGCATCCAATAAGTGATTTTGTGTCCTTGGTTGAACATTTAGGTCATTTTCGTCATCCATGGACTTATTCTAATTGAATTAGGGTTTTTAACTAATCTTGTTCATTCAATAAGTGATTTTATGTCATTGGTTGAACATTTCGGTCATTTTTGTCCTCCTTCGACTTATTCTAATCCAATTAGGGTTTTTAATCAATCTTGTGCATCCAATAAGTGATTTTGTGTCATTGGTTGAACATTTATGACATTTTCGTTCTCCCTAGGCTTATTCTAATTCAATTAGAGTTTTTAACCAATCTTATGCATCCAATAAGTGATTTTGTGTCCTTGGTTGAACATTTAGGTCATTTTCGTCATCCATGGACTTATTCTAATTGAATTAGGGTTTTTAACTAATCTTGTTCATTCAATAAGTGATTTTATGTCATTGGTTGAACATTTCGGTCATTTTTGTCCTCCTTCGACTTATTCTAATCCAATTAGGGTTTTTAATCAATCTTGTGCATCCAATAAGTGATTTTGTGTCCTTGGTTGAACATTTAGGTCATTTTCGTCATCCATGGACTTATTCTAATTGAATTAGGGTTTTTAACTAATCTTGTTCATTCAATAAGTGATTTTATGTCATTGGTTGAACATTTCGGTCATTTTTGTCCTCCTTCGACTTATTCTAATCCAATTAGGGTTTTTAATCAATCTTGTGCATCCAATAAGTGATTTTGTGTCATTGGTTGAACATTTATGACATTTTCGTTCTCCCTAGGCTTATTCTAATTCAATTAGAGTTTTTAACCAATCTTATGCATCCAATAAGTGATTTTGTGTCCTTGGTTGAACATTTAGGTCATTTTCGTCATCCATGGACTTATTCTAATTGAATTAGGGTTTTTAACTAATCTTGTTCATTCAATAAGTGATTTTATGTCATTGGTTGAACATTTCGGTCATTTTTGTCCTCCTTCGACTTATTCTAATCCAATTAGGGTTTTTAATCAATCTTGTGCATCCAATAAGTGATTTTGTGTCATTGGTTGAACATTTCGGTCATTTTCGTCCTCCCTAGGCTTATTCTAATCATATTAGGGTTTTTAACCAATCTTGTCCATCCAATAAGTGATTTTGTGTCCTTGGTTGAACATTTAGGTCATTTTCGTCATCCTTGGACTTATTCTAATCGAATTAGGGTTTTTAACCAATCTTGTGCATCCAATAAGTGATTTTGTGTCATTGGTTGAACATTTAGGTCATTTTCTTCATCCTTTGACTTATTTTAATTCAATTACGGTTTTTAACCAATCTTGTGCATCCAATAAGTGATTTTATGTCATTGGTTGAACATTTAGGTCATTTTCGTCATCCTTTGACTTATTCTAATCCAATAAGGGTTTTTAACCAATCTTGTGCATCCAATAAGTGATTTTGTGTCATTGGTTGAACATTTAGGTCATTCTCGTCATCGTTCGACTTATTCTAATCCAATTAGGGTTTTTAATCAATCTTGTGCATCCAATAAGTGATTTTGTGTCCTTGGTTGAACATTTAGGTCATTTTCGTCATCCTTGGACTTATTCTAATCGAATTAAGGTTTTTAACCAATCTTGTGCATCCAATAAGTGATTTTGTGTCATTGGTTGAACATTTAGGTCATTTTCTTCATCCTTGGACTTATTCTAATTCAATTCGGGTTTTTAACCAATCTTGTGCATCCAATAAGTGATTTTATGTCATTGGTTGAACATTTAGGTCATTTTCGTCATCCTTTGACTTATTCTAATCCAATAAGGGTTTTTAACCAATCTTGTGCATCCAATAAGTGATTTTGTGTCATTGGTTGAACATTTAGGTCATTTTCGTCATCCTTTGACTTATTCTAATCCAATAAGGGTTTTTAACCAATCTTGTGCATCCAATAAGTGATTTTGTGTCATTGGTTGAACATTTAGGTCATTTTCGTCCTCCTTCGACTTATTCTAATCCAATTAGGGTTTTTAATCAATCTTGTGCATCCAATAAGTGATTTTGTGTCATTGGTTGAACATTTAGGTCATTTTCGTCCTCCCTAGGCTTATTCTAATCCAATTAGGGTTTTTAACCAATCTTATGCATCAAATAAGTGATTTTGTGTCATTGGTTGAAAATTTAGGTTATTTTTGTCATCCTTTCACTTATTCTAATCCAATTTGGGTTTTTAACCAATCTTGTGCATCCAATAAGTGATTTTATGTCATTGGTTGAACATTTAGGTAATTTTTCGTCCTCCCTAGGCTTATTGTAATCATATTAGGGTTTCTAACCAATCTTGTGCATCCAATAAGTGATTTTGTGTCCTTGGTTGAACATTTAGGTCATTTTCGTCATCCTTGGACTTATTCTAATCGAATTAGGGTTTTTAACCAATCTTATGCATCCAATAAGTGATTTTGTGTCATTGGTTGAACATTTAGGTCATTTTCGTCATCCTTTGACTTATTCTAATCCAATTAGGGTTTTTAACCAATCTTGTGCATCCAATAAGTGATTTTGTGTCATTGGTTGAACATTTAGGTCATTTTCATTCTCCTTCGACTTATTCTAATCCAATTAGGGTTTTTAATCAATCTTGTGCATCCAATAAGTGATTTTGTGTGATTGGTTGAACATTTAGGTCATTTTCGTCCTCCCTAGGCTTATTCTAATCATATTAGGGTTTTTAACCAATCTTGTGCATCCAATAAGTGATTTTGTGTCCTTGGTTGAACATTTAGGTCATTTTCGTCATCCTTGGACTTATTCTAATCGAATTAGGGTTTTTAACCAATCTTATGCATCCAATAAGTGATTTTGTGTCATTGGTTGAACATTTAGGTCATTTTTGTCATCCTTTGACTTATTCTAATCCAATTAGGGTTTTTAACCAATCTTGTGCATCCAATAAGTGATTTTATGTCATTGGTTGAACATTTAGGTCATTTTCGTCATCCTTCGACTTATTCTAATCCAATTAGGGTTTTTAACCAATCTTGTGCATCAAATAAGTGATTTTGTGTCATTGGTTGAACATTTAGGTCATTTTTGTCTTCCTTCGACTTATTCTAATCCAATTAGGGTTTTTAATCAATCTTGTGCATCCAATAAGTGATTTTGTGTCATTGGTTGAACATTTAGGTCATTTTCGTCCTCCTTAGGCTTATTCTAATCATATTAGGGTTTTTAACCAATCTTGTGCATCCAATAAGTGATTTTGTGTCCTTGGTTGAACATTTAGGTCATTTTCGTCATCCTTGGACTTATTCTAATCGAATTAGGGTTTTTAACCAATCTTGTGCATCCAATAAGTGATTTTGTGTCATTGGTTGAACATTTAGGTCATTTTCGTCATCCTTGGCCTTATGCTAATTCAATTAGGGTTTTTAACCAATCTTGTGCATCCAATAAGTGATTTTGTGTCCTTGGTTGATCATTTAGGTAATTTTCGTCCTCCCTAGGCTTATTCTAATCCAATTGGGGTTTTTAACCAATCTTGTGCATCCAATAAGTGATTTTGTGTCATTGGTTGAACATTTAGGTTAGTTTCGTCCTCCCTAGGCTTATTCTAATCCAATTAGGGTTTTTAACCAATCTTGTGCATCCAATAAGTGATTTTGTGTCATTGGTTGAACATTTAGGTCATTTTTGTCCTCCTTCAACTTATTCTTATCCTGTAAGGGTTTTTAACCAATCTTGTGCATCAAATAAGGGAGTTTGTGTCATTGGTTGAACATTTAGGTCATTTTCGTCCACCCTAGGCTTATTCTAATCCAATTAGGGTTTTTAACCAATCTTGTGCATCGAATAAGTGATTTTGTGTCCATGGTTGAACATTTAGGTCATTTTCGTCCTCCTTCGTTTTATTCTAATCCAATTAGGGTTTTTAACTAATCTTGTGCATCCAATAAGTGATTTTATGTCATTGGTTGAACATTTAGGTCATTTTCGTCTTTCCTAGGCTTATACTAATCATATTAGGGTTTTTAACTGATCTTGTGCATCTTATAAGTGATTTTGTGGCCTTGGTTAAATATTTAGGTCATTTTAGTCATCCTTGGACTTATTCTAATCGAATTAGGGTTTTTAACCAATCTTGTGCATCCAATAAGTGATTTTGTGTCATTGGTTGATCATTTCGGTCATTTTCGTCCTCCTTCGACTTATTCTAAACCAATTAGGGTTTTCAACCAATCTTATGCATCCAATAAGTTATTTTGTGTCATTGGTTGATTATTTAGGTCAGTTTTCGTCATCCTTCGACTTATTGTAATCCAATTAGGGTTTTTAACCAATCTTGTGCCTCCAATAAGTGATTTTGTGTCCAAGGTTGAACATTTAGGTCATTTTCATCCTCCCTAGTCTTATTCTAATCCAATTAGGGTTTTTAACCAATCTTGTGCATCCAATAAGTGATTTTGTGTCATTGGTTGAACATTTATGACATTTTCGTTCTCCCTAGGCTTATTCTAATTCAATTAGAGTTTTTAACCAATCTTATGCATCCAATAAGTGATTTTGTGTCCTTGGTTGAACATTTAGGTCATTTTCGTCATCCATGGACTTATTCTAATTGAATTAGGGTTTTTAACTAATCTTGTTCATTCAATAAGTGATTTTATGTCATTGGTTGAACATTTCGGTCATTTTTGTCCTCCTTCGACTTATTCTAATCCAATTAGGGTTTTTAATCAATCTTGTGCATCCAATAAGTGATTTTGTGTCCTTGGTTGAACATTTAGGTCATTTTCGTCATCCATGGACTTATTCTAATTGAATTAGGGTTTTTAACTAATCTTGTTCATTCAATAAGTGATTTTATGTCATTGGTTGAACATTTCGGTCATTTTTGTCCTCCTTCGACTTATTCTAATCCAATTAGGGTTTTTAATCAATCTTGTGCATCCAATAAGTGATTTTGTGTCATTGGTTGAACATTTATGACATTTTCGTTCTCCCTAGGCTTATTCTAATTCAATTAGAGTTTTTAACCAATCTTATGCATCCAATAAGTGATTTTGTGTCCTTGGTTGAACATTTAGGTCATTTTCGTCATCCATGGACTTATTCTAATTGAATTAGGGTTTTTAACTAATCTTGTTCATTCAATAAGTGATTTTATGTCATTGGTTGAACATTTCGGTCATTTTTGTCCTCCTTCGACTTATTCTAATCCAATTAGGGTTTTTAATCAATCTTGTGCATCCAATAAGTGATTTTGTGTCATTGGTTGAACATTTAGGTCATTTTCGTCCTCCCTAGGCTTATTCTAATCATATTAGGGTTTTTAACCAATCTTGTGCATCCAATAAGTGATTTTGTGTCATTGGTTGAACATTTATGTCATTTTCGTCATCCTTGGACTTATTCTAATTCAATTAGGGTTTTTAACCAATCTTGTGCATCCAATAAGTTATTTTATGTCATTGGTTGAACATTTAGGTCATTTTCGTCATCCTTTGACTTATGCTAATCCAATAAGGGTTTTTAACCAATCTTGTGCATCCAATAAGTGATTTTGTGTCATTGGTTGAACATTTAGGTCATTTTCGTTATCCTTCGACTTATTCTAATCCAATTAGGGTTTTTAACCAATCTTGTGCATCCAATAACTGATTTTGTGTCATTGGTTGAACATTTAGGTCATTTTCATTCTCCTTCAACTTATTCTAATCCAATTAGGGTTTATAATCAATCTTGTGCATCCAATAAGTGATTTTCGGTCATTGGTTGAACATTTAGGTAATTTTCGTCCTCCCTAGGCTTATTCTAATCATATTAGGGTTTTTAACCAATCTTGTGCATCCAATAAGTGATTTTGTGTCCTTGGTTGAACATTTAGGTCATTTTCGTCATCCTTGGACTTATTCTAATCGAATTAGGGTTTTTAACCAATCTTGTGCATCCAATAAGTGATTTTGTGTCATTGGTTGAACATTTAGGTCATTTTCGTCATCCTTGGACTTATTCTAATTCAATTAGGGTTTTTAACCAGTCTTCTGCATCCAATAAGTGATTTTGTGTCATTGGTTGATTATTTAGGTCATTTTCGTCATCCTTCGACTTATTCTAATCCAATTGGGGTTTTTAACCAATCTTGTGCCTCCAAGAAGTGATTTTGTGTCCAAGGTTGAACATTTAGGTCATTTTCTTCCTCCCTTGGCTTATTCTAATCCAATTAGGGTTTTAACCAATCTTACGCATCCAATAAGTGATTGTGTCATTGGTTGAACATTTAGGTCATTTTCGTCCTCTTTCGACTTATTCTAATCCAATTAGGGTTTTCAACCAATCTTATGCATCCAATAAGTGATTTTGTGTCATTGGTTGATTATTTAGGTCAGTTTTCGTCATCCTTCGACTTATTGTAATCCAATTAGGGTTTTTAACCAATCTTGTGCCTCCAATAAGTGATTTTGAGTCCAAGGTTGAACATTTAGGTCATTTTCATCCTCCCTAGGCGTATTCTAATCCAATTAGGGTTTTAACCAATCTTACGCATCCAATAAGTGATTTTGTGTCATTGGTTGAACATTTAGGACATTTTCGTCCTCCCTAGGCTTATTATAATTCAATTAGAGTTTTTAACCAATCTTATGCATCCAATAAGTGATTTTGTGTCATTGGTTAAACATTTAGGTCATTTTTGTCATCCTTTGACTTATTCTAATCCAATTAGGGTTATTAACGAATCTTGTACATCCAATAAGTGATTTTATGTCATTGGTTGAACATTTAGGTCACTTTCGTCATCCTTTGACTTATTCTGATCCAATAAAGGTTTTTAACCAATCTTGTGTATCCAATAAGTGATATTGTGTCATTGGTTGAACATTTAGGTCATTTTCGTCCTCCTTCGACTTATTCTAATCCAATTAGGGTTTTTAA
>JBBPBQ010000002.1:31712291-31747490 GCA_037974755.1 Cicer yamashitae | reverse complement strand
GACTTATTCTAATCGAATTAGGGTTTTTAACCAATCTTGTGCATCCAATAAGTGATGTTGTGTCCTTGGTTGAACATTTAGGTCATTTTCGTCATCCTTTGACTTATTCTAATCCAATAAGGGTTTTTAACCAATCTTGTGCATCCAATAAGTGATTTTGTGTCATTGGTTGAACATTTAGGTCATTTTCGTCATCGTTCGACTTATTCTAATCCAATTAGGGTTTTTAATCAATCTTGTGCATCCAATAAGTGATTTTGTGTCCTTGGTTGAACATTTAGGTCATTTTCGTCATCCTTGGACTTATTCTAATCGAATTAAGGTTTTTAACCAATCTTGTGCATCCAATAAGTGATTTTGTGTCATTGGTTGAACATTTAGGTCATTTTCTTCATCCTTGGACTTATTCTAATTCAATTCGGGTTTTTAACCAATCTTGTGCATCCAATAAGTGATTTTATGTCATTGGTTGAACATTTAGGTCATTTTCGTCATCCTTTGACTTATTCTAATCCAATAAGGGTTTTTAACCAATCTTGTGCATCCAATAAGTGATTTTGTGTCATTGGTTGAACATTTAGGTCATTTTCGTCCTCCTTTGACTTATTCTAATCCAATTAGGGTTTTTAATCAATCTTGTGCATCCAATAAGTGATTTTGTGTCATTGGTTGAACATTTAGGTCATTTTCGTCCTCCCTAGGCTTATTCTAATCATATTAGGGTTTTTAACCAATCTTGTGCATCCAATAAGTGATTTTGTGTCCTTGGTTGAACATTTAGGTCATTTTCGTCATCCTTGGACTTATTCTAATCGAATTAGGGTTTTTAACCAATCTTGTGCATCCAATAAGTGATTTTGTGTCATTGGTTGAACATCTAGGTCATTTTCTTCATCCTTGGACTTATTTTAATTCAATTACGGTTTTTAACCAATCTTGTGCATCCAATAAGTGATTTTGTGTCATTGGTTGAACATTTAGGTCATTTTCGTCCTCCTTCGACTTATTCTAATCCAATTAGGGTTTTTAATCAATCTTGTGCATCCAATAAGTGATTTTGTGTCATTGGTTGAACATTTAGGTCATTTTCGTCCTCCCTAGGCTTATTCTAATCCAATTAGGGTTTTTAACCAATCTTATGCATCCAATAAGTGATTTTGTGTCATTGGTTGAACATTTAGGTCATTTTTGTCATCCTTTCACTTATTCTAATCCAATTTGGGTTTTTAACCAATCTTGTGCATCCAATAAGTGATTTTATGTCATTGGTTGAACATTTAGGTCATTTTTGTCATCCTTCGACTTATTCTAATCCAATTAGGGTTTTTAACCAATCTTGTGCATCCAATAAGTGATTTTGTGTCATTGGTTGAACATTTAGGTCATTTTCATTCCCCTTCGATTTATTCTAATCCAATTAGGGTTTTTAATCAATCTTGTGCATCCAATAAGTGATTTTGTGTCATTGGTTGAACATTTAGGTCATTTTCGTCCTCCCTAGGCTTATTCTAATCCAATTAGGGTTTTTAACCAATCTTATGCATCCAATAAGTGATTTTGTGTCATTGGTTGAACATTTAGGTTATTTTTGTCATCCTTTCACTTATTCTAATCCAATTTGGGTTTTTAACCAATCTTGTGCATCCAATAAGTGATTTTATGTCATTGGTTGAACATTTAGGTCATTTTTCGTCCTCCCTAGGCTTATTCTAATCATATTAGGGTTTTTAACCAATCTTGTGCATCCAATAAGTGATTTTATGTCATTGGTTGAACATTTAGGTCATTTTCGTCATCCTTCGACTTATTCTAATCCAATTAGTGTTTTTAACCAATCTTGTGCATCCAATAAGTGATTTTGTGTCATTGGTTGAACATTTAGGTCATTTTCGTCATCCTTCGACTTATTCTAATCCAATTAGGGTTTTTAATCAATCTTGTGCATCCAATAAGTGATTTTGTGTCATTGGTTGAACATTTAGGTCATTTTCGTCCTCCCTAGGCTTATTCTAATCATATTAGGGTTTTTAACCAATCTTGTGCATCCAATAAGTGATTTGTGTCCTTGGTTGAACATTTAGGTCATTTTCGTCATCCTTGGACTTATTCTAATCGAATTAGGGTTTTTAACCAATCTTGTGCATCCAATAAGTGATTTTGTGTCATTGGTTGAACATTTAGGTCATTTTCGTCATCCTTGGACTTATTCTAATTCAATTAGGGTTTTTAACCAATCTTGTGCATCCAACAAGTGATTTTTTGTCATTGGTTGAACATTTAGGTCATTTTCGTCCTCCCTAGGCTTATTCTAATCCAATTAGGGTTTTTAACCAATCTTGTGCATCCAATAAGTGATTTTGTGTCATTGGTTGAACATTTAGGTCATTTTCGTCCTCCCTAGGCTTATTCTAATCCAATTAGGGTTTTTAACCAATCTTATGCATCCAATAAGTTATTTTGTGTCATTGGTTGAACATTTAGGTCATTTTTGTCATCCTTTCACTTATTCTAATCCAATTACGGTTTTTAACCAATCTTGTGCATCCAATAAGTGATTTTATGTCATTGGTTGAACTTTTAGGTCATTTTCGTCATCCTTCGACTTATTCTAATCCAATTAGGGTTTTTAACCAATCTTGTGCATCCAATAAGTGATTTTGTGTCATTGGTTGAACATTTAGGTCATTTTCATTCTCCTTCAACTTATTCTAATCCAATTAGGGTTTTTAATCAATCTTGTGCATCCAATAAGTGATTTTGTGTCATTAGTTGAACATTTAGGTCATTTTCGTCCTCCCTAGGCTTATTCTAATCATATTAGGGTTTTTAACAAATCTTGTGCATCCAATAAGTGATGTTGTGTCCTTGGTTGAACATTTAGGTCATTTTCGTCATCCTTGGACTTATTCTAATCGAATTAGGGTTTTTAACCAATCTTGTGCATCCAATAAGTGATTTTGTGTCATTGGTTGAACATTTATGTCATTTTCGTCATCCTTGGACTTATTCTAATTCAATTAGGGTTTTTAACCAATCTTGTGCATCCAATAAGTTATTTTATGTCATTGGTTGAACATTTAGGTCATTTTCGTCATCCTTTGACTTATGCTAATCCAATAAGGGTTTTTAACCAATCTTGTGCATCCAATAAGTGATTTTGTGTCATTGGTTGAACATTTAGGTCATTTTCGTTATCCTTCGACTTATTCTAATCCAATTAGGGTTTTTAACCAATCTTGTGCATCCAATAACTGATTTTGTGTCATTGGTTGAACATTTAGGTCATTTTCATTCTCCTTCAACTTATTCTAATCCAATTAGGGTTTATAATCAATCTTGTGCATCCAATAAGTGATTTTCGGTCATTGGTTGAACATTTAGGTAATTTTCGTCCTCCCTAGGCTTATTCTAATCATATTAGGGTTTTTAACCAATCTTGTGCATCCAATAAGTGATTTTGTGTCCTTGGTTGAACATTTAGGTCATTTTCGTCATCCTTGGACTTATTCTAATCGAATTAGGGTTTTTAACCAATCTTGTGCATCCAATAAGTGATTTTGTGTCATTGGTTGAACATTTAGGTCATTTTCGTCATCCTTGGACTTATTCTAATTCAATTAGGGTTTTTAACCAGTCTTCTGCATCCAATAAGTGATTTTGTGTCATTGGTTGATTATTTAGGTCATTTTCGTCATCCTTCGACTTATTCTAATCCAATTGGGGTTTTTAACCAATCTTGTGCCTCCAAGAAGTGATTTTGTGTCCAAGGTTGAACATTTAGGTCATTTTCTTCCTCCCTTGGCTTATTCTAATCCAATTAGGGTTTTAACCAATCTTACGCATCCAATAAGTGATTGTGTCATTGGTTGAACATTTAGGTCATTTTCGTCCTCTTTCGACTTATTCTAATCCAATTAGGGTTTTCAACCAATCTTATGCATCCAATAAGTGATTTTGTGTCATTGGTTGATTATTTAGGTCAGTTTTCGTCATCCTTCGACTTATTGTAATCCAATTAGGGTTTTTAACCAATCTTGTGCCTCCAATAAGTGATTTTGAGTCCAAGGTTGAACATTTAGGTCATTTTCATCCTCCCTAGGCGTATTCTAATCCAATTAGGGTTTTAACCAATCTTACGCATCCAATAAGTGATTTTGTGTCATTGGTTGAACATTTAGGACATTTTCGTCCTCCCTAGGCTTATTATAATTCAATTAGAGTTTTTAACCAATCTTATGCATCCAATAAGTGATTTTGTGTCATTGGTTAAACATTTAGGACATTTTTGTCATCCTTTGACTTATTCTAATCCAATTAGGGTTATTAACGAATCTTGTACATCCAATAAGTGATTTTATGTCATTGGTTGAACATTTAGGTCACTTTCGTCATCCTTTGACTTATTCTGATCCAATAAAGGTTTTTAACCAATCTTGTGTATCCAATAAGTGATATTGTGTCATTGGTTGAACATTTAGGTCATTTTCGTCCTCCTTCGACTTATTCTAATCCAATTAGGGTTTTTAATCAATCTTGTGCATCCAATAAGTGATTTTGTGTCATTGGTTGAACATTTAGGTCATTTTCGTCCTCCCTAGGCTTATTCTAATCCAATTAGGGTTTTTAACCAATCTTATGCATCCAATAAGTGATTTAGTTTCATTGGTTGAACTTTTAGGTCATTTTTCTCATCCTTTCACTTATTCTATCCAATTTGGGTTTTTAACCAATCTTGTGCATCCAATAAGTGATTTTATGTCATTGGTTGAACATTTAGGTCTTTTTCGTCATCCTTCGACTTATTCTAATCCAATTAGGGTTTTTAACCAATCTTGTGCATCCAATAAGTGATTTTGTGTCATTGGTTGAACATTTAGGTCATTTTCATTCCCCTTCGATTTATTCTAATCCAATTAGGGTTTTTAATCAATCTTGTGCATCCAATAAGTGATTTTGTGTCATTGGTTGAACATTTAGGTCATTTTCGTCCTCCCTAGGCTTATTCTAATCATATTAGGGTTTTTAACCAATCTTGTGCATCCAATAAGTGATTTTGTGTCCTTGGTTGAACATTTAGGTCATTTTCGTCATCCTTGGACTTATTCTAATCGAATTAGGGTTTTTAACCAATCTTGTGCGTCCAATAAGTGATTTTGTGTCATTGGTTGAACATTTAGGTCATTTTCGTCATCCTTGGACTTATGCTAATTCAATTAGGGTTTTTAACCAATCTTGTGCATCCAATAAGTGATTTTGTGTCCTTGGTTGAACATTTAGGTCATTTTCGTCATCCATGGACTTATTCTAATTGAATTAGGGTTTTTAACTAATCTTGTTCATTCAATAAGTGATTTTATGTCATTGGTTGAACATTTCGGTCATTTTTGTCCTCCTTCGACTTATTCTAATCCAATTAGGGTTTTTAATCAATCTTGTGCATCCAATAAGTGATTTTGTGTCCTTGGTTGAACATTTAGGTCATTTTCGTCATCCATGGACTTATTCTAATTGAATTAGGGTTTTTAACTAATCTTGTTCATTCAATAAGTGATTTTATGTCATTGGTTGAACATTTCGGTCATTTTTGTCCTCCTTCGACTTATTCTAATCCAATTAGGGTTTTTAATCAATCTTGTGCATCCAATAAGTGATTTTGTGTCATTGGTTGAACATTTATGACATTTTCGTTCTCCCTAGGCTTATTCTAATTCAATTAGAGTTTTTAACCAATCTTATGCATCCAATAAGTGATTTTGTGTCCTTGGTTGAACATTTAGGTCATTTTCGTCATCCATGGACTTATTCTAATTGAATTAGGGTTTTTAACTAATCTTGTTCATTCAATAAGTGATTTTATGTCATTGGTTGAACATTTCGGTCATTTTTGTCCTCCTTCGACTTATTCTAATCCAATTAGGGTTTTTAATCAATCTTGTGCATCCAATAAGTGATTTTGTGTCATTGGTTGAACATTTCGGTCATTTTCGTCCTCCCTAGGCTTATTCTAATCATATTAGGGTTTTTAACCAATCTTGTCCATCCAATAAGTGATTTTGTGTCCTTGGTTGAACATTTAGGTCATTTTCGTCATCCTTGGACTTATTCTAATCGAATTAGGGTTTTTAACCAATCTTGTGCATCCAATAAGTGATTTTGTGTCATTGGTTGAACATTTAGGTCATTTTCTTCATCCTTTGACTTATTTTAATTCAATTACGGTTTTTAACCAATCTTGTGCATCCAATAAGTGATTTTATGTCATTGGTTGAACATTTAGGTCATTTTCGTCATCCTTTGACTTATTCTAATCCAATAAGGGTTTTTAACCAATCTTGTGCATCCAATAAGTGATTTTGTGTCATTGGTTGAACATTTAGGTCATTCTCGTCATCGTTCGACTTATTCTAATCCAATTAGGGTTTTTAATCAATCTTGTGCATCCAATAAGTGATTTTGTGTCCTTGGTTGAACATTTAGGTCATTTTCGTCATCCTTGGACTTATTCTAATCGAATTAAGGTTTTTAACCAATCTTGTGCATCCAATAAGTGATTTTGTGTCATTGGTTGAACATTTAGGTCATTTTCTTCATCCTTGGACTTATTCTAATTCAATTCGGGTTTTTAACCAATCTTGTGCATCCAATAAGTGATTTTATGTCATTGGTTGAACATTTAGGTCATTTTCGTCATCCTTTGACTTATTCTAATCCAATAAGGGTTTTTAACCAATCTTGTGCATCCAATAAGTGATTTTGTGTCATTGGTTGAACATTTAGGTCATTTTCGTCATCCTTCGACTTATTCTAATCCAATTAGGGTTTTTAATCAATCTTGTGCATCCAATAAGTGATTTTGTGTCATTGGTTGAACATTTAGGTCATTTTCGTCCTCCCTAGGCTTATTCTAATCCAATTAGGGTTTTTAACCAATCTTATGCATCCAATAAGTGATTTTGTGTCATTGGTTGAACATTTAGGTCATTTTTGTCATCCTTTCACTTATTCTAATCCAATTTAGGTTTTTAACCAATCTTGTGCATCCAATAAGTGATTTTATGTCATTGGTTGAACATTTAGGTCATTTTCGTCATCCTTCGACTTATTCTAATCCAATTAGGGTTTTTAACCAATCTTGTGCATCCAATAAGTGATTTTGTGTCATTGGTTGAACATTTAGGTCATTTTCATTCCCCTTCGATTTATTCTAATCCAATTAGGGTTTTTAATCAATCTTGTGCATCCAATAAGTGATTTTGTGTCATTGGTTGAACATTTAGGTCATTTTCGTCCTCCCTAGGCTTATTCTAATCATATTAGGGTTTTTAACCAATCTTGTGCATCCAATAAGTGATTTTGTGTCCTTGGTTGAACATTTAGGTCATTTTCGTCATCCTTGGACTTATTCTAATCGAATTAGGGTTTTTAACCAATCTTGTGCATCCAATAAGTGATTTTGTGTCATTGGTTGAACATTTAGGTCATTTTCGTCATCCTTGGACTTATTCTATTTCAATTAGGGTTTTTAACCAATCTTGTGCATCCTATAAGTGATTTTATGTCATTGGTTGAACATTTAGGTCATTTTCGTCATCCTTCGACTTATTCTAATCCAATTAGGGTTTTCAACCAATCTTATGCATCCAATAAGTGATTTTGTGTCATTGGTTGATTATTTAGGTCAGTTTTCGTCATCCTTCGACTTATTCTAATCCAATTAGGGTTTTTAACCAATCTTGTGCCTCCAATAAGTGATTTTGTGTCCAAGGTTGAACATTTAGGTCATTTTCTTCCTCTCTTGGCTTATTCTAATCCAATTAGGGTTTTAACCAATCTTACGCATCCAATAAGTGATTTTGTGTCATTGGTTGAACATTTAGGTCATTTTCGTCTTCCTTCGACTTATTCTAATCCAATTAGGGTTTTCAACCAATCTTATGCATCCAATAAGTGATTTTGTGTCATTGGTTGATTATTTAGGTGAGTTTTCGTCATCTTTCGACTTATTTTAATCCAATTAGGGTTTTTAACCAATCTTGTGCCTCCAATAAGTGATTTTGTGTCCAAGGTTGAACATTTAGGTCATTTTCATCCTCCCTAGGCTTATTCTAATCCAATTAGGGTTTTAACCAATCTTACGCATCAAATAAGTGATTTTGTGTCATTGGTTGAACATTTAGGACATTTTCGTCCTCCCTAGGCTTATTCTAATTCAATTAGAGTTTTTAACCAATCTTATGCATCCAATAAGTGATTTTGTGTCATTGGTTGAACATTTAGGTCATTTTTGTCATCCTTTGACTTATTCTAATCCAATTAGGGTTTTTAACGAATCTTGTACATCCAATAAGTGATTTTATGTCATTGGTTGAACATTTAGGTCATTTTCGTCATCCTTTGACTTATTCTAATCCAATAAAGGTTTTTAACCAATCTTGTGCATCCAATAAGTGATTTTGTGTCATTGGTTGAACATTCAGGTCATTTTCGTCCTCCTTCGAATTATTCTAATCCAATTAGGGTTTTTAATCAATCTTGTGCATCCAATAAGTGATTTTGTGTCATTGGTTGAACATTTAGGTCATTTTCGTCCTCCCTAGGCTTATTCTAATTCAATTAGGGTTTTTAACCAATCTTATGCATCCAATAAGTTATTTTGTGTCATTGGTTGAACATTTAGGTCATTTTTGTCATCCTTTCACTTATTCTAATCCAATTACGGTTTTTAACCAATCTTGTGCATCCAATAAGTGATTTTATGTCATTGGTTGAACTTTTAGGTCATTTTCGTCATCCTTCGACTTATTCTAATCCAATTAGGGTTTTTAACCAATCTTGTGCATCCAATAAGTGATTTTGTGTCATTGGTTGAACATTTAGGTCATTTTCATTCTCCTTCAACTTATTCTAATCCAATTAGGGTTTTTAATCAATCTTGTGCATCCAATAAGTGATTTTGTGTCATTAGTTGAACATTTAGGTCATTTTCGTCCTCCCTAGGCTTATTCTAATCATATTAGGGTTTTTAACCAATCTTGTGCATCCAATAAGTGATGTTGTGTCCTTGGTTGAACATTTAGGTCATTTTCGTCATCCTTGGACTTATTCTAATCGAATTAGGGTTTTTAACCAATCTTGTGCATCCAATAAGTGATTTTGTGTCATTGGTTGAACATTTAGGTCATTTTCGTCCTCCTTCGACTTATTCTAATCCAATTAGGGTTTTCAACCAATCTTATGCATCCAATAAGTGATTTTGTGTCATTGGTTGATTATTTAGGTGAGTTTTCGTCATCTTTCGACTTATTGTAATCCAATTAGGGTTTTTAACCAATCTTGTGCCTCCAATAAGTGATTTTGTGTCCAAGGTTGAACATTTAGGTCATTTTCATCCTCCCTAGGCTTATTCTAATCCAATTAGGGTTTTAACCAATCTTACGCATCAAATAAGTGATTTTGTGTCATTGGTTGAACATTTAGGACATTTTCGTCCTCCCTAGGCTTATTCTAATTCAATTAGAGTTTTTAACCAATCTTATGCATCCAATAAGTGATTTTGTGTCATTGGTTGAACATTTAGGTCATTTTTGTCATCCTTTGACTTATTCTAATCCAATTAGGGTTTTTAACGAATCTTGTACATCCAATAAGTGATTTTAGGTCATTGGTTGAACATTTAGGTCATTTTCGTCATCCTTTGACTTATTCTAATCCAATAAAGGTTTTTAACCAATCTTGTGCATCCAATAAGTGATTTTGTGTCATTGGTTGAACATTCAGGTCATTTTCGTCCTCCTTCGAATTATTCTAATCCAATTAGGGTTTTTAATCAATCTTGTGCATCCAATAAGTGATTTTGTGTCATTGGTTGAACATTTAGGTCATTTTCGTCCTCCCTGGGCTTATTCTAATCCAATTAGGGTTTTTAACCAATCTTATGCATCCAATAAGTTATTTTGTGTCATTGGTTGAACATTTAGGTCATTTTTGTCATCCTTTCACTTATTCTAATCCAATTACGGTTTTTAACCAATCTTGTGCATCCAATAAGTGATTTTATGTCATTGGTTGAACTTTTAGGTCATTTTCGTCATCCTTCGATTTATTCTAATCCAATTAGGGTTTTTAACCAATCTTGTGCATCCAATAAGTGATTTTGTGTCATTGGTTGAACATTTAGGTCATTTTCATTCTCCTTCAACTTATTCTAATCCAATTAGGGTTTTTAATCAATCTTGTGCATCCAATAAGTGATTTTGTGTCATTAGTTGAACATTTAGGTCAGTTTCGTCCTCCCTAGGCTTATTCTAATCATATTAGGGTTTTTAACCAATCTTGTGCATCCAATAAGTGATGTTGTGTCCTTGGTTGAACATTTAGGTCATTTTCGTCATCCTTGGACTTATTCTAATCGAATTAGGGTTTTTAACCAATCTTGTGCATCCAATAAGTGATGTTGTGTCCTTGGTTGAACATTTAGGTCATTTTCGTCATCCTTTGACTTATTCTAATCCAATAAGGGTTTTTAACCAATCTTGTGCATCCAATAAGTGATTTTGTGTCATTGGTTGAACATTTAGGTCATTTTCGTCATCGTTCGACTTATTCTAATCCAATTAGGGTTTTTAATCAATCTTGTGCATCCAATAAGTGATTTTGTGTCCTTGGTTGAACATTTAGGTCATTTTCGTCATCCTTGGACTTATTCTAATCGAATTAAGGTTTTTAACCAATCTTGTGCATCCAATAAGTGATTTTGTGTCATTGGTTGAACATTTAGGTCATTTTCTTCATCCTTGGACTTATTCTAATTCAATTCGGGTTTTTAACCAATCTTGTGCATCCAATAAGTGATTTTATGTCATTGGTTGAACATTTAGGTCATTTTCGTCATCCTTTGACTTATTCTAATCCAATAAGGGTTTTTAACCAATCTTGTGCATCCAATAAGTGATTTTGTGTCATTGGTTGAACATTTAGGTCATTTTCGTCATCGTTCGACTTATTCTAATCCAATTAGGGTTTTTAATCAATCTTGTGCATCCAATAAGTGATTTTGTGTCCTTGGTTGAACATTTAGGTCATTTTCGTCATCCTTGGACTTATTCTAATCGAATTAAGGTTTTTAACCAATCTTGTGCATCCAATAAGTGATTTTGTGTCATTGGTTGAACATTTAGGTCATTTTCTTCATCCTTGGACTTATTCTAATTCAATTAGGGTTTTTAACCAATCTTGTGCATCCAATAAGTGATTTTGTGTCATTGGTTGAACATTTAGGTCATTTTCGTCATCCTTGGACTTATTCTATTTCAATTAGGGTTTTTAACCAATCTTGTGCATCCAATAAGTGATTTTATGTCATTGGTTGAACATTTAGGTCATTTTCGTCATCCTTCGACTTATTCTAATCCAATTAGGGTTTTCAACCAATCTTATGCATCCAATAAGTGATTTTGTGTCATTGGTTGATTATTTAGGTCAGTTTTCGTCATCCTTCGACTTATTCTAATCCAATTAGGGTTTTTAACCAATCTTGTGCCTCCAATAAGTGATTTTGTGTCCAAGGTTGAACATTTAGGTCATTTTCTTCCTCTCTTGGCTTATTCTAATCCAATTAGGGTTTTAACCAATCTTACGCATCCAATAAGTGATTTTGTGTCATTGGTTGAACATTTAGGTCATTTTCGTCTTCCTTCGACTTATTCTAATCCAATTAGGGTTTTCAACCAATCTTATGCATCCAATAAGTGATTTTGTGTCATTGGTTGATTATTTAGGTGAGTTTTCGTCATCTTTCGACTTATTTTAATCCAATTAGGGTTTTTAACCAATCTTGTGCCTCCAATAAGTGATTTTGTGTCCAAGGTTGAACATTTAGGTCATTTTCATCCTCCCTAGGCTTATTCTAATCCAATTAGGGTTTTAACCAATCTTACGCATCAAATAAGTGATTTTGTGTCATTGGTTGAACATTTAGGACATTTTCGTCCTCCCTAGGCTTATTCTAATTCAATTAGAGTTTTTAACCAATCTTATGCATCCAATAAGTGATTTTGTGTCATTGGTTGAACATTTAGGTCATTTTTGTCATCCTTTGACTTATTCTAATCCAATTAGGGTTTTTAACGAATCTTGTACATCCAATAAGTGATTTTATGTCATTGGTTGAACATTTAGGTCATTTTCGTCATCCTTTGACTTATTCTAATCCAATAAAGGTTTTTAACCAATCTTGTGCATCCAATAAGTGATTTTGTGTCATTGGTTGAACATTCAGGTCATTTTCGTCCTCCTTCGAATTATTCTAATCCAATTAGGGTTTTTAATCAATCTTGTGCATCCAATAAGTGATTTTGTGTCATTGGTTGAACATTTAGGTCATTTTCGTCCTCCCTAGGCTTATTCTAATTCAATTAGGGTTTTTAACCAATCTTATGCATCCAATAAGTTATTTTGTGTCATTGGTTGAACATTTAGGTCATTTTTGTCATCCTTTCACTTATTCTAATCCAATTACGGTTTTTAACCAATCTTGTGCATCCAATAAGTGATTTTATGTCATTGGTTGAACTTTTAGGTCATTTTCGTCATCCTTCGACTTATTCTAATCCAATTAGGGTTTTTAACCAATCTTGTGCATCCAATAAGTGATTTTGTGTCATTGGTTGAACATTTAGGTCATTTTCATTCTCCTTCAACTTATTCTAATCCAATTAGGGTTTTTAATCAATCTTGTGCATCCAATAAGTGATTTTGTGTCATTAGTTGAACATTTAGGTCAGTTTCGTCCTCCCTAGGCTTATTCTAATCATATTAGGGTTTTTAACCAATCTTGTGCATCCAATAAGTGATGTTGTGTCCTTGGTTGAACATTTAGGTCATTTTCGTCATCCTTGGACTTATTCTAATCGAATTAGGGTTTTTAACCAATCTTGTGCATCCAATAAGTGATGTTGTGTCCTTGGTTGAACATTTAGGTCATTTTCGTCATCCTTTGACTTATTCTAATCCAATAAGGGTTTTTAACCAATCTTGTGCATCCAATAAGTGATTTTGTGTCATTGGTTGAACATTTAGGTCATTTTCGTCATCGTTCGACTTATTCTAATCCAATTAGGGTTTTTAATCAATCTTGTGCATCCAATAAGTGATTTTGTGTCCTTGGTTGAACATTTAGGTCATTTTCGTCATCCTTGGACTTATTCTAATCGAATTAAGGTTTTTAACCAATCTTGTGCATCCAATAAGTGATTTTGTGTCATTGGTTGAACATTTAGGTCATTTTCTTCATCCTTGGACTTATTCTAATTCAATTCGGGTTTTTAACCAATCTTGTGCATCCAATAAGTGATTTTATGTCATTGGTTGAACATTTAGGTCATTTTCGTCATCCTTTGACTTATTCTAATCCAATAAGGGTTTTTAACCAATCTTGTGCATCCAATAAGTGATTTTGTGTCATTGGTTGAACATTTAGGTCATTTTCGTCCTCCTTCGACTTATTCTAATCCAATTAGGGTTTTTAATCAATCTTGTGCATCCAATAAGTGATTTTGTGTCATTGGTTGAACATTTAGGTCATTTTCGTCATCCTTGGACTTATTCTAATTCAATTAGGGTTTTTAACCAATCTTTTGCATCCAATAAGTGAGTTTATGTCATTGGTTGAACATTTAGGTCATTTTCGTCATCCTTCGACTTATACTAATCTAATTAGGGTTTTTAATCAATCTTGTGCATCCAATAAGTGATTTTGTGTCATTGGTTGAACATTTAGGTCATTTTCGTCCTCCCTAGGCTTATTCTAATCATATTAGGGTTTTTAACCAATCTTGTGCATCCAATAAGTGATTTGTGTCCTTGGTTGAACATTTAGGTCATTTTCGTCATCCTTGGACTTATTCTAATCGAATTAGGGTTTTTAACAAATCTTGTGCATCCAATAAGTGATTTTGTGTCATTGGTTGAACATTTAGGTCATTTTCGTCATCCTTTGACTTATTCTAATCCAATAAGGGTTTTTAAGCAATCTTGTGCATCCAATAAGTGATTTTGTGTCATTGGTTGAACATTTAGGTCATTTTCGTCCTCCTTCGACTTATTCTAATCCAATTAGGGTTTTTAATCAATCTTATGCATCCAATAAGTGATTTTGTGTCATTGGTTGAACATTTAGGTCATTTTCGTCCTCCCTAAGCTTATTCTAATCCAATTAGGGTTTTTAACCAATCTTATGCATCCAATAAGTGATTTTGTGTCATTGGTTGAACATTTAGGTTATTTTTGTCATCCTTTCACTTATTCTAATCCAATTTGGGTTTTTAACCAATCTTGTGCATCCAATAAGTGATTTTATGCAATTGGTTGAACATTTAGGTCATTTTTCGTCCTCCCTAGGCTTATTCTAATCATATTAGGGTTTTTAACCAATCTTGTGCATCCAATAAGTGATTTTGTGTCCTTGGTTGAACATTTACGTCGTTTTCGTCATCCTTGGACTTATTCTAATCGAATTAGGGTTTTTAACCAATCTTGTGCATCCAATAAGTCATTTTGTGTCATTGGTTGAACATTTAGGTCATTTTCGTCATCCTTGGACTTATTCTAATTCAATTAGAGTTTTTAACCAATCTTGTGCATCCAATAAGTGATTTTATGTCATTGGTTGAACATTTAGGTAATTTTCGTCATCCTTTGACTTATTCTAATCCAATAAGGGTTTTTAACCAATCTTGTGCATCCAATAAGTGATTTTGTGTTATTGGTTGAACATTTAGGTCATTTTCGTCATCGTTCGACTTATTCTAATCCAATTAGGGTTTTTAATCAATCTTGTGCATCCAATAAGTGATTTTGTGTCATTGGTTGAACATTTAGGTCATTTTCGTCCTCCCTAGGCTTATTCTAATCCAATTAGGGTTTTTAACCAATCTTATGCATCCAATAAGTTATTTTGTGTCATTGGTTGAACATTTAGGTCATTTTTGTCATCCTTTCACTTATTCTAATCCAATTACGGTTTTTAACCAATCTTGTGCATCCAATAAGTGATTTTATGTCATTGGTTGAACTTTTAGGTCATTTTCGTCATCCTTCGACTTATTCTAATCCAATTAGGGTTTTTAACCAATCTTGTGCATCCAATAAGTGATTTTGTGTCATTGGTTGAACATATAGGTCATTTTCATTCTCCTTCAACTTATTCTAATCCAATTAGGGTTTTTAATCAATCTTGTGCATCCAATAAGTGATTTTGTGTCATTAGTTGAACATTTAGGTCATTTTCGTCCTCCCTAGGCTTATTCTAATCATGTTAGGGTTTTTAACCAATCTTGTGCATCCAATAAGTGATGTTGTGTCCTTGGTTGAACATTTAGGTCATTTTCGTCATCCTTGGACTTATTCTAATCGAATTAGGGTTTTTAACCAATCTTGTGCATCCAATAAGTGATTTTGTGTCATTGGTTGAACATTTATGTTATTTTCGTCATCCTTGGACTTATTCTAATTCAATTAGGGTTTTTAACCAACCTTGTGCATCCAATAAGTTATTTTATGTCATTGGTTGAACATTTAGGTCATTTTCGTCATCCTTTGACTTATGCTAATCCAATAAGGGTTTTTAACCAGTCTTGTGCATCCAATAAGTGATTTTGTGTCATTGGTTGAACATTTAGGTCATTTTCGTTATCCTTCGACTTATTCTAATCCAATTAGTGTTTTTAACCAATCTTGTGCATCCAATAAGTGATTTTGTGTCATTGGTTGAACATTTAGGTCATTTTCATTCTCCTTCAACTTATTCTAATCCAATTAGGGTTTATAATCAATCTTGTGCATCCAATAAGTGATTTTCGGTCATTGGTTGATCATTTAGGTAATTTTCGTCCTCCCTAGGCTTATTCTAATCATATTAGGGTTTTTAACCAATCTTGTGCATCCAATAAGTGATTTTGTGTCCTTGGTTGAACATTTAGGTCATTTTCGTCATCCTTGGACTTATTCTAATCGAATTAGGGTTTTTAACCAATCTTGTGCATCCAATAAGTGATTTTGTGTCATTGGTTGAACATTTAGGTCATTTTCTTCATCCTTGGACTTATTCTAATTCTATTAGGGTTTTTAACCAGTCTTGTGCATCCAATAAGTGATTTTATTTCATTGGTTGAACATTTAGGTCATTTTCGTCATCCTTTGACTTATTCTAATCCAATAAGGGTTTTTAACCAATCTTGTGCATCCAATAAGTGATTTTGTGTCATTGGTTGAACATTTAGGTCATTTTCGTCATCCTTCGACTTATTCTAATCCAATTAGGGTTTTTAATCAATCTTGTGCATCCAATAAGTGATTTTGTGTCATTGGTTGAACATTTAGGTCATTTTCGTCCTCCCTAGGCTTATTCTAATCATATTAGGGTTTTTAACCAATCTTGTGCATCCAATAAGTGATTTGTGTCCTTGGTTGAACATTTAGGTCATTTTCGTCATCCTTGGACTTATTCTAATCGAATTAGGGTTTTTAACAAATCTTGTGCATCCAATAAGTGATTTTGTGTCATTGGTTGAACATTTAGGTCATTTTCGTCATCCTTTGACTTATTCTAATCCAATAAGGGTTTTTAAGCAATCTTGTGCATCCAATAAGTGATTTTGTGTCATTGGTTGAACATTTAGGTCATTTTCGTTATCCTTCGACTTATTCTAATCCAATTAGGGTTTTTAACCAATCTTGTGCATCCAATAACTGATTTTGTGTCATTGGTTGAACATTTAGGTCATTTTCATTCTCCTTCAACTTATTCTAATCCAATTAGGGTTTATAATCAATCTTGTGCATCCAATAAGTAATTTTCGGTCATTGGTTGAACATTTAGGTAATTTTCGTCCTCCCTAGGCTTATTCTAATCATATTAGGGTTTTTAACCAATCTTGTGCATCCAATAAGTGATTTTGTGTCCTTGGTTGAACATTTAGGTCATTTTCGTCATCCTTGGACTTATTCTAATCGAATTAGGGTTTTTAACCAATCTTGTGCATCCAATAAGTGATTTTGTGTCATTGGTTGAACATTTAGGTCATTTTCGTCATCCTTGGACTTATTCTAATTCAATTAGGGTTTTTAACCAGTCTTCTGCATCCAATAAGTGATTTTGTGTCATTGGTTGATTATTTAGGTCATTTTCGTCATCCTTCGACTTATTCTAATCCAATTGGGGTTTTTAACCAATCTTGTGCCTCCAAGAAGTGATTTTGTGTCCAAGGTTGAACATTTAGGTCATTTTCTTCCTCCCTTGGCTTATTCTAATCCAATTAGGGTTTTAACCAATCTTACGCATCCAATAAGTGATTGTGTCATTGGTTGAACATTTAGGTCATTTTCGTCCTCTTTCGACTTATTCTAATCCAATTAGGGTTTTCAACCAATCTTATGCATCCAATAAGTGATTTTGTGTCATTGGTTGATTATTTAGGTCAGTTTTCGTCATCCTTCGACTTATTGTAATCCAATTAGGGTTTTTAACCAATCTTGTGCCTCCAATAAGTGATTTTGAGTCCAAGGTTGAACATTTAGGTCATTTTCATCCTCCCTAGGCGTATTCTAATCCAATTAGGGTTTTAACCAATCTTACGCATCCAATAAGTGATTTTGTGTCATTGGTTGAACATTTAGGACATTTTCGTCCTCCCTAGGCTTATTATAATTCAATTAGAGTTTTTAACCAATCTTATGCATCCAATAAGTGATTTTGTGTCATTGGTTAAACATTTAGGACATTTTTGTCATCCTTTGACTTATTCTAATCCAATTAGGGTTATTAACGAATCTTGTACATCCAATAAGTGATTTTATGTCATTGGTTGAACATTTAGGTCACTTTCGTCATCCTTTGACTTATTCTGATCCAATAAAGGTTTTTAACCAATCTTGTGTATCCAATAAGTGATATTGTGTCATTGGTTGAACATTTAGGTCATTTTCGTCCTCCTTCGACTTATTCTAATCCAATTAGGGTTTTTAATCAATCTTGTGCATCCAATAAGTGATTTTGTGTCATTGGTTGAACATTTAGGTCATTTTCGTCCTCCCTAGGCTTATTCTAATCCAATTAGGGTTTTTAACCAATCTTATGCATCCAATAAGTGATTTTGTGTCATTGGTTGAACATTTAGGTTATTTTTGTCATCCTTTCACTTATTCTAATCCAATTTGGGTTTTTAACCAATCTTGTGCATCCAATAAGTGATTTTATGCAATTGGTTGAACATTTAGGTCATTTTTCGTCCTCCCTAGGCTTATTCTAATCATATTAGGGTTTTTAACCAATCTTGTGCATCCAATAAGTGATTTTGTGTCCTTGGTTGAACATTTACGTCATTTTCGTCATCCTTGGACTTATTCTAATCGAATTAGGGTTTTTAACCAATCTTGTGCATCCAATAAGTCATTTTGTGTCATTGGTTGAACATTTAGGTCATTTTCGTCATCCTTGGACTTATTCTAATTCAATTAGGGTTTTTAACCAATCTTGTGCATCCAATAAGTGATTTTATGTCATTGGTTGAACATTTAGGTAATTTTCGTCATCCTTTGACTTATTCTAATCCAATAAGGGTTTTTAACCAATCTTGTGCATCCAATAAGTGATTTTGTGTCATTGGTTGAACATTTAGGTCATTTTCGTCCTCCTTCGACTTATTCTAATCCAATTAGGGTTTTTAATCAATCTTGTGCATCCAATAAGTGATTTTGTGTCATTGGTTGAACATTTAGGTCATTTTTGTCCTCCATAGGCTTATTCTAATCCAATTAGGGTTTTTAACCAATCTTATGCATCCAATAAGTGATTTTGTGTCATTGGTTGAACATTTAGGTAATTTTTGTCATCCTTTCACTTATTCTAATCTAATTTGGGTTTTTAACCAATCTTGTGCATCCCATAAGTGATTTTATGTCATTGGTTGAACATTTAGGTCATTTTCGTCATCCTTCGACTTATTCTAATCCAATTAGGGTTTTTAACCAATCTTGTGCATCCAATAAGTGATTTTGTGTCATTGGTTGAACATTTAGGTCATTTTCGTCCTCCTTCGACTTATTCTAATCCAATTAGGGTTTTTAATCAATCTTGTGCATCCAATAAGTGATTTTGTGTCATTGGTTGAACATTTAGGTCATTTTCGTCCTCCCTAGGCTTATTCTAATCATATTAGGGTTTTTAACCAATCTTGTGCATCCAATAAGTGATTTTGTGTCCTTGGTTGAACATTTAGGTCATTTTCGTCATCCTTGAACTTATTCTAATCGAATTAGGGTTTTTAACCAATCTTGTGCATCCAATAAGTCATTTTGTGTCGTTGGTTGAAAATTTAGGTCATTTTCGTCCTCCCTAGGCTTATTCTAATCATATTAGGGTTTTTAACCAATCTTGTGCATCCAATAAGTGATTTTGTGTCCTTGGTTGAACATTTAGGTCATTTTCGTCATCCTTGGACTTATTCTAATCGAATTAGGGTTTTTAACCAATCTTGTGCATCCAATAAATGATTTTGTGTCATTGGTTGAACATTTAGGTCATTTTCGTCATCCTTGGACTTATTCTAATTCAATTAGGGTTTTTAACCAGTCTTCTGCATCCAATAAGTGATTTTATGTCATTGGTTGAACATTTAGGTCATTTTCGTCATCCTTTGACTTATTCTAATCCAATAAGGGTTTTTAACCAATCTTGTGCATCCAATAAGTGATTTTGTGTCATTGGTTGAACATTTAGGTCATTCTCGTCATCGTTCGACTTATTCTAATCCAATTAGGGTTTTTAATCAATCTTGTGCATCCAATAAGTGATTTTGTGTCATTGGTTGAACATTTAGGTCATTTTCGTCATCCTTGGACTTATTCTAATCGAATTAAGGTTTTTAACCAATCTTGTGCATCCAATAAGTGATTTTGTGTCATTGGTTGAACATTTAGGTCATTTTCTTCATCCTTGGACTTATTCTAATTCAATTAGGGTTTTTAACCAATCTTGTGCATCCAATAAGTGATTTTATGTCATTGGTTGAACATTTAGGTCATTTTCGTCAGCCTTTGACTTATTCTAATCCAATAAGGGTTTTTAACCAATCTTGTGCATCCAATAAGTGATTTTGTGTCATTGGTTGAACATTTAGGTCATTCTCGTCATCGTTCGACTTATTCTAATCCAATTAGGGTTTTTAATCAATCTTGTGCATCCAATAAGTGATTTTGTGTCCTTGGTTGAACATTTAGGTCATTTTCGTCATCCTTGGACTTATTCTAATCGAATTAAGGTTTTTAACCAATCTTGTGCATCCAATAAGTGATTTTGTGTCATTGGTTGAACATTTAGGTCATTTTCTTCATCCTTGGACTTATTCTAATTCAATTAGGGTTTTTAACCAATCTTGTGCATCCAATAAGTGATTTTGTGTCATTGGTTGAACATTTAGGTCATTTTCGTCATCCTTGGACTTATTCTATTTCAATTAGGGTTTTTAACCAATCTTGTGCATCCAATAAGTGATTTTATGTCATTGGTTGAACATTTAGGTCATTTTCGTCATCCTTCGACTTATTCTAATCCAATTAGGGTTTTCAACCAATCTTATGCATCCAATAAGTGATTTTGTGTCATTGGTTGATTATTTAGGTCAGTTTTCGTCATCCTTCGACTTATTCTAATCCAATTAGGGTTTTTAACCAATCTTGTGCCTCCAATAAGTGATTTTGTGTCCAAGGTTGAACATTTAGGTCATTTTCTTCCTCTCTTGGCTTATTCTAATCCAATTAGGGTTTTAACCAATCTTACGCATCCAATAAGTGATTTTGTGTCATTGGTTGAACATTTAGGTCATTTTCGTCTTCCTTCGACTTATTCTAATCCAATTAGGGTTTTCAACCAATCTTATGCATCCAATAAGTGATTTTGTGTCATTGGTTGATTATTTAGGTGAGTTTTCGTCATCTTTCGACTTATTTTAATCCAATTAGGGTTTTTAACCAATCTTGTGCCTCCAATAAGTGATTTTGTGTCCAAGGTTGAACATTTAGGTCATTTTCATCCTCCCTAGGCTTATTCTAATCCAATTAGGGTTTTAACCAATCTTACGCATCAAATAAGTGATTTTGTGTCATTGGTTGAACATTTAGGACATTTTCGTCCTCCCTAGGCTTATTCTAATTCAATTAGAGTTTTTAACCAATCTTATGCATCCAATAAGTGATTTTGTGTCATTGGTTGAACATTTAGGTCATTTTTGTCATCCTTTGACTTATTCTAATCCAATTAGGGTTTTTAACGAATCTTGTACATCCAATAAGTGATTTTATGTCATTGGTTGAACATTTAGGTCATTTTCGTCATCCTTTGACTTATTCTAATCCAATAAAGGTTTTTAACCAATCTTGTGCATCCAATAAGTGATTTTGTGTCATTGGTTGAACATTCAGGTCATTTTCGTCCTCCTTCGAATTATTCTAATCCAATTAGGGTTTTTAATCAATCTTGTGCATCCAATAAGTGATTTTGTGTCATTGGTTGAACATTTAGGTCATTTTCGTCCTCCCTAGGCTTATTCTAATTCAATTAGGGTTTTTAACCAATCTTATGCATCCAATAAGTTATTTTGTGTCATTGGTTGAACATTTAGGTCATTTTTGTCATCCTTTCACTTATTCTAATCCAATTACGGTTTTTAACCAATCTTGTGCATCCAATAAGTGATTTTATGTCATTGGTTGAACTTTTAGGTCATTTTCGTCATCCTTCGACTTATTCTAATCCAATTAGGGTTTTTAACCAATCTTGTGCATCCAATAAGTGATTTTGTGTCATTGGTTGAACATTTAGGTCATTTTCATTCTCCTTCAACTTATTCTAATCCAATTAGGGTTTTTAATCAATCTTGTGCATCCAATAAGTGATTTTGTGTCATTGGTTGAACATTTAGGTCATTTTCGTCCTCCCTAGGCTTATTCTAATCCAATTAGGGTTTTTAACCAATCTTATGCATCCAATAAGTTATTTTGTGTCCTTGGTTGAACATTTAGGTCATTTTCGTCATCCTTGGACTTATTCTAATCGAATTAAGGTTTTTAACCAATCTTGTGCATCCAATAAGTGATTTTGTGTCATTGGTTGAACATTTAGGTCATTTTCTTCATCCTTGGACTTATTCTAATTCAATTAGGGTTTTTAACCAATCTTGTGCATCCAATAAGTGATTTTATGTCATTGGTTGAACATTTAGGTCATTTTCGTCAGCCTTTGACTTATTCTAATCCAATAAGGGTTTTTAACCAATCTTGTGCATCCAATAAGTGATTTTGTGTCATTGGTTGAACATTTAGGTCATTTTCGTCCTCCTTCGACTTATTCTAATCCAATTAGGGTTTTTAATCAATCTTGTGCATCCAATAAGTGATTTTGTGTCATTGGTTGAACATTTAGGTCATTTTTGTCCTCCATAGGCTTATTCTAATCCAATTAGGGTTTTTAACCAATCTTATGCATCCAATAAGTGATTTTGTGTCATTGGTTGAACATTTAGGTAATTTTTGTCATCCTTTCACTTATTCTAATCCAATTTGGGTTTTTAACCAATCTTGTGCATCCCATAAGTGATTTTATGTCATTGGTTGAACATTTAGGTCATTTTCGTCATCCTTCGACTTATTCTAATCCAATTAGGGTTTTTAACCAATCTTGTGCATCCAATAAGTGATTTTGTGTCATTGGTTGAACATTTAGGTCATTTTCGTCCTCCTTCGACTTATTCTAATCGAATTAGGGTTTTTAACCAATCTTGTGCATCCAATAAGTGATTTTGTGTCATAGGTTGAACATTTAGGTCATTTTTGTCCTCCATAGGCTTATTCTAATCCAATTAGGGTTTTTAACCAATCTTATGCATCCAATAAGTGATTTTGTGTCATTGGTTGAACATTTAGGTAATTTTTGTCATCCTTTCACTTATTCTAATCCAATTTGGGTTTTTAACCAATCTTGTGCATCCAATAAGTGATTTTATGTCATTGGTTGAACATTTAGGTCATTTTTGTCATCCTTCGACTTATTCTAATCCAATTAGGGTTTTTAACCAATCTTGTGCATCCAATAAGTGATTTTGTGTCATTGGTTGAACATTTAGGTCATTTTCGTCCTCCTTCGACTTATTCTAATCCAATTAGGGTTTTTAACCAATCTTGTGCCTCCAATAAGTGATTTTGTGTCAAAGGTTGAACATTTAGGTCATTTTCTTCCTCCCTTGGCTTTTTCTAATCCAATTAGCGTTTTAACCAATCTTACGCATCCAATAAGTGATTTTGTGTCATTGGTTGAACATTTAGGTCATTTTCGTCCTCCTTCAACTTATTCTAATCCAATTAGGGTTTTCAACCAATCTTATGCATCCAATAAGTGATTTTGTGTCATTGGTTGATTATTTAGGTCAGTTTTCGTCATCCTTCGACTTATTGTAATCCAATTAGGGTTTTTAACCAATCTTGTGCATCCAATAAGTGATTTTGTGTCATTGGTTGAACATTTAGGTCATTTTCGTCCTCCTTCGACTTATTCTAATCCAATTAGGGTTTTTAACCAATCTTGTGCCTCCAATAAGTGATTTTGTGTCAAAGGTTGAACATTTAGGTCATTTTCTTCCTCCCTTGGCTTATTCTAATCCAATTAGGGTTTTAACCAATCTTACGCATCCAATAAGTGATTTTGTGTCATTGGTTGAACATTTAGGTCATTTTCGTCCTCCTTCGACTTATTCTAATCCAATTAGGGTTTTCAACCAATCTTATGCATCCAATAAGTGATTTTGTGTCATTGGTTGATTATTTAGGCCAGTTTTCGTCATCCTTCGACTTATTGTAATCCAATTAGGGTTTTTAACCAATCTTGTGCCTCCAATAAGTGATTTTGTGTCCAAGGTTGAACATTTAGGTCATTTTCTTCCTCCCTAGGCTTATTCTAATCCAATTAGGGTTTTAACCAATCTTACGCATCCAATAAGTGATTTTGTGTCATTGGTTGAACATTTAGGACATTTTCGTCCTCCCTAGGCTTATTCTAATTCAATTAGATTTTTTAACCAATCTTATGCATCCAATAAGTAATTTTATGTCATTGGTTGAACATTTAGGTCATTTTTGTCATCCTTTGACTTATTCTAATCCAATTAGGGTTTTTAACGAATCTTGTACATCCAATAAGTGATTTTATGTCATTGGTTGAACATTTAGGTCATTTTCGTCATCCTTTGACTTATTCTAATCCAATAAAGGTTTTTAACCAATCTTGTGCATCCAATAAGTGATTTTGTGTCATTGGTTGAACATTCAGGTCATTTTCGTCCTCCTTCGAATTATTCTAATCCAATTAGGGTTTTTAATCAATCTTGTGCATCCAATAAGTGATTTTGTGTCATTGGTTGAACATTTAGGTCATTTTCGTCCTCCCTAGGCTTATTCTAATCCAATTAAGGTTTTTAACCAATCTTATGCATCCAATAAGTTATTTTGTGTCATTGGTTGAACATTTAGGTCATTTTTGTCATCCTTTCACTTATTCTAATCCAATTACGGTTTTTAACCAATCTTGTGCATCCAATAAGTGATTTTGTGTCATTGGTTGAACATTTAGGTCATTTTCGTCCTCCTTCGACTTATTCTAATCCAATTAGGGTTTTTAACCAATCTTGTGCCTCCAAAAAGTGATTTTGTGTCCAAGGTTGAACATTTAGGTCATTTTCTTCCTCCCTAGGCTTATTCTAATCCAATTAGGGTTTTAACCAATCTTACGCATCCAATAAGTGATTTTGTGTCATTGGTTGAACATTTAGGACATTTTCGTCCTCCCTAGGCTTATTCTAATTCAATTATATTTTTTAACCAATCTTATGCATCCAATAAGTGATTTTATGTCATTGGTTGAACATTTAGGTCATTTTTGTCATCCTTTGACTTATTCTAATCCAATTAGGGTTTTTAACGAATCTTGTACATCCAATAAGTGATTTTATGTCATTGGTTGAACATTTAGGTCATTTTCGTCATCCTTTGACTTATTCTAATCCAATAAAGGTTTTTAACCAATCTTGTGCATCCAATAAGTGATTTTGTGTCATTGGTTGAACATTCAGGTCATTTTCGTCCTCCTACGAATTATTCTAATCCATTTAGGGTTTTTAATCAATCTTGTGCATCCAATAAGTGATTTTGTGTCATTGGTTGAACATTTAGGTCATTTTCGTCCTCCCTAGGCTTATTCTAATCCAATTAGGGTTTTTAACCAATCTTATGCATCCAATAAGTTATTTTGTGTCCTTGGTTGAACATTTAGGTCATTTTCGTCATCCTTGGACTTATTCTAATCGAATTAAGGTTTTTAACCAATCTTGTGCATCCAATAAGTGATTTTGTGTCATTGGTTGAACATTTAGGTCATTTTCTTCATCCTTGGACTTATTCTAATTCAATTAGGGTTTTTAACCAATCTTGTGCATCCAATAAGTGATTTTATGTCATTGGTTGAACATTTAGGTCATTTTCGTCAGCCTTTGACTTATTCTAATCCAATAAGGGTTTTTAACCAATCTTGTGCATCCAATAAGTGATTTTGTGTCATTGGTTGAACATTTAGGTCATTTTCGTCCTCCTTCGACTTATTCTAATCCAATTAGGGTTTTTAATCAATCTTGTGCATCCAATAAGTGATTTTGTGTCATTGGTTGAACATTTAGGTAATTTTCGTCATCCTTGGACTTATTCTAATTCAATTAGGGTTTTTAACCAATCTTGTGCATCCAATAAGTGAGTTTATGTCATTGGTTGAACATTTAGGTCATTTTCGTCATCCTTCGACTTATTCTAATCTAATTAGGGTTTTTAATCAATCTTGTGCATCCAATAAGTGATTTTGTGTCATTGGTTGAACATTTAGGTCATTTTCGTCCTCCCTAGGCTTATTCTAATCATATTAGGGTTTTTAACCAATCTTGTGCATCCAATAAGTGATTTGTGTCCTTGGTTGAACATTTAGGTCATTTTCGTCATCCTTGGACTTATTCTAATCGAATTAGGGTTTTTAACCAATCTTGTGCATCCAATAAGTGATTTTGTGTCATTGGTTGAAGATTTAGGTCATTTTCGTCATCCTTTGACTTATTCTAATCCAATAAGGGTTTTTAAGCAATCTTGTGCATCCAATAAGTGATTTTGTGTCATTGGTTGAACATTTAGGTCATTTTCGTCCTCCTTCGACTTATTCTAATCCAATTAGGGTTTTTAATCAATCTTGTGCATCCAATAAGTGATTTTGTGTCATTGGTTGAACATTTAGGTCATTTTCGTCATCCTTGGACTTATTCTAATTCAATTAGGGTTTTTAACCAATCTTGTGCATCCAATAAGTGATTTTGTGTCATTGGTTGAACATTTAGGTCATTTTCGTCCTCCTTCGACTTATTCTAATCCAATTAGGGTTTTTAATCAATCTTGTGCATCCAATAAGTGATTTTGTGTCATTGGTTGAACATTTAGGTCATTTTTGTCCTCCATAGGCTTATTCTAATCCAATTAGGGTTTTTAACCAATCTTATGCATCCAATAAGTGATTTTGTGTCATTGGTTGAACATTTAGGTAATTTTTGTCATCCTTTCACTTATTCTAATCCAATTTGGGTTTTTAACCAATCTTGTGCATCCCATAAGTGATTTTATGTCATTGGTTGAACATTTAGGTCATTTTCGTCATCCTTCGACTTATTCTAATCCAATTAGGGTTTTTAACCAATCTTGTGCATCCAATAAGTGATTTTGTGTCATTGGTTGAACATTTAGGTCATTTTCGTCCTCCTTCGACTTATTCTAATCCAATTAGGGTTTTTAACCAATCTTGTGCCTCCAATAAGTGATTTTGTGTCAAAGGTTGAACATTTAGGTCATTTTCTTCCTCCCTTGGCTTATTCTAATCCAATTAGCGTTTTAACCAATCTTACGCATCCAATAAGTGATTTTGTGTCATTGGTTGAACATTTAGGTCATTTTCGTCCTCCTTCAACTTATTCTAATCCAATTAGGGTTTTCAACCAATCTTATGCATCCAATAAGTGATTTTGTGTCATTGGTTGATTATTTAGGTCAGTTTTCGTCATCCTTCGACTTATTGTAATCCAATTAGGGTTTTTAACCAATCTTGTGCCTCCAAAAAGTGATTTTGTGTCCAAGGTTGAACATTTAGGTCATTTTCTTCCTCCCTAGGCTTATTCTAATCCAATTAGGGTTTTAACCAATCTTACGCATCCAATAAGTGATTTTGTGTCATTGGTTGAACATTTAGGACATTTTCGTCCTCCCTAGGCTTATTCTAATTCAATTATATTTTTTAACCAATCTTATGCATCCAATAAGTGATTTTATGTCATTGGTTGAACATTTAGGTCATTTTTGTCATCCTTTGACTTATTCTAATCCAATTAGGGTTTTTAACGAATCTTGTACATCCAATAAGTGATTTTATGTCATTGGTTGAACATTTAGGTCATTTTCGTCATCCTTTGACTTATTCTAATCCAATAAAGGTTTTTAACCAATCTTGTGCATCCAATAAGTGATTTTGTGTCATTGGTTGAACATTCAGGTCATTTTCATCCTCCTACGAATTATTCTAATCCATTTAGGGTTTTTAATCAATCTTGTGCATCCAATAAGTGATTTTGTGTCATTGGTTGAACATTTAGGTCATTTTCGTCCTCCCTAGGCTTATTCTAATCCAATTAGGGTTTTTAACCAATCTTATGCATCCAATAAGTTATTTTGTGTCCTTGGTTGAACATTTAGGTCATTTTCGTCATCCTTGGACTTATTCTAATCGAATTAAGGTTTTTAACCAATCTTGTGCATCCAATAAGTGATTTTGTGTCATTGGTTGAACATTTAGGTCATTTTCTTCATCCTTGGACTTATTCTAATTCAATTAGGGTTTTTAACCAATCTTGTGCATCCAATAAGTGATTTTATGTCATTGGTTGAACATTTAGGTCATTTTCGTCAGCCTTTGACTTATTCTAATCCAATAAGGGTTTTTAACCAATCTTGTGCATCCAATAAGTGATTTTGTGTCATTGGTTGAACATTTAGGTCATTTTCGTCCTCCTTCGACTTATTCTAATCCAATTAGGGTTTTTAATCAATCTTGTGCATCCAATAAGTGATTTTGTGTCATTGGTTGAACATTTAGGTCATTTTTGTCCTCCATAGGCTTATTCTAATCCAATTAGGGTTTTTAACCAATCTTATGCATCCAATAAGTGATTTTGTGTCATTGGTTGAACATTTAGGTAATTTTTGTCATCCTTTCACTTATTCTAATCTAATTTGGGTTTTTAACCAATCTTGTGCATCCCATAAGTGATTTTATGTCATTGGTTGAACATTTAGGTCATTTTCGTCATCCTTCGACTTATTCTAATCCAATTAGGGTTTTTAACCAATCTTGTGCATCCAATAAGTGATTTTGTGTCATTGGTTGAACATTTAGGTCATTTTCGTCCTCCTTCGACTTATTCTAATCCAATTAGGGTTTTTAACCAATCTTGTGCTTCCAATAAGTGATTTTGTGTCAAAGGTTGAACATTTAGGTCATTTTCTTCCTCCCTTGGCTTATTCTAATCCAATTAGCGTTTTAACCAATCTTACGCATCCAATAAGTGATTTTGTGTCATTGGTTGAACATTTAGGTCATTTTCGTCCTCCTTCAACTTATTCTAATCCAATTAGGGTTTTCAACCAATCTTATGCATCCAATAAGTGATTTTGTGTCATTGGTTGATTATTTAGGTCAGTTTTCGTCATCCTTCGACTTATTGTAATCCAATTAGGGTTTTTAACCAATCTTGTGCCTCCAAAAAGTGATTTTGTGTCCAAGGTTGAACATTTAGGTCATTTTCTTCCTCCCTAGGCTTATTCTAATCCAATTAGGGTTTTAACCAATCTTACGCATCCAATAAGTGATTTTGTGTCATTGGTTGAACATTTAGGACATTTTCGTCCTCCCTAGGCTTATTCTAATTCAATTATATTTTTTAACCAATCTTATGCATCCAATAAGTGATTTTATGTCATTGGTTGAACATTTAGGTCATTTTTGTCATCCTTTGACTTATTCTAATCCAATTAGGGTTTTTAACGAATCTTGTACATCCAATAAGTGATTTTATGTCATTGGTTGAACATTTAGGTCATTTTCGTCATCCTTTGACTTATTCTAATCCAATAAAGGTTTTTAACCAATCTTGTGCATCTAATAAGTGATTTTGTGTCATTGGTTGAACATTCAGGTCATTTTCATCCTCCTACGAATTATTCTAATCCATTTAGGGTTTTTAATCAATCTTGTGCATCCAATAAGTGATTTTGTGTCATTGGTTGAACATTTAGGTCATTTTCGTCCTCCCTAGGCTTATTCTAATCCAATTAGGGTTTTTAACCAATCTTATGCATCCAATAAGTTATTTTGTGTCCTTGGTTGAACATTTAGGTCATTTTCGTCATCCTTGGACTTATTCTAATCGAATTAAGGTTTTTAACCAATCTTGTGCATCCAATAAGTGATTTTGTGTCATTGGTTGAACATTTAGGTCATTTTCTTCATCCTTGGACTTATTCTAATTCAATTAGGGTTTTTAACCAATCTTGTGCATCCAATAAGTGATTTTATGTCATTGGTTGAACATTTAGGTCATTTTCGTCAGCCTTTGACTTATTCTAATCCAATAAGGGTTTTTAACCAATCTTGTGCATCCAATAAGTGATTTTGTGTCATTGGTTGAACATTTAGGTCATTTTCGTCCTCCTTCGACTTATTCTAATCCAATTAGGGTTTTTAATCAATCTTGTGCATCCAATAAGTGATTTTGTGTCATTGGTTGAACATTTAGGTCATTTTTGTCCTCCATAGGCTTATTCTAATCCAATTAGGGTTTTTAACCAATCTTATGCATCCAATAAGTGATTTTGTGTCATTGGTTGAACATTTAGGTAATTTTTGTCATCCTTTCACTTATTCTAATCTAATTTGGGTTTTTAACCAATCTTGTGCATCCCATAAGTGATTTTATGTCATTGGTTGAACATTTAGGTCATTTTCGTCATCCTTCGACTTATTCTAATCCAATTAGGGTTTTTAACCAATCTTGTGCATCCAATAAGTGATTTTGTGTCATTGGTTGAACATTTAGGTCATTTTCGTCCTCCTTCGACTTATTCTAATCCAATTAGGGTTTTTAACCAATCTTGTGCCTCCAATAAGTGATTTTGTGTCAAAGGTTGAACATTTAGGTCATTTTCTTCCTCCCTTGGCTTATTCTAATCCAATTAGGGTTTTAACCAATCTTACGCATCCAATAAGTGATTTTGTGTCATTGGTTGAACATTTAGGTCATTTTCGTCCTCCTTCGACTTATTCTAATCCAATTAGGGTTTTCAACCAATCTTATGCATCCAATAAGTGATTTTGTGTCATTGGTTGATTATTTAGGCCAGTTTTCGTCATCCTTCGACTTATTGTAATCCAATTAGGGTTTTTAACCAATCTTGTGCCTCCAATAAGTGATTTTGTGTCCAAGGTTGAACATTTAGGTCATTTTCTTCCTCCCTAGGCTTATTCTAATCCAATTAGGGTTTTAACCAATCTTACGCATCCAATAAGTGATTTTGTGTCATTGGTTGAACATTTAGGACATTTTCGTCCTCCCTAGGCTTATTCTAATTCAATTATATTTTTTAACCAATCTTATGCATCCAATAAGTGATTTTATGTCATTGGTTGAACATTTAGGTCATTTTTGTCATCCTTTGACTTATTCTAATCCAATTAGGGTTTTTAACGAATCTTGTACATCCAATAAGTGATTTTATGTCATTGGTTGAACATTTAGGTCATTTTCGTCATCCTTTGACTTATTCTAATCCAATAAAGGTTTTTAACCAATCTTGTGCATCCAATAAGTGATTTTGTGTCATTGGTTGAACATTCAGGTCATTTTCGTCCTCCTTCGAATTATTCTAATCCATTTAGGGTTTTTAATCAATCTTGTGCATCCAATAAGTGATTTGGTGTCATTGGTTGAACATTTAGGTCATTTTCGTCCTCCCTAGGCTTATTCTAATCCAATTAGGGTTTTTAACATATCTTATGCATCCAATAAGTTATTTTGTGTCATTGGTTGAACATTTAGGTCATTTTTGTCATCCTTTCACTTATTCTAATCCAATTACGGTTTTTAATCAATCTTGTGCATCCAATAAGTGATTTTATATCATTGGTTGAACTTTTAGGTCATTTTCGTCATCCTTCGACTTATTCTAATCCAATTAGGGTTTTTAACCAATCTTGTGCATCCAATAAGTGATTTTGTGTCATTGGTTGAACATTTAGGTCATTCTCGTCATCCTTGGACTTATTCTAATTCAATTAGGGTTTTTAACCAGTCTTCTGCATCCAATAAGTGATTTTATGTCATAGGTTGAACATTTAGGTCATTTTTGTCCTCCATAGGCTTATTCTAATCCAATTAGGGTTTTTAACCAATCTTATGCATCCAATAAGTGATTTTGTGTCATTGGTTGAACATTTAGGTAATTTTTGTCATCCTTTCACTTATTCTAATCCAATTTGGGTTTTTAACCAATCTTGTGCATCCAATAAGTGATTTTATGTCATTGGTTGAACATTTAGGTCATTTTCGTCATCCTTCGACTTATTCTAATCCAATTAGGGTTTTTAACCAATCTTGTGCATCCAATAAGTGATTTTGTGTCATTGGTTGAACATTTAGGTCTTTTTCGTCCTCCTTCGACTTATTCTAATCCAATTAGGGTTTTTAACCAATCTTATGCATCCAATAATTGATTTTGTTTCATTGGTTGAACATTTAGGTCATTTTCGTCATCCTTTGACTTATTCTAATCCAATTAGGGTTTTTAACCAATCTTGTGCATCCAATAAGTGATTTTGTGTCATTGGTTGAACATTTAGGTCATTTTCGTCATCCTTTGACTTATTCTAATCCAATAAGGGTTTTTAACCAATCTTGTGCATCCAATAAGTGATTTTGTGTCATTGGTTGAACATTTAGGTCATTTTCGTCATCGTTCGACTTATTCTAATCCAATTAGGGTTTTTAATCAATCTTGTGCATCCAATAAGTGATTTTGTGTCCTTGGTTGAACATTTAGGTCATTTTCGTCATCCTTGGACTTATTCTAATCGAATTAAGGTTTTTAACCAATCTTGTGCATCCAATAAGTGATTTTGTGTCATTGGTTGAACATTTAGGTCATTTTCTTCATCCTTGGACTTATTCTAATTCAATTAGGGTTTTTAACCAATCTTGTGCATCCAATAAGTGATTTTGTGTCATTGGTTGAACATTTAGGTCATTTTCGTCATCCTTGGACTTATTCTATTTCAATTAGGGTTTTTAACCAATCTTGTGCATCCAATAAGTGATTTTATGTCATTGGTTGAACATTTAGGTCATTTTCGTCATCCTTCGACTTATTCTAATCCAATTAGGGTTTTCAACCAATCTTATGCATCCAATAAGTGATTTTGTGTCATTGGTTGATTATTTAGGTCAGTTTTCGTCATCCTTCGACTTATTCTAATCCAATTAGGGTTTTTAACCAATCTTGTGCCTCCAATAAGTGATTTTGTGTCCAAGGTTGAACATTTAGGTCATTTTCTTCCTCTCTTGGCTTATTCTAATCCAATTAGGGTTTTAACCAATCTTACGCATCCAATAAGTGATTTTGTGTCATTGGTTGAACATTTAGGTCATTTTCGTCCTCCTTCGACTTATTCTAATTCAATTAGAGTTTTTAACCAATCTTATGCATCCAATTAGTGATTTTGTGTCATTGGTTGAACATTTAGGTCATTTTTGTCATCCTTTGACTTATTCTAATCCAATTAGGGTTTTTAACGAATCTTGTACATCCAATAAGTGATTTTATGTCATTGGTTGAACATTTAGGTCATTTTCGTCATCCTTTGACTTATTCTAATCCAATAAAGGTTTTTAACCAATCTTGTGCATCCAATAAGTGATTTTGTGTCATTGGTTGAACATTCAGGTCATTTTCGTCCTCCTTCGAATTATTCTAATCCATTTAGGGTTTTTAATCAATCTTGTGCATCCAATAAGTGATTTTGTGTCATTGGTTGAACATTTAGGTCATTTTCGTCCTCCCTAGGCTTATTCTAATCCAATTAGGGTTTTTAACCATTCTTATGCATCCAATAAGTTATTTTGTGTCATTGGTTGAACATTTAGGTCATTTTTGTCATCCTTTCACTTATTCTAATCCAATTACGGTTTTTAATCAATCTTGTGCATCCAATAAGTGATTTTATATCATTGGTTGAACTTTTAGGTCATTTTCGTCATCCTTCGACTTATTCTAATCCAATTAGGGTTTTTAACCAATCTTGTGCATCCAATAAGTGATTTTGTGTCATTGGTTGAACATTTAGGTCATTTTCATTCTCCTTCGACTTATTTTAATCCAATTTTGGTTTATAATCAATCTTGTGCATCCAATAAATGATTTTGTGTCATTGGTTGAACATTTAGGTCATTTTCGTCCTCCCTAGGCTTATTCTAATCCAATTAGGGTTTTTAACCAATCTTATGCATCCAATAAGTGATTTTGTGTCATTGGTTGAACATTTAGGTCATTCTCGTCATCCTTGGACTTATTCTAATTCAATTAGGGTTTTTAACCAGTCTTCTGCATCCAATAAGTGATTTTATGTCATTGGTTGAACATTTAGGTCATTTTCGTCATCCTTGGACTTATTGTAATTCAATTAGGGTTTTTAACCAATCTTGTGCATCCAATAAGTGATTTTATGTCATTGGTTGAACATTTAGGTAATTTTCGTCATCCTTTGACTTATTCTAATCCAATAAGGGTTTTTAACCAATCTTGTGCATCCAATAAGTGATTTTGTGTCATTGGTTGAACATTTAGGTCATTTTCGTCCTCCTTCGACTTATTCTAATCCAATTAGGGTTTTTAATCAATCTTGTGCATCCAATAAGTGATTTTGTGTCATAGGTTGAACATTTAGGTCATTTTTGTCCTCCATAGGCTTATTCTAATCCAATTAGGGTTTTTAACCAATCTTATGCATCCAATAAGTGATTTTGTGTCATTGGTTGAACATTTAGGTAATTTTTGTCATCCTTTCACTTATTCTAATCCAATTTGGGTTTTTAACCAATCTTGTGCATCCCATAAGTGATTTTATGTCATTGGTTGAACATTTAGGTCATTTTCGTCATCCTTCGACTTATTCTAATCCAATTAGGGTTTTTAACCAATCTTGTGCATCCAATAAGTGATTTTGTGTCATTGGTTGAACATTTAGGTCATTTTCGTCCTCCTTCGACTTATTCTAATCCAATTAGGGTTTTTAACCAATCTTGTGCCTCCAATAAGTGATTTTGTGTCAAAGGTTGAACATTTAGGTCATTTTCTTCCTCCCTTGGCTTATTCTAATCCAATTAGCGTTTTAACCAATCTTACGCATCCAATAAGTGATTTTGTGTCATTGGTTGAACATTTAGGTCATTTTCGTCCTCCTTCAACTTATTCTAATCCAATTAGGGTTTTCAACCAATCTTATGCATCCAATAAGTGATTTTGTGTCATTGGTTGATTATTTAGGTCAGTTTTCGTCATCCTTCGACTTATTGTAATCCAATTAGGGTTTTTAACCAATCTTGTGCCTCCAAAAAGTGATTTTGTGTCCAAGGTTGAACATTTAGGTCATTTTCTTCCTCCCTAGGCTTATTCTAATCCAATTAGGGTTTTAACCAATCTTACGCATCCAATAAGTGATTTTGTGTCATTGGTTGAACATTTAGGACATTTTCGTCCTCCCTAGGCTTATTCTAATTCAATTATATTTTTTAACCAATCTTATGCATCCAATAAGTGATTTTATGTCATTGGTTGAACATTTAGGTCAATTTTGTCATCCTTTGACTTATTCTAATCCAATTAGGGTTTTTAACGAATCTTGTACATCCAATAAGTGATTTTATGTCATTGGTTGAACATTTAGGTCATTTTCGTCATCCTTTGACTTATTCTAAT
>JBBPBQ010000002.1:31681687-31702415 GCA_037974755.1 Cicer yamashitae | reverse complement strand
TTTTAGGTCATTTTCGTCATCCTTCGACTTATTCTAATCCAATTAGGGTTTTTAACCAATCTTGTGCATCCAATAAGTGATTTTGTGTCATTGGTTGAACATTTAGGTCATTTTCATTCTCCTTCGATTATTTTAATCCAATTTTGGTTTTTAATCAATCTTGTGCATCCAATAAATGATTTTGTGTCATTGGTTGAACATTTAGGTCATTTTCGTCCTCCCTAGGCTTATTCTAATCCAATTAGGGTTTTTAACCAATCTTATGCATCCAATAAGTGATTTTGTGTCATTGGTTGAACATTTAGGTCATTCTCGTCATCCTTGGACTTATTCTAATTCAATTAGGGTTTTTAACCAGTCTTCTGCATCCAATAAGTGATTTTATGTCATTGGTTGAACATTTAGGTCATTTTCGTCATCCTTTGACTTATTCTAATCCAATAAGGGTTTTTAACCAATCTTGTGCATCCAATAAGTGATTTTGTGTCATTGGTTGAACATTTAGGTCATTCTCGTCATCGTTCGACTTATTCTAATCGAATTAGGGTTTTTAATCAATCTTGTGCATCCAATAAGTGATTTTGTGTCCTTGGTTGAACATTTAGGTCATTTTCGTCATCCTTGGACTTATTCTAATCGAATTAAGGTTTTTAACCAATCTTGTGCATCCAATAAGTGATTTTGTGTCATTGGTTGAACATTTAGGTCATTTTCTTCATCCTTGGACTTATTCTAATTCAATTAGGGTTTTTAACCAATCTTGTGCATCCAATAAGTGATTTTATGTCATTGGTTGAACATTTAGGTCATTTTCGTCAGCCTTTGACTTATTCTAATCCAATAAGGGTTTTTAACCAATCTTGTGCATCCAATAAGTGATTTTGTGTCATTGGTTGAACATTTAGGTCATTTTCGTCCTCCTTCGACTTATTCTAATCCAATTAGGGTTTTTAATCAATCTTGTGCATCCAATAAGTGATTTTGTGTCATTGGTAGAACATTTAGGTCATTTTCGTCATGCTTGGACTTATTCTAATTCAATTAGGGTTTTTAACCAATCTTGTGCATCCAATAAGTGAGTTTATGTCATTGGATGAACATTTAGGTCATTTTCGTCATCCTTCGACTTATTCTAATCTAATTAGGGTTTTTAATCAATCTTGTGCATCCAATAAGTGATTTTGTGTCATTGGTTGAACATTTAGGTCATTTTCGTCCTCCCTAGGCTTATTCTAATCATATTAGGGTTTTTAACCAATCTTGTGCATCCAATAAGTGATTTGTGTCCTTGGTTGAACATTTAGGTCATTTTCGTCATCCTTGGACTTATTCTAATCGAATTAGGGTTTTTAACCAATCTTGTGCATCCAATAAGTGATTTTGTGTCATTGGTTGAAGATTTAGGTCATTTTCGTCATCCTTTGACTTATTCTAATCCAATAAGGGTTTTTAAGCAATCTTGTGCATCCAATAAGTGATTTTGTGTCATTGGTTGAACATTTAGGTCATTTTCGTCCTCCTTCGACTTATTCTAATCCAATTAGGGTTTTTAATCAATCTTGTGCATCCAATAAGTGATTTTGGGTCATTGGTTGAACATTTAGGTCATTTTCGTCCTCCCAAAGCTTATTCTAATCCAATTAGGGTTTTTAACCAATCTTATGCATCCAATAAGTGATTTTGTGTCATTGGTTGAACATTTAGGTTATTTTTGTCATCCTTTCACTTATTCTAATCCAATTTGGGTTTTTAACCAATCTTGTGCATCCAATAAGTGATTTTATGCAATTGGTTGAACATTTAGGTCATTTTTCGTCCTCCCTAGGCTTATTCTAATCATATTAGGGTTTTTAACCAATCTTGTGCATCCAATAAGTGATTTTGTGTCCTTGGTTGAACATTTACGTCATTTTCGTCATCCTTGGACTTATTCTAATCGAATTAGGGTTTTTAACCAATCTTGTGCATCCAATAAGTCATTTTGTGTCATTGGTTGAACATTTAGGTCATTTTCGTCATCCTTGGACTTATTCTAATTCAATTAGGGTTTTTAACCAATCTTGTGCATCCAATAAGTGATTTTATGTCATTGGTTGAACATTTAGGTAATTTTCGTCATCCTTTGACTTATTCTAATCCAATAAGGGTTTTTAACCAATCTTGTGCATCCAATAAGTGATTTTGTGTCATTGGTTGAACATTTAGGTCATTTTCGTCCTCCTTCGACTTATTCTAATCCAATTAGGGTTTTTAATCAATCTTGTGCATCCAATAAGTGATTTTGTGTCATTGGTTGAACATTTAGGTCATTTTTGTCCTCCATAGGCTTATTCTAATCCAATTAGGGTTTTTAACCAATCTTATGCATCCAATAAGTGATTTTGTGTCATTGGTTGAACATTTAGGTAATTTTTGTCATCCTTTCACTTATTCTAATCTAATTTGGGTTTTTAACCAATCTTGTGCATCCCATAAGTGATTTTATGTCATTGGTTGAACATTTAGGTCATTTTCGTCATCCTTCGACTTATTCTAATCCAATTAGGGTTTTTAACCAATCTTGTGCATCCAATAAGTGATTTTGTGTCATTGGTTGAACATTTAGGTCATTTTCGTCCTCCTTCGACTTATTCTAATCCAATTAGGGTTTTTAACCAATCTTGTGCCTCCAATAAGTGATTTTGTGTCAAAGGTTGAACATTTAGGTCATTTTCTTCCTCCCTTGGCTTATTCTAATCCAATTAGGGTTTTAACCAATCTTACGCATCCAATAAGTGATTTTGTGTCATTGGTTGAACATTTAGGTCATTTTCGTCCTCCTTCGACTTATTCTAATCCAATTAGGGTTTTCAACCAATCTTATGCATCCAATAAGTGATTTTGTGTCATTGGTTGATTATTTAGGCCAGTTTTCGTCATCCTTCGACTTATTGTAATCCAATTAGGGTTTTTAACCAATCTTGTGCCTCCAATAAGTGATTTTGTGTCCAAGGTTGAACATTTAGGTCATTTTCTTCCTCCCTAGGCTTATTCTAATCCAATTAGGGTTTTAACCAATCTTACGCATCCAATAAGTGATTTTGTGTCATTGGTTGAACATTTAGGACATTTTCGTCCTCCCTAGGCTTATTCTAATTCAATTATATTTTTTAACCAATCTTATGCATCCAATAAGTGATTTTATGTCATTGGTTGAACATTTAGGTCATTTTTGTCATCCTTTGACTTATTCTAATCCAATTAGGGTTTTTAACGAATCTTGTACATCCAATAAGTGATTTTATGTCATTGGTTGAACATTTAGGTCATTTTCGTCATCCTTTGACTTATTCTAATCCAATAAAGGTTTTTAACCAATCTTGTGCATCCAATAAGTGATTTTGTGTCATTGGTTGAACATTCAGGTCATTTTCATCCTCCTACGAATTATTCTAATCCATTTAGGGTTTTTAATCAATCTTGTGCATCCAATAAGTGATTTTGTGTCATTGGTTGAACATTTAGGTCATTTTCGTCCTCCCTAGGCTTATTCTAATCCAATTAGGGTTTTTAACCAATCTTATGCATCCAATAAGTTATTTTGTGTCCTTGGTTGAACATTTAGGTCATTTTCGTCATCCTTGGACTTATTCTAATCGAATTAAGGTTTTTAACCAATCTTGTGCATCCAATAAGTGATTTTGTGTCATTGGTTGAACATTTAGGTCATTTTCTTCATCCTTGGACTTATTCTAATTCAATTAGGGTTTTTAACCAATCTTGTGCATCCAATAAGTGATTTTATGTCATTGGTTGAACATTTAGGTCATTTTCGTCAGCCTTTGACTTATTCTAATCCAATAAGGGTTTTTAACCAATCTTGTGCATCCAATAAGTGATTTTGTGTCATTGGTTGAACATTTAGGTCATTTTCGTCCTCCTTCGACTTATTCTAATCCAATTAGGGTTTTTAATCAATCTTGTGCATCCAATAAGTGATTTTGTGTCATTGGTTGAACATTTAGGTCATTTTTGTCCTCCATAGGCTTATTCTAATCCAATTAGGGTTTTTAACCAATCTTATGCATCCAATAAGTGATTTTGTGTCATTGGTTGAACATTTAGGTAATTTTTGTCATCCTTTCACTTATTCTAATCCAATTTGGGTTTTTAACCAATCTTGTGCATCCCATAAGTGATTTTATGTCATTGGTTGAACATTTAGGTCATTTTCGTCATCCTTCGACTTATTCTAATCCAATTAGGGTTTTTAACCAATCTTGTGCATCCAATAAGTGATTTTGTGTCATTGGTTGAACATTTAGGTCATTTTCGTCCTCCTTCGACTTATTCTAATCCAATTAGGGTTTTTAACCAATCTTGTGCCTCCAATAAGTGATTTTGTGTCAAAGGTTGAACATTTAGGTCATTTTCTTCCTCCCTTGGCTTATTCTAATCCAATTAGCGTTTTAACCAATCTTACGCATCCAATAAGTGATTTTGTGTCATTGGTTGAACATTTAGGTCATTTTCGTCCTCCTTCAACTTATTCTAATCCAATTAGGGTTTTCAACCAATCTTATGCATCCAATAAGTGATTTTGTGTCATTGGTTGATTATTTAGGTCAGTTTTCGTCATCCTTCGACTTATTGTAATCCAATTAGGGTTTTTAACCAATCTTGTGCCTCCAAAAAGTGATTTTGTGTCCAAGGTTGAACATTTAGGTCATTTTCTTCCTCCCTAGGCTTATTCTAATCCAATTAGGGTTTTAACCAATCTTACGCATCCAATAAGTGATTTTGTGTCATTGGTTGAACATTTAGGACATTTTCGTCCTCCCTAGGCTTATTCTAATTCAATTATATTTTTTAACCAATCTTATGCATCCAATAAGTGATTTTATGTCATTGGTTGAACATTTAGGTCAATTTTGTCATCCTTTGACTTATTCTAATCCAATTAGGGTTTTTAACGAATCTTGTACATCCAATAAGTGATTTTATGTCATTGGTTGAACATTTAGGTCATTTTCGTCATCCTTTGACTTATTCTAATCCAATAAAGGTTTTTAACCAATCTTGTGCATCCAATAAGTGATTTTGTGTCATTGGTTGAACATTCAGGTCATTTTCGTCCTCCTTCGAATTATTCTAATCCATTTAGGGTTTTTAATCAATCTTGTGCATCCAATAAGTGATTTTGTGTCATTGGTTGAACATTTAGGTCATTTTCGTCCTCCCTAGGCTTATTCTAATCCAATTAGGGTTTTTAACCAATCTTATGCATCCAATAAGTTATTTTGTGTCCTTGGTTGAACATTTAGGTCATTTTCGTCATCCTTGGACTTATTCTAATCGAATTAAGGTTTTTAACCAATCTTGTGCATCCAATAAGTGATTTTGTGTCATTGGTTGAACATTTAGGTCATTTTCTTCATCCTTGGACTTATTCTAATTCAATTAGGGTTTTTAACCAATCTTGTGCATCCAATAAGTGATTTTATGTCATTGGTTGAACATTTAGGTCATTTTCGTCAGCCTTTGACTTATTCTAATCCAATAAGGGTTTTTAACCAATCTTGTGCATCCAATAAGTGATTTTGTGTCATTGGTTGAACATTTAGGTCATTTTCGTCCTCCTTCGACTTATTCTAATCCAATTAGGGTTTTTAATCAATCTTGTGCATCCAATAAGTGATTTTGTGTCATTGGTTGAACATTTAGGTCATTTTTGTCCTCCATAGGCTTATTCTAATCCAATTAGGGTTTTTAACCAATCTTATGCATCCAATAAGTGATTTTGTGTCATTGGTTGAACATTTAGGTAATTTTTGTCATCCTTTCACTTATTCTAATCCAATTTGGGTTTTTAACCAATCTTGTGCATCCCATAAGTGATTTTATGTCATTGGTTGAACATTTAGGTCATTTTCGTCATCCTTCGACTTATTCTAATCCAATTAGGGTTTTTAACCAATCTTGTGCATCCAATAAGTGATTTTGTGTCATTGGTTGAACATTTAGGTCATTTTCGTCCTCCTTCGACTTATTCTAATCCAATTAGGGTTTTTAACCAATCTTGTGCCTCCAATAAGTGATTTTGTGTCAAAGGTTGAACATTTAGGTCATTTTCTTCCTCCCTTGGCTTATTCTAATCCAATTAGCGTTTTAACCAATCTTACGCATCCAATAAGTGATTTTGTGTCATTGGTTGAACATTTAGGTCATTTTCGTCCTCCTTCAACTTATTCTAATCCAATTAGGGTTTTCAACCAATCTTATGCATCCAATAAGTGATTTTGTGTCATTGGTTGATTATTTAGGTCAGTTTTCGTCATCCTTCGACTTATTGTAATCCAATTAGGGTTTTTAACCAATCTTGTGCCTCCAAAAAGTGATTTTGTGTCCAAGGTTGAACATTTAGGTCATTTTCTTCCTCCCTAGGCTTATTCTAATCCAATTAGGGTTTTAACCAATCTTACGCATCCAATAAGTGATTTTGTGTCATTGGTTGAACATTTAGGACATTTTCGTCCTCCCTAGGCTTATTCTAATTCAATTATATTTTTTAACCAATCTTATGCATCCAATAAGTGATTTTATGTCATTGGTTGAACATTTAGGTCATTTTTGTCATCCTTTGACTTATTCTAATCCAATTAGGGTTTTTAACGAATCTTGTACATCCAATAAGTGATTTTATGTCATTGGTTGAACATTTAGGTCATTTTCGTCATCCTTTGACTTATTCTAATCCAATAAAGGTTTTTAACCAATCTTGTGCATCCAATAAGTGATTTTGTGTCATTGGTTGAACATTCAGGTCATTTTCGTCCTCCTTCGAATTATTCTAATCCATTTAGGGTTTTTAATCAATCTTGTGCATCCAATAAGTGATTTGGTGTCATTGGTTGAACATTTAGGTCATTTTCGTCCTCCCTAGGCTTATTCTAATCCAATTAGGGTTTTTAACATATCTTATGCATCCAATAAGTTATTTTGTGTCATTGGTTGAACATTTAGGTCATTTTTGTCATCCTTTCACTTATTCTAATCCAATTACGGTTTTTAATCAATCTTGTGCATCCAATAAGTGATTTTATATCATTGGTTGAACTTTTAGGTCATTTTCGTCATCCTTCGACTTATTCTAATCCAATTAGGGTTTTTAACCAATCTTGTGCATCCAATAAGTGATTTTGTGTCATTGGTTGAACATTTAGGTCATTTTCATTCTCCTTCGATTATTTTAATCCAATTTTGGTTTTTAATCAATCTTGTGCATCCAATAAATGATTTTGTGTCATTGGTTGAACATTTAGGTCATTTTCGTCCTCCCTAGGCTTATTCTAATCCAATTAGGGTTTTTAACCAATCTTATGCATCCAATAAGTGATTTTGTGTCATTGGTTGAACATTTAGGTCATTCTCGTCATCCTTGGACTTATTCTAATTCAATTAGGGTTTTTAACCAGTCTTCTGCATCCAATAAGTGATTTTATGTCATTGGTTGAACATTTAGGTCATTTTCGTCACCCTTTGACTTATTCTAATCCAATAAGGGTTTTTAACCAATCTTGTGCATCCAATAAGTGATTTTGTGTCATTGGTTGAACATTTAGGTCATTCTCGTCATCGTTCGACTTATTCTAATCCAATTAGGGTTTTTAATCAATCTTGTGCATCCAATAAGTGATTTTGTGTCCTTGGTTGAACATTTAGGTCATTTTCGTCATCCTTGGACTTATTCTAATCGAATTAAGGTTTTTAACCAATCTTGTGCATCCAATAAGTGATTTTGTGTCATTGGTTGAACATTTAGGTCATTTTCTTCATCCTTGGACTTATTCTAATTCAATTAGGGTTTTTAACCAATCTTGTGCATCCAATAAGTGATTTTGTGTCATTGGTTGAACATTTAGGTCATTTTCGTCATCCTTTGACTTATTCTAATCCAATAAGGGTTTTTAACCAATCTTGTGCATCCAATAAGTGATTTTGTGTCATTGGTTGAACATTTAGGTCATTTTCGTCATCGTTCGACTTATTCTAATCCAATTAGGGTTTTTAATCAATCTTGTGCATCCAATAAGTGATTTTGTGTCCTTGGTTGAACATTTAGGTCATTTTCGTCATCCTTGGACTTATTCTAATCGAATTAAGGTTTTTAACCAATCTTGTGCATCCAATAAGTGATTTTGTGTCATTGGTTGAACATTTAGGTCATTTTCTTCATCCTTGGACTTATTCTAATTCAATTCGGGTTTTTAACCAATCTTGTGCATCCAATAAGTGATTTTATGTCATTGGTTGAACATTTAGGTCATTTTCGTCATCCTTTGACTTATTCTAATCCAATAAGGGTTTTTAACCAATCTTGTGCATCCAATAAGTGATTTTGTGTCATTGGTTGAACATTTAGGTCATTTTCGTCCTCCTTCGATTTATTCTAATCCAATTAGGGTTTTTAATCAATCTTGTGCATCCAATAAGTGATTTTGTGTCATTGGTTGAACATTTAGGTCATTTTCGTCATCCTTGGACTTATTCTAATTCAATTAGGGTTTTTAACCAATCTTGTGCATCCAATAAGTGAGTTTATGTCATTGGTTGAACATTTAGGTCATTTTCGTCATCCTTCGACTTATTCTAATCTAATTAGGGTTTTTAATCAATCTTGTGCATCCAATAAGTGATTTTGTGTCATTGGTTGAACATTTAGGTCATTTTCGTCCTCCCTAGGCTTATTCTAATCATATTAGGGTTTTTAACCAATCTTGTGCATCCAATAAGTGATTTGTGTCCTTGGTTGAACATTTAGGTCATTTTCGTCATCCTTGGACTTATTCTAATCGAATTAGGGTTTTTAACCAATCTTGTGCATCCAATAAGTGATTTTGTGTCATTGGTTGAACATTTAGGTCATTTTCGTCCTCCCTAGGCTTATTCTAATCCAATTAGGGTTTTTAACCAATCTTATGCATCCAATAAGTGATTTTGTTTCATTGGTTTAACATTTAGGTCATTTTCGTCATCCTTTAACCGATTCTAATCCATTTACGGTTTTTAACCAATCTTGTGCCTCCAATAAGTGATTTTGTGTCCTTGGTAGAACATTTAGGTCTTTTTCGTCCTCCCTAGGCTTATTCTAATCCAATTAGGGTTTTTAACCAATCTTGTGCATCCAATAAGTGATTTTGTGTCATTGGTTGAACATTTAGGTCATTTTCGTCCTCCCTAGGCTTATTCTAATCCAATTAGGGTTTTTAACCAATCTTATGCATCCAATAAGTTATTTTGTGTCATTGGTTGAACATTTAGGTCATTTTTGTCATCCTTTCACTTATTCTAATCCAATTACGGTTTTTAACCAATCTTGTGCATCCAATAAGTGATTTTATATCATTGGTTGAACTTTTAGGTCATTTTCGTCATCCTTCGACTTATTCTAATCCAATTAGGGTTTTTAACCAATCTTGTGCATCCAATAAGTGATTTTGTGTCATTGGTTGAACATTTAGGTCATTTTCGTCCTCCTTCGAATTATTCTAATCCAATTAGGGTTTTTAATCAATCTTGTGCATCCAATAAGTGATTTTGTGTCATTGGTTGAACATTTAGGTCATTTTCGTCCTCCCTAGGCTTATTCTAATCCAATTAGGGTTTTTAACCAATCTTATGCATCCAATAAGTTATTTTGTGTCATTGGTTGAACATTTAGGTCATTTTTGTCATCCTTTCACTTATTCTAATCCAATTACGGTTTTTAATCAATCTTGTGCATCCAATAAGTGATTTTATATCATTGGTTGAACTTTTAGGTCATTTTCGTCATCCTTCGACTTATTCTAATCCAATTAGGGTTTTTAACCAATCTTGTGCATCCAATAAGTGATTTTGTGTCATTGGTTGAACATTTAGGTCATTTTCATTCTCCTTCGACTTATTTTAATCCAATTTTGGTTTTTAATCAATCTTGTGCATCCAATAAATGATTTTGTGTCATTGGTTGAACATTTAGGTCATTTTCGTCCTCCCTAGGCTTATTCTAATCCAATTAGGGTTTTTAACCAATCTTATGCATCCAATAAGTGATTTTGTGTCATTGGTTGAACATTTAGGTCATTCTCGTCATCCTTGGACTTATTCTAATTCAATTAGGGTTTTTAACCAGTCTTCTGCATCCAATAAGTGATTTTATGTCATTGGTTGAACATTTAGGTCATTTTCGTCACCCTTTGACTTATTCTAATCCAATAAGGGTTTTTAACCAATCTTGTGCATCCAATAAGTGATTTTGTGTCATTGGTTGAACATTTAGGTCATTCTCGTCATCGTTCGACTTATTCTAATCCAATTAGGGTTTTTAATCAATCTTGTGCATCCAATAAGTGATTTTGTGTCCTTGGTTGAACATTTAGGTCATTTTCGTCATCCTTGGACTTATTCTAATCGAATTAAGGTTTTTAACCAATCTTGTGCATCCAATAAGTGATTTTGTGTCATTGGTTGAACATTTAGGTCATTTTCTTCATCCTTGGACTTATTCTAATTCAATTAGGGTTTTTAACCAATCTTGTGCATCCAATAAGTGATTTTATGTCATTGGTTGAACATTTAGGTCATTTTCGTCAGCCTTTGACTTATTCTAATCCAATAAGGGTTTTTAACCAATCTTGTGCATCCAATAAGTGATTTTGTGTCATTGGTTGAACATTTAGGTCATTTTCGTCCTCCTTCGACTTATTCTAATCCAATTAGGGTTTTTAATCAATCTTGTGCATCCAATAAGTGATTTTGTGTCATTGGTTGAACATTTAGGTCATTTTTGTCCTCCATAGGCTTATTCTAATCCAATTAGGGTTTTTAACCAATCTTATGCATCCAATAAGTGATTTTGTGTCATTGGTTGAACATTTAGGTAATTTTTGTCATCCTTTCACTTATTCTAATCTAATTTGGGTTTTTAACCAATCTTGTGCATCCCATAAGTGATTTTATGTCATTGGTTGAACATTTAGGTCATTTTCGTCATCCTTCGACTTATTCTAATCCAATTAGGGTTTTTAACCAATCTTGTGCATCCAATAAGTGATTTTGTGTCATTGGTTGAACATTTAGGTCATTTTCGTCCTCCTTCGACTTATTCTAATCCAATTAGGGTTTTTAACCAATCTTGTGCCTCCAATAAGTGATTTTGTGTCAAAGGTTGAACATTTAGGTCATTTTCTTCCTCCCTTGGCTTATTCTAATCCAATTAGGGTTTTAACCAATCTTACGCATCCAATAAGTGATTTTGTGTCATTGGTTGAACATTTAGGTCATTTTCGTCCTCCTTCGACTTATTCTAATCCAATTAGGGTTTTCAACCAATCTTATGCATCCAATAAGTGATTTTGTGTCATTGGTTGATTATTTAGGCCAGTTTTCGTCATCCTTCGACTTATTGTAATCCAATTAGGGTTTTTAACCAATCTTGTGCCTCCAATAAGTGATTTTGTGTCCAAGGTTGAACATTTAGGTCATTTTCTTCCTCCCTAGGCTTATTCTAATCCAATTAGGGTTTTAACCAATCTTACGCATCCAATAAGTGATTTTGTGTCATTGGTTGAACATTTAGGACATTTTCGTCCTCCCTAGGCTTATTCTAATTCAATTATATTTTTTAACCAATCTTATGCATCCAATAAGTGATTTTATGTCATTGGTTGAACATTTAGGTCATTTTTGTCATCCTTTGACTTATTCTAATCCAATTAGGGTTTTTAACGAATCTTGTACATCCAATAAGTGATTTTATGTCATTGGTTGAACATTTAGGTCATTTTCGTCATCCTTTGACTTATTCTAATCCAATAAAGGTTTTTAACCAATCTTGTGCATCCAATAAGTGATTTTGTGTCATTGGTTGAACATTCAGGTCATTTTCGTCCTCCTTCGAATTATTCTAATCCATTTAGGGTTTTTAATCAATCTTGTGCATCCAATAAGTGATTTGGTGTCATTGGTTGAACATTTAGGTCATTTTCGTCCTCCCTAGGCTTATTCTAATCCAATTAGGGTTTTTAACATATCTTATGCATCCAATAAGTTATTTTGTGTCATTGGTTGAACATTTAGGTCATTTTTGTCATCCTTTCACTTATTCTAATCCAATTACGGTTTTTAATCAATCTTGTGCATCCAATAAGTGATTTTATATCATTGGTTGAACTTTTAGGTCATTTTCGTCATCCTTCGACTTATTCTAATCCAATTAGGGTTTTTAACCAATCTTGTGCATCCAATAAGTGATTTTGTGTCATTGGTTGAACATTTAGGTCATTCTCGTCATCCTTGGACTTATTCTAATTCAATTAGGGTTTTTAACCAGTCTTCTGCATCCAATAAGTGATTTTATGTCATAGGTTGAACATTTAGGTCATTTTTGTCCTCCATAGGCTTATTCTAATCCAATTAGGGTTTTTAACCAATCTTATGCATCCAATAAGTGATTTTGTGTCATTGGTTGAACATTTAGGTAATTTTTGTCATCCTTTCACTTATTCTAATCCAATTTGGGTTTTTAACCAATCTTGTGCATCCCATAAGTGATTTTATGTCATTGGTTGAACATTTAGGTCATTTTCGTCATCCTTCGACTTATTCTAATCCAATTAGGGTTTTTAACCAATCTTGTGCATCCAATAAGTGATTTTGTGTCATTGGTTGAACATTTAGGTCATTTTCGTCCTCCTTCGACTTATTCTAATCCAATTAGGGTTTTCAACCAATCTTATGCATCCAATAAGTGATTTTGTGTCATTGGTTGAACATTTAGGTCATTTTCGTCCTCCCTAGGCTTATTCTAATCCAATTAGGGTTTTTAACCAATCTTGTGCATCCAATAAGTGATTTTGTGTCATTGGTTGAACATTTAGGTCAATTTCGTCCTCCCTAGGCTTATTCTAATCCAATTAGGGTTTTTAACCAATCTTGTGCATCCAATAAGTGATTTTGTGTCATTGGTTGAACATTTAGGTCATTTTCGTCCTCCCTAGGCTTATTCTAATCATATTAGGGTTTTTAACCAATCTTGTGCATCCAATAAGTGAATTTGTGTCCTTGGTTGAACATTTAGGTCATTTTCGTCATCCTTGGACTTATTCTAATCGAATTAGGATTTTTAACCAATCTTGTGCATCCAATAAGTGATTTTGTGTCATTGGTTGAACATTTAGGTCATTTTCGTCATCCTTGGACTTATTCTAATTCAATTAGGGTTTTTAACCAATCTTGTGCATCCAATAAGTGATTTTGTGTCATTGGTTGAACATTTAGGTCATTTTCGTCCTCCTTCGACTTATTCTAATCCAATTAGGGTTTTTAATCAATCTTGTGCATCCAATAAGTGATTTTGTGTCATTGGTTGAACATTTAGGTCATTTTCGTCATCCTTGGACTTATTCTAATTCAATTAGGGTTTTTAACCAATCTTGTGCATCCAATAAGTGAGTTTATGTCATTGGTTGAACATTTAGGTCATTTTCGTCATCCTTCGACTTATTCTAATCTAATTAGGGTTTTTAATCAATCTTGTGCATCCAATAAGTGATTTTGTGTCATTGGTTGAACATTTAGGTCATTTTCGTCCTCCCTAGGCTTATTCTAATCATATTAGGGTTTTTAACCAATCTTGTGCATCCAATAAGTGATTTGTGTCCTTGGTTGAACATTTAGGTCATTTTCGTCATCCTTGGACTTATTCTAATCGAATTAGGGTTTTTAACCAATCTTGTGCATCCAATAAGTGATTTTGTGTCATTGGTTGAACATTTAGGTCATTTTCGTCATCCTTGGACTTATTCTAAATCAATTAGGGTTTTTAACCAGTCTTCTGCATCCAATAAGTGATTTTATGTCATTGGTTGAACATTTAGGTCATTTTCGTCATCCTTTGACTTATTCTAATCCAATAAGGGTTTTTAACCAATCTTGTGCATCCAATAAGTGATTTTGTGTCATTGGTTGAACATTTAGGTCATTCTCGTCATCGTTCGACTTATTCTAATCCAATTAGGGTTTTTAATCAATCTTGTGCATCCAATAAGTGATTTTGTGTCATTGGTTGAACATTTAGGTCATTTTCGTCATCCTTGGACTTATTCTAATCGAATTAAGGTTTTTAACCAATCTTGTGCATCCAATAAGTGATTTTGTGTCATTGGTTGAACATTTAGGTCATTTTCTTCATCCTTGGACTTATTCTAATTCAATTAGGGTTTTTAACCAATCTTGTGCATCCAATAAGTGATTTTATGTCATTGGTTGAACATTTAGGTCATTTTCGTCATCCTTTGACTTATTCTAATCCAATAAGGGTTTTTAACCAATCTTGTGCATCCAATAAGTGATTTTGTGTCATTGGTTGAACATTTAGGTCATTTTCGTCATCCTTTGACTTATTCTAATCCAATAAGGGTTTTTAACCAATCTTGTGCATCCAATAAGTGATTTTGTGTCATTGGTTGAACATTTAGGTCATTTTCGTCCTCCTTCGACTTATTCTAATCCAATTAGGGTTTTTAATCAATCTTGTGCATCCAATAAGTGATTTTGTGTCATTGGTTGAACATTTAGGTCATTTTCGTCATGCTTGGACTTATTCTAATTCAATTAGGGTTTTTAACCAATCTTGTGCATCCAATAAGTGAGTTTATGTCATTGGTTGAACATTTAGGTCATTTTCGTCATCCTTCGACTTATTCTAATCTAATTAGGGTTTTTAATCAATCTTGTGCATCCAATAAGTGATTTTGTGTCATTGGTTGAACATTTAGGTCATTTTCGTCCTCCCTAGGCTTATTCTAATCATATTAGGGTTTTTAACCAATCTTGTGCATCCAATAAGTGATTTGTGTCCTTGGTTGAACATTTAGGTCATTTTCGTCATCCTTGGACTTATTCTAATCGAATTAGGGTTTTTAACCAATCTTGTGCATCCAATAAGTGATTTTGTGTCATTGGTTGAAGATTTAGGTCATTTTCGTCATCCTTTGACTTATTCTAATCCAATAAGGGTTTTTAAGCAATCTTGTGCATCCAATAAGTGATTTTGTGTCATTGGTTGAACATTTAGGTCATTTTCGTCCTCCTTCGACTTATTCTAATCCAATTAGGGTTTTTAATCAATCTTGTGCATCCAATAAGTGATTTTGGGTCATTGGTTGAACATTTAGGTCATTTTCGTCCTCCCAAAGCTTATTCTAATCCAATTAGGGTTTTTAACCAATCTTATGCATCCAATAAGTGATTTTGTGTCATTGGTTGAACATTTAGGTTATTTTTGTCATCCTTTCACTTATTCTAATCCAATTTGGGTTTTTAACCAATCTTGTGCATCCAATAAGTGATTTTATGCAATTGGTTGAACATTTAGGTCATTTTTCGTCCTCCCTAGGCTTATTCTAATCATATTAGGGTTTTTAACCAATCTTGTGCATCCAATAAGTGATTTTGTGTCCTTGGTTGAACATTTACGTCATTTTCGTCATCCTTGGACTTATTCTAATCGAATTAGGGTTTTTAACCAATCTTGTGCATCCAATAAGTCATTTTGTGTCATTGGTTGAACATTTAGGTCATTTTCGTCATCCTTGGACTTATTCTAATTCAATTAGGGTTTTTAACCAATCTTGTGCATCCAATAAGTGATTTTATGTCATTGGTTGAACATTTAGGTAATTTTCGTCATCCTTTGACTTATTCTAATCCAATAAGGGTTTTTAACCAATCTTGTGCATCCAATAAGTGATTTTGTGTCATTGGTTGAACATTTAGGTCATTTTCGTCCTCCTTCGACTTATTCTAATCCAATTAGGGTTTTTAATCAATCTTGTGCATCCAATAAGTGATTTTGTGTCATTGGTTGAACATTTAGGTCATTTTTGTCCTCCATAGGCTTATTCTAATCCAATTAGGGTTTTTAACCAATCTTATGCATCCAATAAGTGATTTTGTGTCATTGGTTGAACATTTAGGTAATTTTTGTCATCCTTTCACTTATTCTAATCTAATTTGGGTTTTTAACCAATCTTGTGCATCCCATAAGTGATTTTATGTCATTGGTTGAACATTTAGGTCATTTTCGTCATCCTTCGACTTATTCTAATCCAATTAGGGTTTTTAACCAATCTTGTGCATCCAATAAGTGATTTTGTGTCATTGGTTGAACATTTAGGTCATTTTCGTCCTCCTTCGACTTATTCTAATCCAATTAGGGTTTTTAACCAATCTTGTGCCTCCAATAAGTGATTTTGTGTCCTTGGTTGAACATTTAGGTCATTTTCATCCTCCCTAGGCTTATTCTAATCCAATTAGGGTTTTAACCAATCTTACGCATCCAATAAGTGATTTTGTGTCATTGGTTGAACATTTAGGTCATTTTCGTCCTCCCTAGGCTTATTCTAATCCAATTAGGGTTTTTAACCAATCTTATGCATCCAATAAGTGATTTTGTGTCATTGGTTGAACATTTAGGTAATTTTTGTCATCCTTTCACTTATTCTAATCCAATTTGGGTTTTTAACCAATCTTGTGCATCCAATAAGTGATTTTATGTCATTGGTTGAACATTTAGGTCATTTTCGTCATCCTTCGACTTATTCTAATCCAATTAGGGTTTTTAACCAATCTTGTGCATCCAATAAGTGATTTTATGTCATTGGTTGAACATTTAGGTCATTTTCGTCATCCTTCGACTTATTCTAATCCAATTAGGGTTTTTAATCAATCTTCTGCATCCAATAAGTGATTTTGTGTCATTGGTTGAACATTTAGGTCATTTTCGTCCTCCTTAGGCTTATTCTAATCCAATTAGGGTTTTTAACCAATCTTATGCATCCAATAAGTGATTTTGTGTCATTGGTTGAACATTTAGGTAATTTTTGTCATCCTTTCACTTATTCTAATCCAATTTGGGTTTTTAACTAATCTTGTGCATCCCATAAGTGATTTTATGTCATTGGTTGAACATTTAGGTCATTTTCGTCATCCTTCGACTTATTCTAATCCAATTAGGGTTTTTAACCAATCTTGTGCATCCAATAAGTGATTTTGTGTCATTGGTTGAACATTTAGGTCATTTTCGTCCTCCTTCGACTTATTCTAATCCAATTAGTGTTTTTAACCAATCTTGTGCCTCCAAAAAGTGATTTTGTGTCCGAGGTTGAACATTTAGGTCATTTTCTTCCTCCCTAGGCTTATTCTAATCCAATTAGGGTTTTAACCAATCTTACGCATCCAATAAGTGATTTTGTGTCATTGGTTGAACATTTAGGACATTTTCGTCCTCCCTAGGCTTATTCTAATTCAATTATATTTTTTAACCAATCTTATGCATCCAATAAGTGATTTTATGTCATTGGTTGAACATTTATGTCATTTTTGTCATCCTTTGACTTATTCTAATCCAATTAGGGTTTTTAACGAATCTTGTACATCCAATAAGTGATTTTATGTCATTGGTTGAACATTTAGGTCATTTTCGTCATCCTTTGACTTATTCTAATCCAATAAAGGTTTTTAACCAATCTTGTGCATCCAATAAGTGATTTTGTGTCATTGGTTGAACATTCAGGTCATTTTCGTCCTCCTTCGAATTATTCTAATCCAATTAGGGTTTTTAATCAATCTTGTGCATCCAATAAGTGATTTTGTGTCATTGGTTGAACATTTAGGTCATTTTCGTCCTCCCTAGGCTTATTCTAATTCAATTAGGGTTTTTAACCAATCTTATGCATCCAATAAGTTATTTTGTGTCATTGGTTGAACATTTAGGTCATTTTTGTCATCCTTTCACTTATTCTAATCCAATTACGGTTTTTAACCAATCTTGTGCATCCAATAAGTGATTTTATGTCATTGGTTGAACTTTTAGGTCATTTTCGTCATCCTTCGACTTATTCTAATCCAATTAGGGTTTTTAACCAATCTTGTGCATCCAATAAGTGATTTTGTGTCATTGGTTGAACATTTAGGTCATTTTCGTCCTCCTTCGACTTATTCTAATCCAATTAGGGTTTTTAATCAATCTTGTGCATCCAATAAGTGATTTTGTGTCATTGGTTGAACATTTAGGTCATTTTTGTCCTCCATAGGCTTATTCTAATCCAATTAGGGTTTTTAACCAATCTTATGCATCCAATAAGTGATTTTGTGTCATTGGTTGAACATTTAGGTAATTTTTGTCATCCTTTCACTTATTCTAATCCAATTTGGGTTTTTAACCAATCTTGTGCATCCCATAAGTGATTTTATGTCATTGGTTGAACATTTAGGTCATTTTCGTCATCCTTCGACTTATTCTAATCCAATTAGGGTTTTTAACCAATCTTGTGCATCCAATAAGTGATTTTGTGTCATTGGTTGAACATTTAGGTCATTTTCGTCCTCCTTCGACTTATTCTAATCCAATTAGGGTTTTTAACCAATCTTGTGCCTCCAATAAGTGATTTTGTGTCAAAGGTTGAACATTTAGGTCATTTTCTTCCTCCCTTGGCTTATTCTAATCCAATTAGCGTTTTAACCAATCTTACGCATCCAATAAGTGATTTTGTGTCATTGGTTGAACATTTAGGTCATTTTCGTCCTCCTTCAACTTATTCTAATCCAATTAGGGTTTTCAACCAATCTTATGCATCCAATAAGTGATTTTGTGTCATTGGTTGATTATTTAGGTCAGTTTTCGTCATCCTTCGACTTATTGTAATCCAATTAGGGTTTTTAACCAATCTTGTGCCTCCAAAAAGTGATTTTGTGTCCAAGGTTGAACATTTAGGTCATTTTCTTCCTCCCTAGGCTTATTCTAATCCAATTAGGGTTTTAACCAATCTTACGCATCCAATAAGTGATTTTGTGTCATTGGTTGAACATTTAGGACATTTTCGTCCTCCCTAGGCTTATTCTAATTCAATTATATTTTTTAACCAATCTTATGCATCCAATAAGTGATTTTATGTCATTGGTTGAACATTTAGGTCATTTTTGTCATCCTTTGACTTATTCTAATCCAATTAGGGTTTTTAACGAATCTTGTACATCCAATAAGTGATTTTATGTCATTGGTTGAACATTTAGGTCATTTTCGTCATCCTTTGACTTATTCTAATCCAATAAAGGTTTTTAACCAATCTTGTGCATCCAATAAGTGATTTTGTGTCATTGGTTGAACATTCAGGTCATTTTCGTCCTCCTTCGAATTATTCTAATCCATTTAGGGTTTTTAATCAATCTTGTGCATCCAATAAGTGATTTGGTGTCATTGGTTGAACATTTAGGTCATTTTCGTCCTCCCTAGGCTTATTCTAATCCAATTAGGGTTTTTAACATATCTTATGCATCCAATAAGTTATTTTGTGTCATTGGTTGAACATTTAGGTCATTTTTGTCATCCTTTCACTTATTCTAATCCAATTACGGTTTTTAATCAATCTTGTGCATCCAATAAGTGATTTTATATCATTGGTTGAACTTTTAGGTCATTTTCGTCATCCTTCGACTTATTCTAATCCAATTAGGGTTTTTAACCAATCTTGTGCATCCAATAAGTGATTTTGTGTCATTGGTTGAACATTTAGGTCATTTTCATTCTCCTTCGACTTATTTTAATCCAATTTTGGTTTTTAATCAATCTTGTGCATCCAATAAATGATTTTGTGTCATTGGTTGAACATTTAGGTCATTTTCGTCCTCCCTAGGCTTATTCTAATCCAATTAGGGTTTTTAACCAATCTTATGCATCCAATAAGTTATTTTGTGTCATTGGTTGAACATTTAGGTCATTTTTGTCATCCTTTCACTTATTCTAATCCAATTACGGTTTTTAACCAATCTTGTGCATCCAATAAGTGATTTTATATCATTGGTTGAACTTTTAGGTCATTTTCGTCATCCTTCGACTTATTCTAATCCAATTAGGGTTTATAACCAATCTTGTGCATCCAATAAGTGATTTTGTGTCATTGGTTGAACATTTAGGTCATTTTCATTCTCCTTCGACTTATTTTAATCCAATTTTGGTTTTTAATCAATCTTGTGCATCCAATAAATGATTTTGTGTCATTGGTTGAACATTTAGGTCATTTTCGTCCTCCCTAGGCTTATTCTAATCATATTAGGGTTTTTAACCAATCTTGTGAATCCAATAAGTGATTTTGTGTCCTTGGTTGAACATTTAGGTCATTTTCGTCATCCTTGGGCTTATTCTAATCGAATTAGGGTTTTTAACCAATCTTGTGCATCCAATAAGTGATTTTGTGTCATTGGTTGAACATTTATGTCATTTTCGTCATCCTTGGACTTATTCTAATTCAATTAGGGTTTTTAACCAATCTTGTGCATCCAATAAGTGATTTTATGTCATTGGTTGAACATTTAGGTCATTTTCGTCATCCTTCGACTTATTCTAATCCAATTAGGGTTTTTAATCAATCTTCTGCATCCAATAAGTGATTTTGTGTCATTGGTTGAACATTTAGGTCATTTTCGTCCTCCTTAGGCTTATTCTAATCCAATTAGGGTTTTTAACCAATCTTATGCATCCAATAAGTGATTTTGTGTCATTGGTTGAACATTTAGGTCATTTTTGTCATCCTTTCACTTATTCTAATCCAATTTAGGTTTTTAACCAATCTTGTGCATCCAATAAGTTATTTTATGTCATTGGTTGAACATTTAGGTCATTTTCGTCATCCTTCGACTTAATTTAATC
>JBBPBQ010000002.1:31648879-31681480 GCA_037974755.1 Cicer yamashitae | reverse complement strand
TGCATCCAATAAGTGATTTTGTGTCATTGGTTGAACATTTAGGTCATTTTTGTCATCCTTTCACTTATTCTAATCCAATTTAGGTTTTTAACCAATCTTGTGCATCCAATAAGTTATTTTATGTCATTGGTTGAACATTTAGGTCATTTTCGTCATCCTTCGACTTAATTTAATCTAATTAGGGTTTTTAACCAATCTTGTGCATCCAATAAGTGATTTTGTGTCATTGGTTGAACATTTAGGTCGTTTTCATTCCCCTTCGATTTATTCTAATCCAATTAGGGTTTTTAATCAATCTTGTGCATCCAATAAGTGATTTTGTGTCATTGGTTGAACATTTAGGTCATTTTCGTCCTCCCTAGGCTTATTCTAATCATATTAGGGTTTTTAACCAATCTTGTGCATCCAATAAGTGATTTTATGACATTGGTTGAACATTTAGGTAATTTTCGTCATCCTTTGACTTATTCTAATCCAATAAGGGTTTTTAACCAATCTTGTGCATCCAATAAGTGATTTTGTGTCATTGGTTGAACATTTAGGTCATTTTCGTCCTCCTTCGACTTATTCTAATCCAATTAGGGTTTTTAATCAATCTTGTGCATCCAATAAGTGATTTTGTGTCATTGGTTGAACATTTAGGTCATTTTTGTCCTCCATAGGCTTATTCTAATCCAATTAGGGTTTTTAACCAATCTTATGCATCCAATAAGTGATTTTGTGTCATTGGTTGAACATTTAGGTAATTTTTGTCATCCTTTCACTTATTCTAATCTAATTTGGGTTTTTAACCAATCTTGTGCATCCCATAAGTGATTTTATGTCATTGGTTGAACATTTAGGTCATTTTCGTCATCCTTCGACTTATTCTAATCCAATTAGGGTTTTTAACCAATCTTGTGCATCCAATAAGTGATTTTGTGTCATTGGTTGAACATTTAGGTCATTTTCGTCCTCCTTCGACTTATTCTAATCCAATTAGGGTTTTTAACCAATCTTGTGCCTCCAATAAGTGATTTTGTGTCAAAGGTTGAACATTTAGGTCATTTTCTTCCTCCCTTGGCTTATTCTAATCCAATTAGGGTTTTAACCAATCTTACGCATCCAATAAGTGATTTTGTGTCATTGGTTGAACATTTAGGTCATTTTCGTCCTCCTTCGACTTATTCTAATCCAATTAGGGTTTTCAACCAATCTTATGCATCCAATAAGTGATTTTGTGTCATTGGTTGATTATTTAGGCCAGTTTTCGTCATCCTTCGACTTATTGTAATCCAATTAGGGTTTTTAACCAATCTTGTGCCTCCAATAAGTGATTTTGTGTCCAAGGTTGAACATTTAGGTCATTTTCTTCCTCCCTAGGCTTATTCTAATCCAATTAGGGTTTTAACCAATCTTACGCATCCAATAAGTGATTTTGTGTCATTGGTTGAACATTTAGGACATTTTCGTCCTCCCTAGGCTTATTCTAATTCAATTATATTTTTTAACCAATCTTATGCATCCAATAAGTGATTTTATGTCATTGGTTGAACATTTAGGTCATTTTTGTCATCCTTTGACTTATTCTAATCCAATTAGGGTTTTTAACGAATCTTGTACATCCAATAAGTGATTTTATGTCATTGGTTGAACATTTAGGTCATTTTCGTCATCCTTTGACTTATTCTAATCCAATAAAGGTTTTTAACCAATCTTGTGCATCCAATAAGTGATTTTGTGTCATTGGTTGAACATTCAGGTCATTTTCGTCCTCCTTCGAATTATTCTAATCCATTTAGGGTTTTTAATCAATCTTGTGCATCCAATAAGTGATTTGGTGTCATTGGTTGAACATTTAGGTCATTTTCGTCCTCCCTAGGCTTATTCTAATCCAATTAGGGTTTTTAACATATCTTATGCATCCAATAAGTTATTTTGTGTCATTGGTTGAACATTTAGGTCATTTTTGTCATCCTTTCACTTATTCTAATCCAATTACGGTTTTTAATCAATCTTGTGCATCCAATAAGTGATTTTATATCATTGGTTGAACTTTTAGGTCATTTTCGTCATCCTTCGACTTATTCTAATCCAATTAGGGTTTTTAACCAATCTTGTGCATCCAATAAGTGATTTTGTGTCATTGGTTGAACATTTAGGTCATTTTCATTCTCCTTCGACTTATTTTAATCCAATTTTGGTTTTTAATCAATCTTGTGCATCCAATAAATGATTTTGTGTCATTGGTTGAACATTTAGGTCATTTTCGTCCTCCCTAGGCTTATTCTAATCCAATTAGGGTTTTTAACCAATCTTATGCATCCAATAAGTTATTTTGTGTCATTGGTTGAACATTTAGGTCATTTTTGTCATCCTTTCACTTATTCTAATCCAATTACGGTTTTTAACCAATCTTGTGCATCCAATAAGTGATTTTATATCATTGGTTGAACTTTTAGGTCATTTTCGTCATCCTTCGACTTATTCTAATCCAATTAGGGTTTTTAACCAATCTTGTGCATCCAATAAGTGATTTTGTGTCATTGGTTGAACATTTAGGTCATTTTCGTCCTCCTTCGAATTATTCTAATCCAATTAGGGTTTTTAATCAATCTTGTGCATCCAATAAGTGATTTTGTGTCATTGGTTGAACATTTAGGTCATTTTCGTCCTCCCTAGGCTTATTCTAATCCAATTAGGGTTTTTAACCAATCTTATGCATCCAATAAGTGATTTTGTGTCATTGGTTGAACATTTAGGTAATTTTTGTCATCCTTTCACTTATTCTAATCCAATTTGGGTTTTTAACCAATCTTGTGCATCCCATAAGTGATTTTATGTCATTGGTTGAACATTTAAGTCATTTTCGTCATCCTTCGACTTATTCTAATCCAATTAGGGTTTTTAACCAATCTTGTGCATCCAATAAGTGATTTTGTGTCATTGGTTGAACATTTAGGTCATTTTCGTCCTCCTTCGACTTATTCTAATCCAATTAGGGTTTTTAACCAATCTTGTGCCTCCAATAAGTGATTTTGTGTCAAAGGTTGAACACTTAGGTCATTTTCTTCCTCCCTTGGCTTATTCTAATCCAATTAGCGTTTTAACCAATCTTACGCATCCAATAAGTGATTTTGTGTCATTGGTTGAACATTTAGGTCATTTTCGTCCTCCTTCAACTTATTCTAATCCAATTAGGGTTTTCAACCAATCTTATGCATCCAATAAGTGATTTTGTGTCATTGGTTGATTATTTAGGTCAGTTTTCGTCATCCTTCGACTTATTGTAATCCAATTAGGGTTTTTAACCAATCTTGTGCTTCCAATAAGTGATTTTGTGTCCAAGGTTGAACATTTAGGTCATTTTCTTCCTCCCTAGGCTTATTCTAATCCAATTAGGGTTTTAACCAATCTTACGCATCCAATAAGTGATTTTGTGTCATTGGTTGAACATTTAGGACATTTTCGTCCTCCCTAGGCTTATTCTAATTCAATTAGATTTTTTAACCAATCTTATGCATCCAATAAGTAATTTTATGTCATTGGTTGAACATTTAGGTCATTTTTGTCATCCTTTGACTTATTCTAATCCAATTAGGGTTTTTAACGAATCTTGTACATCCAATAAGTGATTTTATGTCATTGGTTGAACATTTAGGTCATTTTCGTCATCCTTTGACTTATTCTAATCCAATAAAGGTTTTTAACCAATCTTGTGCATCCAATAAGTGATTTTGTGTCATTGGTTGAACATTCAGGTCATTTTCGTCCTCCTTCGAATTATTCTAATCCAATTAGGGTTTTTAATCAATCTTGTGCATCCAATAAGTGATTTTGTGTCATTGGTTGAACATTTAGGTCATTTTCGTCCTCCCTAGGCTTATTCTAATCCAATTAGGGTTTTTAACCAATCTTGTGCATCCAATAAGTGATTTTGTGTCATTGGTTGAACATTTAGGTCATTTTCCTCATCCTTCGACTTATTCTAATCCAATTAGGATTTTAACCAATCTTGTGCCTCCAATAAGTGATTTTGTGTCCTTGGTAGAACATTTAGGTCATTTTCGTCCTCCCTAGGCTTATTATAATCATATTAGGGTTTTTAAGCAATCTTGTGCATCCAATAAGTGATTTGGTGTCATTGGTTGAACATTTAGGTCTTTTTCGTCCTCCTTCGACTTATTCTAATCCAATTAGGGTTTTTAACCAATCTTATGCATCCAATAATTGATTTTGTTTCATTGGTTGAACATTTAGGTCATTTTCGTCATCCTTTGACTTATTCTAATCCAATTAGGGTTTTTAACCAATCTTGTGCATCCAATAAGTGATTTTATGTCATTGGTTGAACATTTAGGTCATTTTCGTCATCCTTCGACTTATTCTAATCCAATTAGGGTTTTTAATCAATCTTCTGCATCCAATAAGTGATTTTGTGTCATTGGTTGAACATTTAGGTCATTTTCGTCCTCCTTAGGCTTATTCTAATCCAATTAGGGTTTTTAACCAATCTTATGCATCCAATAAGTGATTTTGTGTCATTGGTTGAACATTTAGGTCATTTTTGTCATCCTTTCACTTATTCTAATCCAATTTAGGTTTTTAACCAATCTTGTGCATCCAATAAGTGATTTTATGTCATTGGTTGAACATTTAGGTCATTTTCGTCATCCTTCGACTTATTCTAATCCAATTAGGGTTTTTAACCAATCTTGTGCATCCAATAAGTGATTTTGTGTCATTGGTTGAACATTTAGGTCATTTTCATTCCCCTTCGATTTATTCTAATCCAATTAGGGTTTTTAATCAATCTTGTGCATCCAATAAGTGATTTTGTGTCATTGGTTGAACATTTAGGTCATTTTCGTCCTCCCTAGGCTTATTCTAATCATATTAGGGTTTTTAACCAATCTTGTGCATCCAATAAGTGATTTTGTGTCCTTGGTTGAACATTTAGGTCATTTTCGTCATCCTTGGACTTATTCTAATCGAATTAGGGTTTTTAACCAATCTTGTGCATCCAATAAGTGATTTTGTGTCATTGGTTGAACATCTAGGTCATTTTCTTCATCCTTGGACTTATTTTAATTCAATTACGGTTTTTAACCAATCTTGTGCATCCAATAAGTGATTTTGTGTCATTGGTTGAACATTTAGGTCATTTTCGTCCTCCTTCGACTTATTCTAATCCAATTAGGGTTTTTAATCAATCTTGTGCATCCAATAAGTGATTTTGTGTCATTGGTTGAACATTTAGGTCATTTTCGTCCTCCCTAGGCTTATTCTAATCCAATTAGGGTTTTTAACCAATCTTATGCATCCAATAAGTGATTTTGTGTCATTGGTTGAACATTTAGGTCATTTTTGTCATCCTTTCACTTATTCTAATCCAATTTGGGTTTTTAACCAATCTTGTGCATCCAATAAGTGATTTTATGTCATTGGTTGAACATTTAGGTCATTTTCGTCATCCTTCGACTTATTCTAATCCAATTAGGGTTTTTAACCAATCTTGTGCATCCAATAAGTGATTTTGTGTCATTCGTTGAACATTTAGGTCATTTTCATTCTCCTTCGATTTATTCTAATCCAATTAGGGTTTTTAACCAATCTTGTGCATCCAATAAGTGATTTTGTGTCCTTGGTTGAACATTTAGGTCATTTTCGTCATCCTTGGACTTATTCTAATCGAATTAGGGTTTTTAACCAATCTTGTGCATCCAATAAGTGATTTTGTGTCATTGGTTGAACATTTAGGTCATTTTCTTCATCCTTGGACTTATTTTAATTCAATTACGGTTTTTAACCAATCTTGTGCATCCAATAAGTGATTTTATGTCATTGGTTGAACATTTAGGTCATTTTCGTCATCCTTTGACTTATTCTAATCCAATAAGGGTTTTTAACCAATCTTGTGCATCCAATAAGTGATTTTGTGTCATTGGCTGAACATTTAGGTCATTTTCGTCATCCTTCGACTTATTCTAATCCAATTAGGGTTTTTAATCAATCTTGTGCATCCAATAAGTGATTTTGTGTTATTGGTTGAAAATTTAGGTCATTTTCGTCCTCCCTAGGCTTATTCTAATCCAATTAGGGTTTTTAACCAATCTTGTGCATCCAATAAGTGATTTTGTGTCCTTGGTTGAACATTTAGGTCATTTTCGTCATCCTTGGACTTATTCTAATCGAATTAGGGTTTTTAACCAATCTTGTGCATCCAATAAGTGATTTTATTTCATTGGTTGAACATTTAGGTCATTTTCGTCATCCTTTGACTTATTCTAATCCAATTAGGGTTTTTAACCAATCTTGTGCATCCAATAAGTGATTTTATGTCATTGGTTGAACATTTAGGTCATTTTCGTCATCCTTCGACTTATTCTAATCCAATTAGGGTTTTTAATCAATCTTCTGCATCCAATAAGTGATTTTGTGTCATTGGTTGAACATTTAGGTCATTTTCGTCCTCCTTAGGCTTATTCTAATCCAATTAGGGTTTTTAACCAATCTTATGCATCCAATAAGTGATTTTGTGTCATTGGTTGAACATTTAGGTAATTTTTGTCATCCTTTCACTTATTCTAATCCAATTTGGGTTTTTAACTAATCTTGTGCATCCCATAAGTGATTTTATGTCATTGGTTGAACATTTAGGTCATTTTCGTCATCCTTCGACTTATTCTAATCCAATTAGGGTTTTTAACCAATCTTGTGCATCCAATAAGTGATTTTGTGTCATTGGTTGAACATTTAGGTCATTTTCGTCCTCCTTCGACTTATTCTAATCCAATTAGGGTTTTTAACCAATCTTGAGCCTCCAATAAGTGATTTTGTGTCAAAGGTTGAACATTTAGGTCATTTTCTTCCTCCCTTGGGTTATTCTAATCCAATTAGGGTTTTAACCAATCTTACGCATCCAATAAGTGATTTTGTGTCATTGGTTGAACATTTAGGTCATTTTCGTCCTCCTTCGACTTATTCTAATCCAATTAGGGTTTTCAACCAATCTTATGCATCCTATAAGTGATTTTGTGTCATTGGTTGATTATTTAGGCCAGTTTTCGTCATCCTTCGACTTATTGTAATCCAATTAGGGTTTTTAACCAATCTTGTGCCTCCAATAAGTGATTTTGTGTCCAAGGTTGAACATTTAGGTCATTTTCTTCCTCCCTAGGCTTATTCTAATCCAATTAGGGTTTTAACCAATCTTACGCATCCAATAAGTGATTTTGTGTCATTGGTTGAACATTTAGGACATTTTCGTCCTCCCTAGGCTTATTCTAATTCAATTAGATTTTTTAACCAATCTTATGCATCCAATAAGTAATTTTATGTCATTGGTTGAACATTTAGGTCATTTTTGTCATCCTTTGACTTATTCTAATCCAATTAGGGTTTTTAACGAATCTTGTACATCCAATAAGTGATTTTATGTCATTGGTTGAACATTTAGGTCATTTTCGTCATCCTTTGACTTATTCTAATCCAATAAAGGTTTTTAACCAATCTTGTGCATCCAATAAGTGATTTTGTGTCATTGGTTGAACATTCAGGTCATTTTCGTCCTCCTTCGAATTATTCTAATCCAATTAGGGTTTTTAATCAATCTTGTGCATCCAATAAGTGATTTTGTGTCATTGGTTGAACATTTAGGTCATTTTCGTCCTCCCTAGGCTTATTCTAATCCAATTAAGGTTTTTAACCAATCTTATGCATCCAATAAGTTATTTTGTGTCATTGGTTGAACATTTAGGTCATTTTTGTCATCCTTTCACTTATTCTAATCCAATTACGGTTTTTAACCAATCTTGTGCATCCAATAAGTGATTTTGTGTCATTGGTTGAACATTTAGGTCATTTTCGTCCTCCTTCGACTTATTCTAATCCAATTAGGGTTTTTAACCAATCTTGTGCCTCCAAAAAGTGATTTTGTGTCCAAGGTTGAACATTTAGGTCATTTTCTTCCTCCCTAGGCTTATTCTAATCCAATTAGGGTTTTAACCAATCTTACGCATCCAATAAGTGATTTTGTGTCATTGGTTGAACATTTAGGACATTTTCGTCCTCCCTAGGCTTATTCTAATTCAATTATATTTTTTAACCAATCTTATGCATCCAATAAGTGATTTTATGTCATTGGTTGAACATTTAGGTCATTTTTGTCATCCTTTGACTTATTCTAATCCAATTAGGGTTTTTAACGAATCTTGTACATCCAATAAGTGATTTTATGTCATTGGTTGAACATTTAGGTCATTTTCGTCATCCTTTGACTTATTCTAATCCAATAAAGGTTTTTAACCAATCTTGTGCATCCAATAAGTGATTTTGTGTCATTGGTTGAACATTCAGGTCATTTTCATCCTCCTACGAATTATTCTAATCCATTTAGGGTTTTTAATCAATCTTGTGCATCCAATAAGTGATTTTGTGTCATTGGTTGAACATTTAGGTCATTTTCGTCCTCCCTAGGCTTATTCTAATCCAATTAGGGTTTTTAACCAATCTTATGCATCCAATAAGTTATTTTGTGTCCTTGGTTGAACATTTAGGTCATTTTCGTCATCCTTGGACTTATTCTAATCGAATTAAGGTTTTTAACCAATCTTGTGCATCCAATAAGTGATTTTGTGTCATTGGTTGAACATTTAGGTCATTTTCTTCATCCTTGGACTTATTCTAATTCAATTAGGGTTTTTAACCAATCTTGTGCATCCAATAAGTGATTTTATGTCATTGGTTGAACATTTAGGTCATTTTCGTCAGCCTTTGACTTATTCTAATCCAATAAGGGTTTTTAACCAATCTTGTGCATCCAATAAGTGATTTTGTGTCATTGGTTGAACATTTAGGTCATTTTCGTCCTCCTTCGACTTATTCTAATCCAATTAGGGTTTTTAACCAATCTTGTGCATCCAATAAGTGATTTTATGTCATTGGTTGAACATTTAGGTCATTTTCGTCATCCTTCGACTTATTCTAATCCAATTAGGGTTTTTAATCAATCTTCTGCATCCAATAAGTGATTTTGTGTCATTGGTTGAACATTTAGGTCATTTTCGTCCTCCTTAGGCTTATTCTAATCCAATTAGGGTTTTTAACCAATCTTATGCATCCAATAAGTGATTTTGTGTCATTGGTTGAACATTTAGGTCATTTTTGTCATCCTTTCACTTATTCTAATCCAATTTAGGTTTTTAACCAATCTTGTGCATCCAATAAGTTATTTTATGTCATTGGTTGAACATTTAGGTCATTTTCGTCATCCTTCGACTTAATTTAATCCAATTAGGGTTTTTAACCAATCTTGTGCATCCAATAAGTGATTTTGTGTCATTGGTTGAACATTTAGGTCATTTTCATTCCCCTTCGATTTATTCTAATCCAATTAGGGTTTTTAATCAATCTTGTGCATCCAATAAGTGATTTTGTGTCATTGGTTGAACATTTAGGTCATTTTCGTCCTCCCTAGGCTTATTCTAATCATATTAGGGTTTTTAACCAATCTTGTGCATCCAATAAGTGATTTTATGACATTGGTTGAACATTTAGGTAATTTTCGTCATCCTTTGACTTATTCTAATCCAATAAGGGTTTTTAACCAATCTTGTGCATCCAATAAGTGATTTTGTGTCATTGGTTGAACATTTAGGTCATTTTCGTCCTCCTTCGACTTATTCTAATCCAATTAGGGTTTTTAATCAATCTTGTGCATCCAATAAGTGATTTTGTGTCATTGGTTGAACATTTAGGTCATTTTCGTCATCCTTGGACTTATTCTAATCGAATTAAGGTTTTTAACCAATCTTGTGCATCCAATAAGTGATTTTGTGTCATTGGTTGAACATTTAGGTCATTTTCTTCATCCTTGGACTTATTCTAATTCAATTAGGGTTTTTAACCAATCTTGTGCATCCAATAAGTGATTTTATGTCATTGGTTGAACATTTAGGTCATTTTCGTCAGCCTTTGACTTATTCTAATCCAATAAGGGTTTTTAACCAATCTTGTGCATCCAATAAGTGATTTTGTGTCATTGGTTGAACATTTAGGTCATTCTCGTCATCGTTCGACTTATTCTAATCCAATTAGGGTTTTTAATCAATCTTGTGCATCCAATAAGTGATTTTGTGTCCTTGGTTGAACATTTAGGTCATTTTCGTCATCCTTGGACTTATTCTAATCGAATTAAGGTTTTTAACCAATCTTGTGCATCCAATAAGTGATTTTGTGTCATTGGTTGAACATTTAGGTCATTTTCTTCATCCTTGGACTTATTCTAATTCAATTAGGGTTTTTAACCAATCTTGTGCATCCAATAAGTGATTTTGTGTCATTGGTTGAACATTTAGGTCATTTTCGTCATCCTTTGACTTATTCTAATCCAATAAGGGTTTTTAACCAATCTTGTGCATCCAATAAGTGATTTTGTGTCATTGGTTGAACATTTAGGTCATTTTCGTCATCCTTCGACTTATTCTAATCCAATTAGGGTTTTTAATCAATCTTGTGCATCCAATAAGTGATTTTGTGTTATTGGTTGAAAATTTAGGTCATTTTCGTCCTCCCTAAGCTTATTCTAATCCAATTAGGGTTTTTAACCAATCTTGTGCATCCAATAAGTGATTTTGTGTCATTGGTTGAACATTTAGGTCATTTTCGTCATCCTTGGACTTATTCTAATCTAATTAGGGTTTTTAATCAATCTTGTGCATCCAATAAGTGATTTTGTGTCATTGGTTGAACATTTAGGTCATTTTCGTCCTCCCTAGGCTTATTCTAATCATATTAGGGTTTTTAACCAATCTTGTGCATCCAATTAGTGATTTTGTGTCATTGGTTGAACATTTATGTCATTTTCGTCATCCTTTGACTTATTCTAATTCAATTAGGGTTTTTAACCAGTCTTGTGCATCCAATAAGTGATTTTATGTCATTGGTTGAACATTTAGGTCATTTTCGTCCTCCTTCGACTTATTCTAATCCAGTTAGGGTTTTTAATCAATCTTGTGCATCCAATAAGTGATTTTGTGTCATTGGTTGAACATTTAGGTCATTTTCGTCCTCCCTAGGCTTATTCTAATCCAATTAGGGTTTTTAACCAATCTTATGCATCCAATAAGTGATTTTGTGTCATTGGTTCAACATTTAGGTAATTTTTGTCATCCTTTCACTTATTCTAATCCAATTTGGGTTTTTAACCAATCTTGTGCATCCAATAAGTGATTTTATGTCATTGGTTGAACATTTAGGTCATTTTCGTCATCCTTCGACTTATTCTAATCCAATTAGGGTTTTTAACCAATCTTGTGCATCCAATAAGTGATTTTGTGTCATTGGTTGAACATTTAGGTCATTTTCATTCCCCTTCGATTTATTCAAATCCAATTAGGGTTTTTAATCAATCTTGTGGCATCCAATAAGTGATTTTGTGTCATTGGTTGAACATTTAGGTCATTTTCGTCCTCCCTAGGCTTATTCTAATCATATTAGGGTTTTTAACCAATCTTGTGCATCCAATAAGTGATTTTGTGTCCTTGGTTGAACATTTAGGTCATTTTCGTCATCCTTGGACTTATTCTAATCGAATTAGGGTTTTTAACCAATCTTGTGCATCCAATAAGTGATTTTGTGTCATTGGTTGAACATTTAGGTCATTTTCTTCATCCTTGGACTTATTTTAATTCAATTACGGTTTTTAACCAATCTTGTGCATCCAATAAGTGATTTTGTGTCATTGGTTGAACATTTAGGTCATTTTCGTCCTCCTTCGACTTATTCTAATCCAATTAGGGTTTTTAATCAATCTTGTGCATCCAATAAGTGATTTTGTGTCATTGGTTGAACATTTAGGTCATTTTCGTCCTCCCTAGGCTTATTCTAATCCAATTAGGGTTTTTAACCAATCTTGTGCATCCAATAAGTGCGTTTGTGTCATTGGTTGAACATTTAGGTCATTTTCGTCATCCTTCGACTTATTCTAATCCAATTAGGGTTTTTAACCAATCTTGTGCATCCAATAAGTGATTTTGTGTCATTGGTTGAACATTTAGGTCATTTTCGTCCTCCTTCGACTTATTCTAATCCAATTAGGGTTTTTAACCAATCTTGAGCCTCCAATAAGTGATTTTGTGTCAAAGGTTGAACATTTAGGTCATTTTCTTCCTCCCTTGGGTTATTCTAATCCAATTAGGGTTTTAACCAATCTTACGCATCCAATAAGTGATTTTGTGTCATTGGTTGAACATTTAGGTCATTTTCGTCCTCCTTCGACTTATTCTAATCCAATTAGGGTTTTCAACCAATCTTATGCATCCTATAAGTGATTTTGTGTCATTGGTTGATTATTTAGGCCAGTTTTCGTCATCCTTCGACTTATTGTAATCCAATTAGGGTTTTTAACCAATCTTGTGCCTCCAATAAGTGATTTTGTGTCCAAGGTTGAACATTTAGGTCATTTTCTTCCTCCCTAGGCTTATTCTAATCCAATTAGGGTTTTAACCAATCTTACGCATCCAATAAGTGATTTTGTGTCATTGGTTGAACATTTAGGACATTTTCGTCCTCCCTAGGCTTATTCTAATTCAATTATATTTTTTAACCAATCTTATGCATCCAATAAGTGATTTTATGTCATTGGTTGAACATTTAGGTCATTTTTGTCATCCTTTGACTTATTCTAATCCAATTAGGGTTTTTAACGAATCTTGTACATCCAATAAGTGATTTTATGTCATTGGTTGAACATTTAGGTCATTTTCGTCCTCCTTCAACTTATTCTAATCCAATTAGGGTTTTCAACCAATCTTATGCATCCAATAAGTGATTTTGTGTCATTGGTTGATTATTTAGGTCAGTTTTCGTCATCCTTCGACTTATTGTAATCCAATTAGGGTTTTTAACCAATCTTGTGCCTCCAAAAAGTGATTTTGTGTCCAAGGTTGAACATTTAGGTCATTTTCTTCCTCCCTAGGCTTATTCTAATCCAATTAGGGTTTTAACCAATCTTACGCATCCAATAAGTGATTTTGTGTCATTGGTTGAACATTTAGGACATTTTCGTCCTCCCTAGGCTTATTCTAATTCAATTATATTTTTTAACCAATCTTATGCATCCAATAAGTGATTTTATGTCATTGGTTGAACATTTAGGTCAATTTTGTCATCCTTTGACTTATTCTAATCCAATTAGGGTTTTTAACGAATCTTGTACATCCAATAAGTGATTTTATGTCATTGGTTGAACATTTAGGTCATTTTCGTCATCCTTTGACTTATTCTAATCCAATAAAGGTTTTTAACCAATCTTGTGCATCCAATAAGTGATTTTGTGTCATTGGTTGAACATTCAGGTCATTTTCGTCCTCCTTCGAATTATTCTAATCCATTTAGGGTTTTTAATCAATCTTGTGCATCCAATAAGTGATTTTGTGTCATTGGTTGAACATTTAGGTCATTTTCGTCCTCCCTAGGCTTATTCTAATCCAATTAGGGTTTTTAACCAATCTTATGCATCCAATAAGTGATTTTGTGTCATTGGTTCAACATTTAGGTAATTTTTGTCATCCTTTCACTTATTCTAATCCAATTTGGGTTTTTAACCAATCTTGTGCATCCAATAAGTGATTTTATGTCATTGGTTGAACATTTAGGTCATTTTCGTCATCCTTCGACTTATTCTAATCCAATTAGGGTTTTTAACCAATCTTGTGCATCCAATAAGTGATTTTGTGTCATTGGTTGAACATTTAGGTCATTTTCATTCCCCTTCGATTTATTCAAATCCAATTAGGGTTTTTAATCAATCTTGTGGCATCCAATAAGTGATTTTGTGTCATTGGTTGAACATTTAGGTCATTTTCGTCCTCCCTAGGCTTATTCTAATCATATTAGGGTTTTTAACCAATCTTGTGCATCCAATAAGTGATTTTGTGTCCTTGGTTGAACATTTAGGTCATTTTCGTCATCCTTGGACTTATTCTAATCGAATTAGGGTTTTTAACCAATCTTGTGCATCCAATAAGTGATTTTGTGTCATTGGTTGAACATTTAGGTCATTTTCTTCATCCTTGGACTTATTTTAATTCAATTACGGTTTTTAACCAATCTTGTGCATCCAATAAGTGATTTTGTGTCATTGGTTGAACATTTAGGTCATTTTCGTCCTCCTTCGACTTATTCTAATCCAATTAGGGTTTTTAATCAATCTTGTGCATCCAATAAGTGATTTTGTGTCATTGGTTGAACATTTAGGTCATTTTCGTCCTCCCTAGGCTTATTCTAATCCAATTAGGGTTTTTAACCAATCTTATGCATCCAATAAGTGATTGAGTTTCATTGGTTGAACTTTTAGGTCATTTTTCTCATCCTTTCACTTATTCTATCCAATTTGGGTTTTTAACCAATCTTGTGCATCCAATAAGTGATTTTATGTCATTGGTTGAACATTTAGGTCTTTTTCGTCATCCTTCGACTTATTCTAATCCAATTAGGGTTTTTAACCAATCTTGTGCATCCAATAAGTGATTTTGTGTCATTGGTTGAACATTTAGGTCATTTTCGTCCTCCTTCGACTTATTCTAATCCAATTAGGGTTTTTAACCAATCTTGAGCCTCCAATAAGTGATTTTGTGTCAAAGGTTGAACATTTAGGTCATTTTCTTCCTCCCTTGGGTTATTCTAATCCAATTAGGGTTTTAACCAATCTTACGCATCCAATAAGTGATTTTGTGTCATTGGTTGAACATTTAGGTCATTTTCGTCCTCCTTCGACTTATTCTAATCCAATTAGGGTTTTCAACCAATCTTATGCATCCTATAAGTGATTTTGTGTCATTGGTTGATTATTTAGGCCAGTTTTCGTCATCCTTCGACTTATTGTAATCCAATTAGGGTTTTTAACCAATCTTGTGCCTCCAATAAGTGATTTTGTGTCCAAGGTTGAACATTTAGGTCATTTTCTTCCTCCCTAGGCTTATTCTAATCCAATTAGGGTTTTAACCAATCTTACGCATCCAATAAGTGATTTTGTGTCATTGGTTGAACATTTAGGACATTTTCGTCCTCCCTAGGCTTATTCTAATTCAATTATATTTTTTAACCAATCTTATGCATCCAATAAGTGATTTTATGTCATTGGTTGAACATTTAGGTCATTTTTGTCATCCTTTGACTTATTCTAATCCAATTAGGGTTTTTAACGAATCTTGTACATCCAATAAGTGATTTTATGTCATTGGTTGAACATTTAGGTCATTTTCGTCATCCTTTGACTTATTCTAATCCAATAAAGGTTTTTAACCAATCTTGTGCATCCAATAAGTGATTTTGTGTCATTGGTTGAACATTCAGGTCATTTTCGTCCTCCTTCGAATTATTCTAATCCATTTAGGGTTTTTAATCAATCTTGTGCATCCAATAAGTGATTTGGTGTCATTGGTTGAACATTTAGGTCATTTTCGTCCTCCCTAGGCTTATTCTAATCCAATTAGGGTTTTTAACATATCTTATGCATCCAATAAGTTATTTTGTGTCATTGGTTGAACATTTAGGTCATTTTTGTCATCCTTTCACTTATTCTAATCCAATTACGGTTTTTAATCAATCTTGTGCATCCAATAAGTGATTTTATATCATTGGTTGAACTTTTAGGTCATTTTCGTCATCCTTCGACTTATTCTAATCCAATTAGGGTTTTTAACCAATCTTGTGCATCCAATAAGTGATTTTGTGTCATTGGTTGAACATTTAGGTCATTTTCATTCTCCTTCGATTATTTTAATCCAATTTTGGTTTTTAATCAATCTTGTGCATCCAATAAATGATTTTGTGTCATTGGTTGAACATTTAGGTCATTTTCGTCCTCCCTAGGCTTATTCTAATCCAATTAGGGTTTTTAACCAATCTTATGCATCCAATAAGTGATTTTGTGTCATTGGTTGAACATTTAGGTCATTCTCGTCATCCTTGGACTTATTCTAATTCAATTAGGGTTTTTAACCAGTCTTCTGCATCCAATAAGTGATTTTATGTCATTGGTTGAACATTTAGGTCATTTTCGTCATCCTTGGACTTATTGTAATTCAATTAGGGTTTTTAACCAATCTTGTGCATCCAATAAGTGATTTTATGTCATTGGTTGAACATTTAGGTAATTTTCGTCATCCTTTGACTTATTCTAATCCAATAAGGGTTTTTAACCAATCTTGTGCATCCAATAAGTGATTTTGTGTCATTGGTTGAACATTTAGGTCATTTTCGTCCTCCTTCGACTTATTCTAATCCAATTAGGGTTTTTAATCAATCTTGTGCATCCAATAAGTGATTTTGTGTCATAGGTTGAACATTTAGGTCATTTTTGTCCTCCATAGGCTTATTCTAATCCAATTAGGGTTTTTAACCAATCTTATGCATCCAATAAGTGATTTTGTGTCATTGGTTGAACATTTAGGTAATTTTTGTCATCCTTTCACTTATTCTAATCCAATTTGGGTTTTTAACCAATCTTGTGCATCCCATAAGTGATTTTATGTCATTGGTTGAACATTTTCGTCATCCTTCGACTTATTCTAATCCAATTACGGTTTTTAACCAATCTTGTGCATCCAATAAGTGATTTTGTGTCATTGGTTGAACATTTAGGTCATTTTCGTCCTCCTTCGACTTATTCTAATCCAATTAGGGTTTTTAACCAATCTTGTGCCTCCAATAAGTGATTTTGTGTCAAAGGTTGAACATTTAGGTCATTTTCTTCCTCCCTTGGCTTATTCTAATCCAATTAGGGTTTTAACCAATCTTACGCATCCAATAAGTGATTTTGTGTCATTGGTTGAACATTTAGGTCATTTTCGTCCTCCTTCGACTTATTCTAATCCAATTAGGGTTTTCAACCAATCTTATGCATCCAATAAGTGATTTTGTGTCATTGGTTGATTATTTAGGCCAGTTTTCGTCATCCTTCGACTTATTGTAATCCAATTAGGGTTTTTAACCAATCTTGTGCCTCCAATAAGTGATTTTGTGTCCAAGGTTGAACATTTAGGTCATTTTCTTCCTCCCTAGGCTTATTCTAATCCAATTAGGGTTTTAACCAATCTTACGCATCCAATAAGTGATTTTGTGTCATTGGTTGAACATTTAGGACATTTTCGTCCTCCCTAGGCTTATTCTAATTCAATTATATTTTTTAACCAATCTTATGCATCCAATAAGTGATTTTATGTCATTGGTTGAACATTTAGGTCATTTTTGTCATCCTTTGACTTATTCTAATCCAATTAGGGTTTTTAACGAATCTTGTACATCCAATAAGTGATTTTATGTCATTGGTTGAACATTTAGGTCATTTTCGTCCTCCTTCAACTTATTCTAATCCAATTAGGGTTTTCAACCAATCTTATGCATCCAATAAGTGATTTTGTGTCATTGGTTGATTATTTAGGTCAGTTTTCGTCATCCTTCGACTTATTGTAATCCAATTAGGGTTTTTAACCAATCTTGTGCCTCCAATAAGTGATTTTGTGTCCAAGGTTGAACATTTAGGTCATTTTCTTCCTCCCTAGGCTTATTCTAATCCAATTAGGGTTTTAACCAATCTTACGCATCCAATAAGTGATTTTGTGTCATTGGTTGAACATTTAGGACATTTTCGTCCTCCCTAGGCTTATTCTAATTCAATTAGATTTTTTAACCAATCTTATGCATCCAATAAGTGATTTTATGTCATTGGTTGAACATTTAGGTCATTTTTGTCATCCTTTGACTTATTCTAATCCAATTAGGGTTTTTAACGAATCTTGTACATCCAATAAGTGATTTTATGTCATTGGTTGAACATTTAGGTCATTTTCGTCATCCTTTGACTTATTCTAATCCAATAAAGGTTTTTAACCAATCTTGTGCATCCAATAAGTGATTTTGTGTCATTGGTTGAACATTCAAGTCATTTTCGTCCTCCTTCGAATTATTCTAATCCAATTAGGGTTTTTAATTAATCTTGTGCATCCAATAAGTGATTTTGTGTCATTGGTTGAACATTTAGGTCATTTTCGTCCTCCCTAGGCTTATTCTAATCCAATTAAGGTTTTTAACCAATCTTATGCATCCAATAAGTTATTTTGTGTCATTGGTTGAACATTTAGGTCATTCTTGTCATCCTTTCACTTATTCTAATCCAATTACGGTTTTTAACCAATCTTGTGCATCCAATAAGTGATTTTATATCATTGGTTGAACTTTTAGGTCATTTTCGTCATCCTTCGACTTATTCTAATCCAATTAGGGTTTTTAACCAATCTTGTGCATCCAATAAGTGATTTTGTGTCATTGGTTGAACATTTAGGTCATTTTCATTCTCCTTCGACTTATTTTAATCCAATTTGGGTTTTTAATCAATCTTGTGCATCCAATAAGTGATTTTGTGTCATTGGTTGAACATTTAGGTCATTTTCGTCCTCCCTAGGCTTATTCTAATCATATTAGGGTTTTTAACCAATCTTGTGAATCCAATAAGTGATTTTGTGTCCTTGGTTGAACATTTAGGTAATTTTCGTCATCCTTGGGCTTATTCTAATCGAATTAGGGTTTTTAACCAATCTTGTGCATCCAATAAGTGATTTTGTGTCATTGGTTGAACATTTATGTCATTTTCGTCATCCTTGGACTTATTCTAATTCAATTAGGGTTTTTAACCAATCTTGTGCATCCAATAAGTGATTTTATGTCATTGGTTGAACATTTAGGTCATTTTCGTCATCCTTCGACTTATTCTAATCCAATTAGGGTTTTTAATCAATCTTCTGCATCCAATAAGTGATTTTGTGTCATTGGTTGAACATTTAGGTCATTTTCGTCCTCCCTAGGCTTATTCTAATCCAATTAGGGTTTTTAACCAATCTTATGCATCCAATAAGTGATTTTGTGTCATTGGTTGAACATTTAGGTAATTTTTGTCATCCTTTCACTTATTCTAATCCAATTTAGGTTTTTAACCAATCTTGTGCATCCAATAAGTGATTTTATGTCATTGGTTGAACATTTAGGTCATTTTCGTCATCTTTCGACTTATTCTAATCCAATTAGGATTTTTAACCAATCTTGTGCATCCAATAAGTGATTTTGTGTCATTGGTTGAACATTTAGGTCATTTTCATTCCCCTTCGATTTATTCTAATCCAATTAGGGTTTTTAATCAATCTTGTGCATCCAATAAGTGATTTTGTGTCATTGGTTGAACATTTAGGTCATTTTCGTCCTCCCTAGGCTTATTCTAATCATATTAGGGTTTTTAACCAATCTTGTGCATCCAATAAGTGATTTTGTGTCCTTGGTTGAACATTTAGGTCATTTTCGTCATCCTTGGACTTATTCTAATCGAATTAGGGTTTTTAACCAATCTTGTGCATCCAATAAGTGATTTTGTGTCATTGGTTGAACATCTAGGTCATTTTCTTCATCCTTGGACTTATTTTAATTCAATTACGGTTTTTAACCAATCTTGTGCATCCAATAAGTGATTTTGTGTCATTGGTTGAACATTTAGGTCATTTTCGTCCTCCTTCGACTTATTCTAATCCAATTAGGGTTTTTAATCAATCTTGTGCATCCAATAAGTGATTTTGTGTCATTGGTTGAACATTTAGGTCATTTTCGTCCTCCCTAGGCTTATTCTAATCCAATTAGGGTTTTTAACCAATCTTATGCATCCAATAAGTGATTTTGTGTCATTGGTTGAACATTTAGGTCATTTTTGTCATCCTTTCACTTATTCTAATCCAATTTAGGTTTTTAACCAATCTTGTGCATCCAATAAGTGATTTTATGTCATTGGTTGAACATTTAGGTCATTTTCGTCATCCTTCTACTTATTCTAATCCAATTAGGGTTTTTAACCAATCTTGTGCATCCAATAAGAGATTTTGTGTCATTGGTTGAACATTTAGGTCATTTTCATTCCCCTTCGATTTATTCTAATCCAATTAGGGTTTTTAATCAATCTTGTGCATCCAATAAGTGATTTTGTGTCATTGGTTGAACATTTAGGTCATTTTCGTCCTCCCTAGGCTTATTCTAATCATATTAGGGTTTTTAACCAATCTTGTGCATCCAATAAGTGATTTTGTGTCATTGGTTGAACATTTAGGTCATTTTCGTCATCCTTTGACTTATTCTAATCCAATTATGGTTTTTAACCAATCTTGTGCATCCAATAAGTGATTTTGTGTCATTGGTTGAACATTTAGGTCATTTTCGTCCTCCTTCGACTTATTCTAATCCAATTAGGGTTTTTAATCAATCTTGTGCATCCAATAAGTGATTTTGTGTCATTGGTTGAACATTTAGGTCATTTTCGTCCTCCCTAGGGTTATTTTAATCATATTAGGGTTTTTAACCAATCTTGTGCATCCAATAAGTGATTTTGTGTCCTTGGCTGAACATTTAAGTCATTTTCGTCATCTTTGGACTTATTCTAATCGAATTAGGGTTTTTAACCAATCTTGTGCATCAAATAAGTGATTTTGTGTCCATTGTTGAACATTTAGGTCTTTTTCGTCATCCTTGGACTTATTCTAATTCAATTAGGGTTTTTAACCAATCTTGTGCATCCAATAAGTGATTTTATGTCATTGGTTGAACATTTAGGTCATTTTCGTGCTGCTTTGACTTATTCTAATCCAATTAGGGTTTTTAACCAATCTTGTGCATCCAATAAGTGATTTTATGTCATTGGTTGAACATTTAGGTCATTTTCATCATCCTTCGACTTATTCTAATCCAATTAGGGTTTTTAACCAATCTTGTGCATCAAATAAGTTATTTTGTGTCATTGGTTGAACATTTAGGTCATTTTCGTCCTCCTTCGACTTATTCTAATCCAATTAGGGTTTTTAATCAATCTTGTGCATCCAATAAGTGATTTTGTGTCATTGGTTGAACATTTAGGTCATTTTCGTCCTCCCTAGGCTTATTCTAATCCAATTAGGGTTTTTAACCAATCTTATGCATCCAATAAGTTATTTTGTGTCATTGGTTGAACATTTAGGTCATTTTTGTCATCCTTTCACTTATTCTAATCCAATTTAGGTTTTTAACCAATCTTGTGCATCCAATAAGTGATTTTATGTCATTGGTTGAACATTTAGGTCATTTTCGTCATCTTTCGACTTATTCTAATCCAATTAGGGTTTTTAACCAATCTTGTGCATCCAATAAGTGATTTTGTGTCATTGGTTGAACATTTAGGTCATTTTCATTCCCCTTCGATTTATTCTAATCCAATTAGGGTTTTTAATCAATCTTGTGCATCCAATAAGTGATTTTGTGTCATTGGTTGAACATTTAGGTCATTTTCGTCCTCCCTAGGCTTATTCTAATCATATTAGGGTTTTTAACCAATCTTGTGCATCCAATAAGTGATTTTGTGTCCTTGGTTGAACATTTAGGTCATTTTCGTCATCCTTGGACTTATTCTAATCGAATTTGGGTTTTTAACCAATCTTGTGCATCCAATAAGTGATTTTGTGTCATTGGTTGAACATTTAGGTCATTTTCTTCATCCTTGGACTTATTTTAATTCAATTACGGTTTTTAACCAATCTTGTGCATCCAATAAGTGATTTTGTGTCATTGGTTGAACATTTAGGTCATTTTCGTCCTCCTTCGACTTATTCTAATCCAATTAGGGTTTTTAATCAATCTTGTGCATCCAATAAGTGATTTTGTGTCATTGGTTGAACATTTAGGTCATTTTCGTCCTCCCTAGGCTTATTCTAATCCAATTAGGGTTTTTAACCAATCTTATGCATCCAATAAGTGATTTTGTGTCATTGGTTGAACATTTAGGTCATTTTTGTCATCCTTTCACTTATTCTAATCCAATTTAGGTTTTTAACCAATCTTGTGCATCCAATAAGTGATTTTATGTCATTGGTTGAACATTTAGGTCATTTTCGTCATCCTTCTACTTATTCTAATCCAATTAGGGTTTTTAACCAATCTTGTGCATCCAATAAGAGATTTTGTGTCATTGGTTGAACATTTAGGTCATTTTCATTCCCCTTCGATTTATTCTAATCCAATTAGGGTTTTTAATCAATCTTGTGCATCCAATAAGTGATTTTGTGTCATTGGTTGAACATTTAGGTCATTTTCGTCCTCCCTAGGCTTATTCTAATCATATTAGGGTTTTTAACCAATCTTGTGCATCCAATAAGTGATTTTGTGTCCTTGGTTGAACATTTAGGTCATTTTCGTCATCCTTGGACTTATTCTAATCGAATTAGGGTTTTTAACCAATCTTGTGCATCCAATAAGTGATTTTGTGTCATTGGTTGAACATCTAGGTCATTTTCTTCATCCTTGGACTTATTTTAATTCAATTACGGTTTTTAACCAATCTTGTGCATCCAATAAGTGATTTTGTGTCATTGGTTGAACATTTAGGTCATTTTCGTCCTCCTTCGACTTATTCTAATCCAATTAGGGTTTTTAATCAATCTTGTGCATCCAATAAGTGATTTTGTGTCATTGGTTGAACATTTAGGTCATTTTCGTCCTCCCTAGGCTTATTCTAATCCAATTAGGGTTTTTAACCAATCTTATGCATCCAATAAGTGATTTTGTGTCATTGGTTGAACATTTAGGTCATTTTTGTCATCCTTTCACTTATTCTAATCCAATTTGGGTTTTTAACCAATCTTGTGCATCCAATAAGTGATTTTATGTCATTGGTTGAACATTTAGGTCATTTTCGTCATCCTTCGACTTATTCTAATCCAATTAGGGTTTTTAACCAATCTTGTGCATCCAATAAGTGATTTTGTGTCATTCGTTGAACATTTAGGTCATTTTCATTCTCCTTCGATTTATTCTAATCCAATTAGGGTTTTTAACCAATCTTGTGCATCCAATAAGTGATTTTGTGTCCTTGGTTGAACATTTAGGTCATTTTCGTCATCCTTGGACTTATTCTAATCGAATTAGGGTTTTTAACCAATCTTGTGCATCCAATAAGTGATTTTGTGTCATTGGTTGAACATTTAGGTCATTTTCTTCATCCTTGGACTTATTTTAATTCAATTACGGTTTTTAACCAATCTTGTGCATCCAATAAGTGATTTTATGTCATTGGTTGAACATTTAGGTCATTTTCGTCATCCTTTGACTTATTCTAATCCAATAAGGGTTTTTAACCAATCTTGTGCATCCAATAAGTGATTTTGTGTCATTGGCTGAACATTTAGGTCATTTTCGTCATCCTTCGACTTATTCTAATCCAATTAGGGTTTTTAATCAATCTTGTGCATCCAATAAGTGATTTTGTGTTATTGGTTGAAAATTTAGGTCATTTTCGTCCTCCCTAGGCTTATTCTAATCCAATTAGGGTTTTTAACCAATCTTGTGCATCCAATAAGTGATTTTGTGTCCTTGGTTGAACATTTAGGTCATTTTCGTCATCCTTGGACTTATTCTAATCGAATTAGGGTTTTTAACCAATCTTGTGCATCCAATAAGTGATTTTATTTCATTGGTTGAACATTTAGGTCATTTTCGTCATCCTTTGACTTATTCTAATCCAATTAGGGTTTTTAACCAATCTTGTGCATCCAATAAGTGATTTTGTGTCATTGGTTGAACATTTAGGTCATTTTCGTCATCCTTCGACTTATTCTAATCCAATTAGGGTTTTTAATCAATCTTGTGCATCCAATAAGTGATTTTGTGTCATTGGTTGAACATTTAGGTCATTTTCGTCCTCCCTAGGGTTATTCTAATCATATTAGGGTTTTTAACCAATCTTGTGCATCCAATAAGTGATTTTGTGTCCTTGGTTGAACATTTAGGTCATTTTCGTCATCCTTGGACTTATTCTAATCGAATTAGGGTTTTTAACCAATCTTATGCATCCAATAAGTGATTTTGTGTCATTGGTTGAACATTTAGGTCATTTTTGTCATCCTTTGACTTATTCTAATCCAATTAGGGTTTTTAACCAATCTTGTGCATCCAATAAGTGATTTTGTGTCATTGGTTGAACATTTAGGTCATTTTCGTCATCCTTTGACTTATTCTAATCCAATAAGGGTTTTTAACCAATCTTGTGCATCCAATAAGTGATTTTGTGTCATTGGTTGAACATTTAGGTCATTTTCGTCATCCTTTGACTTATTCTAATCCAATAAGGGTTTTTAACCAATCTTGTGCATCCAATAAGTGATTTTGTGTCATTGGTTGAACATTTAGGTCATTTTCGTCCTCCTTCGACTTATTCTAATCCAATTAGGGTTTTTAATCAATCTTGTGCATCCAATAAGTGATTTTGTGTCATTGGTTGAACATTTAGGTCATTTTTGTCCTCCATAGGCTTATTCTAATCCAATTAGGGTTTTTAACCAATCTTATGCATCCAATAAGTGATTTTGTGTCATTGGTTGAACATTTAGGTAATTTTTGTCATCCTTTCACTTATTCTAATCCAATTTGGGTTTTTAACCAATCTTGTGCATCCAATAAGTGATTTTATGTCATTGGTTGAACATTTAGGTCATTTTCGTCATCCTTCGACTTATTCTAATCCAATTAGGGTTTTTAACCAATCTTGTGCATCCAATAAGTGATTTTGTGTCATTGATTGAACATTTAGGTCTTTTTTGTCCTCCTTCGACTTATTCTAATCCAATTAGGGTTTTTAACCAATCTTGTGCATCCAATAAGTGATTTTATGTCATTGGTTGAACATTTAGGTCATTTTCATCATCCTTCGACTTATTCTAATCCAATTAGGGTTTTTAACCAATCTTGTGCATCCAATAAGTGATTTTGTGTCATTGGTTGAACATTTAGGTCATTTTCGTCCTCCTTCGACTTATTCTAATCCAATTAGGGTTTTTAATCAATCTTGTGCATCCAATAAGTGATTTTGTGTGATTGGTTGAACATTTAGGTCATTTTCGTGCTCCCTAGGCTAATTCTAATCACATTAGGGTTTTTAACTAATCTTGTGCATCCAATAAGTGAATTTGTGTCATTGGTTGAACATTTAGGTCATTTTCGTCATCCTTGGACTTATTCTAATCAAATTAGGGTTTTTAACCAATCTTGTGCATCCAATAAGTGATTTTGTGTCATTGGTTGAACATTTAGGTCATTTTCGTCATCCTTCGACTTATTCTAATCCAATTAGGGTTTTTAAGCAATCTTGTGCATCCAATAAGTGATTTTGTGTCATTGGTTGAACATTTAGGTCTTTTTCGTCCTCCATCGACTTATTCTAATCCAACTAGGGTTTTTAATCAATCTTGTGCATCCAATAAGTGATTTTGTGTCATTGGTTGAACATTTAGGTCATTTGGTTCGTCCCTAGGCTTATTTTAATCATATTAGGGTTTTTAACCAATCTAGTGCATCCAATAAGTGATTTTGTGTCCTTTGTTGAACATTTAGGTAATTTTCGTCCTCCCTTGGCTTATTCTAATCATATTAGGTTTTTAACCAATCTTCTGCATCCAATATGTGAAATTGTGTCATTGGTTGAACATTTAGGTCATTTTCGTCATCCTTGGACTTATTCTAATCAAATTAGGGTTTTTAACCAATCCTGGGCATCCAATAAGTGATTTTGTGTCATTGGTTGAACATTTAGGTCATTTTCGTTATCCTTTGACTTATTCTAATCCAATTAGGGTTTTTAACCAATCTTGTGCATCCAATAAGTGATTTTGTTTCATTGGTTGAACATTTAGGTCATTTTCGTCATCCTTCGACTTATTCTAATCCAATTAAGGTTTTTAACCAATCTTATGCATCCAATAATTGATTTTGTTTCATTGGTTGAACATTTAGGTCATTCTCGTCATCCTTTGACTTATTCTAATCAAATTAGGGTTTTTAACCAATCTTGTGCATCCAATAAGTGATTTTATGTCATTGGTTGAACATTTAGGTCATTTTCGTCATCCTTCGACTTATTCTAATCCAATTAGGGTTTTTAACCAATCTTGTGCATCCAATAAGTGATTTTGTGTCATTGGTTGAACATTTAGGTCATTTTCGTCCTCCCTTGGCTTATTCTAATCCAATTAGGGTTTTTAACCAATCTTGTGCATCCAATAAGTGATTTTGTGTCATTGGTTGAACATTTAGGTCATTTTCGTCATCCTTGGACTTATTCTAATTCAATTAGGGTTTTTAACCAATCTTGTGCATCCAATAAGTGATTTTATGTCATTGGTTGAACATTTAGGTAATTTTCGTCATCCTTTGACTTATTCTAATCCAATAAGGGTTTTTAACCAATCTTGTGCATCCAATAAGTGATTTTGTGTCATTGGTTGAACATTTAGGTCATTTTTGTCCTCCTTCGACTTATTCTAATCCAATTAGGGTTTTTAATCAATCTTGTGCATCCAATAAGTGATTTTGTGTCATTGGTTGAACATTTAGGTCATTTTTCGTCCTCCCTAGGCTTATTCTAATCCAATTAGGGTTTTTAACCAATCTTATGCATCCAATAAGTGATTTTGTGTCATTGGTTGAACATTTAGGTAATTTTTGTCATCCTTTCACTTATTCTAATCCAATTTGGGTTTTTAACCAATCTTGTGCATCCAATAAGGGATTTTATGTCATTGGTTGAACATTTAGGTCATTTTCGTCATCCTTCGACTTATTCTAATCCAATTAGGGTTTTTAACCAATCTTGTGCATCCAATAAGTGATTTTGTGTCATTGGTTGAACATTTAGGTCATTTTCGTCCTCCTTCGACTTATTCTAATCCAATTAGGGTTTTTAACCAATCTTGTGCCTCCAATAAGTGATTTTGTGTCAAAGGTTGAACATTTAGGTCATTTTCTTCCTCCCTTGGCTTATTCTAATCCAATTAGGGTTTTAACCAATCTTACGCATCCAATAAGTGATTTTGTGTCATCGGTTGAACATTTAGGTCATTTTCGTCCTCCTTCAACTTATTCTAATCCAATTAGGGTTTTCAACGAATCTTATGCATCCAATAAGTGATTTTGTGTCATTGGTTGATTATTTAGGTCAGTTTTCGTCATCCTTCGACTTATTGTAATCCAATTAGGGATTTTAACCAATCTTGTGCCTCCAATAAGTGATTTTGTGTCCAAGGTTGAACATTTAGGTCATTTTCTTCCTCCCTAGGCTTATTCTAATCCAATTAGGGTTTTAACCAATCTTACGCATCCAATAAGTGATTTTGTGTCATTGGTTGAACATTTAGGACATTTTCGTCCTCCCTAGGCTTATTCTAATTCAATTAGATTTTTTAACCAATCTTATGCATCCAATAAGTGATTTTATGTCATTGGTTGAACATTTAGGTCATTTTTGTCATCCTTAGCGTTATTCTAATCCAATTAGGGTTTTTAACGAATCTTGTACATCCAATAAGTGATTTTATGTCATTGGTTGAACATTTAGGTCATTTTCGTCATCCTTTGACTTATTCTAATCCAATAAAGGTTTTTAACCAATCTTGTGCATCCAATAAGTGATTTTGTGTCATTGGTTGAACATTCAGGTCATTTTCGTCCTCCTTCGAATTATTCTAATCCAATTAGGGTTTTTAATCAATCTTGTGCATCCAATAAGTGATTTTGTGTCATTGGTTGAACATTTAGGTCATTTTCGTCCTCCCTAGGCTTATTCTAATCCAATTAGGGTTTTTAACCAATATTATGCATCCAATAAGTTATTTTGTGTCATTGGCTGAACATTTAGGTCTTTTTTGTCATCCTTTCACTTATTCTAATCCAATTACGGTTTTTAACCAATCTTGTGCATCCAATAAGTGATTTTATATCATTGGTTGAACTTTTAGGTCATTTTCGTCATCCTTCGACTTATTCTAATCCAATTAGGGTTTTTAACCAATCTTGTGCATCCAATAAGTGATTTTGTGTCATTGGTTGAACATTTAGGTCATTTTCGTCCTCCTTCGACTTATTCTAATCCAATTAGGGTTTTTAATCAATCTTGTGCATCCAATAAGTGATTTTGTGTCATTGGTTGAACATTTAGGTCATTTTCGTCATCCTTGGACTTATTCTAATTCAATTAGGGTTTTTAACCAATCTTGTGCATCCAATAAGTGAGTTTATGTCATTGGTTGAACATTTAGGTCATTTTCGTCATCCTTCGACTTATTCTAATCTAATTAGGGTTTTTAATCAATCTTGTGCATCCAATAAGTGATTTTGTGTCATTGGTTGAACATTTAGGTCATTTTCGTCCTCCCTAGGCTTATTCTAATCATATTAGGGTTTTTAACCAATCTTGTGCATCCAATAAGTGATTTGTGTCCTTGGTTGAACATTTAGGTCATTTTCGTCATCCTTGGACTTATTCTAATCGAATTAGGGTTTTTAACCAATCTTGTGCATCCAATAAGTGATTTTGTGTCATTGGTTGAACATTTAGGTCATTTTCGTCATCCTTGGACTTATTCTAATTCAATTAGGGTTTTTAACCAATCTTGTGCATCCAATAAGTGATTTTGTGTCATTGGTTGAACATTTAGGTCATTTTCATTCTCCTTCGACTTATTCTAATCCAATTAGGGTTTTTAATCAATCTTGTGCATCCAATAAGTGATTTTGTGTCATTGGTTGAACATTTAGGTCATTTTCGTCCTCCCTAGGCTTATTCTAATCATATTAGGGTTTTTAACCAATCTTGTGCATCCAATAAGTGATTTTGTGTCCTTGGTTGAACATTTAGGTCATTTTCGTCATCCTTGGACTTATTCTAATCGAATTAGGGTTTTTAACCAATCTTGTGCATCCAATAAGTGATTTTGTGTCATTGGTTGAACATCTAGGTCATTTTCTTCATCCTTGGACTTATTTTAATTCAATTACGGTTTTTAACCAATCTTGTGCATCCAATAAGTGATTTTGTGTCATTGGTTGAACATTTAGGTCATTTTCGTCCTCCTTCGACTTATTCTAATCCAATTAGGGTTTTTAATCAATCTTGTGCATCCAATAAGTGATTTTGTGTCATTGGTTGAACATTTAGGTCATTTTCGTCCTCCCTAGGCTTATTCTAATCCAATTAGGGTTTTTAACCAATCTTATGCATCCAATAAGTGATTTTGTGTCATTGGTTGAACATTTAGGTCATTTTTGTCATCCTTTCACTTATTCTAATCCAATTTAGGTTTTTAACCAATCTTGTGCATCCAATAAGTGATTTTATGTCATTGGTTGAACATTTAGGTCATTTTCGTCATCCTTCTACTTATTCTAATCCAATTAGGGTTTTTAACCAATCTTGTGCATCCAATAAGAGATTTTGTGTCATTGGTTGAACATTTAGGTCATTTTCATTCCCCTTCGATTTATTCTAATCCAATTAGGGTTTTTAATCAATCTTGTGCATCCAATAAGTGATTTTGTGTCATTGGTTGAACATTTAGGTCATTTTCGTCCTCCCTAGGCTTATTCTAATCATATTAGGGTTTTTAACCAATCTTGTGCATCCAATAAGTGATTTTGTGTCATTGGTTGAACATTTAGGTCATTTTCGTCATCCTTTGACTTATTCTAATCCAATAAGGGTTTTTAACCAATCTTGTGCATCCAATAAGTGATTTTGTGTCATTGGTTGAACATTTAGGTCATTTTCGTCCTCCTTCGACTTATTCTAATCCAATTAGGGTTTTTAATCAATCTTGTGCATCCAATAAGTGATTTTGTGTCATTGGTTGAACATTTAGGTCATTTTCGTCATCCTTGGACTTATTCTAATCGAATTAAGGTTTTTAACCAATCTTGTGCATCCAATAAGTGATTTTGTGTCATTGGTTGAACATTTAGGTCATTTTCTTCATCCTTGGACTTATTCTAATTCAATTAGGGTTTTTAACCAATCTTGTGCATCCAATAAGTGATTTTATGTCATTGGTTGAACATTTAGGTCATTTTCGTCATCCTTTGACTTATTCTAATCCAATAAGGGTTTTTAACCAATCTTGTGCATCCAATAAGTGATTTTGTGTCATTGGTTGAACATTTAGGTCATTTTCGTCATCCTTCGACTTATTCTAATCCAATTAGGGTTTTTAATCAATCTTGTGCATCCAATAAGTGATTTTGTGTTATTGGTTGAAAATTTAGGTCATTTTCGTCCTCCCTAGGCTTATTCTAATCCAATTAGGGTTTTTAACCAATCTTGTGCATCCAATAAGTGATTTTGTGTCATTGGTTGAACATTTAGGTCATTTTCGTCATCCTTGGACTTATTCTAATCTAATTAGGGTTTTTAATCAATCTTGTGCATCCAATAAGTGATTTTGTGTCATTGGTTGAACATTTAGGTCATTTTCGTCCTCCCTAGGCTTATTCTAATCATATTAGGGTTTTTAACCAATCTTGTGCATCCAATTAGTGATTTTGTGTCATTGGTTGAACATTTATGTCATTTTCGTCATCCTTTGACTTATTCTAATTCAATTAGGGTTTTTAACCAGTCTTGTGCATCCAATAAGTGATTTTATGTCATTGGTTGAACATTTAGGTCATTTTCGTCCTCCTTCGACTTATTCTAATCCAGTTAGGGTTTTTAATCAATCTTGTGCATCCAATAAGTGATTTTGTGTCATTGGTTGAACATTTAGGTCATTTTCGTCCTCCCTAGGCTTATTCTAATCCAATTAGGGTTTTTAACCAATCTTATGCATCCAATAAGTGATTTTGTGTCATTGGTTCAACATTTAGGTAATTTTTGTCATCCTTTCACTTATTCTAATCCAATTTGGGTTTTTAACCAATCTTGTGCATCCAATAAGTGATTTTATGTCATTGGTTGAACATTTAGGTCATTTTCGTCATCCTTCGACTTATTCTAATCCAATTAGGGTTTTTAACCAATCTTGTGCATCCAATAAGTGATTTTATGTCATTGGTTGAACATTTAGGTAATTTTCGTCATCCTTTGACTTATTCTAATCCAATAAGGGTTTTTAACCAATCTTGTGCATCCAATAAGTGATTTTGTGTCATTGGTTGAACATTTAGGTCATTTTTGTCCTCCTTCGACTTATTCTAATCCAATTAGGGTTTTTAATCAATCTTGTGCATCCAATAAGTGATTTTGTGTCATTGGTTGAACATTTAGGTCATTTTCGTCCTCCCTAGGCTTATTCTAATCCAATTAGGGTTTTTAACCAATCTTATGCATCAAATAAGTGATTTTGTGTCATTGGTTGAACATTTAGGTCTTTTTCGTCCTCCTTCGACTTATTCTAATCCAATTAGGGTTTTTAATCAATCTTGTGCATCCAATAAGTGATTTTGTGTCATTGGTTGAACATTTAGGTCATTTTGTTCGTCCCTAGGCTTATTCTAATCGTATTAGGGTTTTAAACCAATCTTGTGCATCCAATAAGTGATTTTGTGCCCTTTGTTAAACATTTAGGTCATTTTCGTCCTCCTTCGACTTTTTCTAATCCAATTAGGATTTTCAACCAATCTTATGCATCCAATAAGTGATTTTGTGTCGTTGGTTGAACATTTAGGTCAATTTCGTCCTCCCTTGGCTTATTCTAATCCAATTAGGGTTTTCAACCAATCTTATGCATCCAATAAGTGATTTTATGTCATTGGTTGAACATTTAGGTCAATTTCGTCCTCCCTAGGCTTATTCTAATCCAATTAGGGTTTTTAACTAATCTTGTGCATCCAATAAGTTATTTTGTTTCATTGGTTGAACATTTAGGTCATTTTCGTCATCCTGTGACTTATTCTAATCGAATTAGGGTTTTTAAACAATCTTGTGCATCCAATAAGTGATTTTGTGTCATTGGTTGAACATTTAGATCATTTTCGTCATCCTTCGACTTATTCTAATCCAATTAGGGTTTTTAAGCAATCTTGTGCATCCAATAAGTAATTTTGTGTCATTGGTTGATCATTTAGGTCTTTTTCGTCCTCCTTCGACTTATTCTAATCCAATTAGGGTTTTTAATCAATCTTGTGCATCCAATAAGTGATTTTGTGTCGTTGGTTGAACATTTAGGTCATTTTCGTCCTCCCTAGGCTTATTCTAATCCAATTAGGGTTTTTAACCAATCTTATGCATCCAATAAGTTATTTTGTGTCATTGGTTGAACATTTAGGTCATTTTTGTCATCCTTTCACTTATTCTAATCCAATTACGGTTTTTAACCAATCTTGTGCATCCAATAAGTGATTTTATATCATTGGTTGAACTTTTAGGTCATTTTCGTCATCCTTCGACTTATTCTAATCCAATTAGGGTTTTTAACCAATCTTGTGCATCCAATAAGTGATTTTGTGTCATTGGTTGAACATTTAGGTCATTTTCATTCTCCTTCGACTTATTCTAATCCAATTAGGGTTTTTAATCAATCTTGTGCATCCAATAAGTGATTTTGTGTCATTGGTTGAACATTTATGTCATTTTCGTCATCCTTGGACTTATTCTAATTCAATTAGGGTTTTTAACCAATCTTGTGCATCCAATAAGTGATTTTATGTCATTGGTTGAACATTTAGGTCATTTTCGTCATCCTTCGACTTATTCTAATCCAATTAGGGTTTTTAATCAATCTTCTGCATCCAATAAGTGATTTT
>JBBPBQ010000002.1:31636832-31648569 GCA_037974755.1 Cicer yamashitae | reverse complement strand
GTTTTTAACCAATCTTATGCATCCAATAAGTGATTTTGTGTCATTGGTTGAACATTTAGGTCATTTTTGTCATCCTTTCACTTATTCTAATCCAATTTAGGTTTTTAACCAATCTTGTGCATCCAATAAGTGATTTTATGTCATTGGTTGAACATTTAGGTCATTTTCGTCATCCTTCGACTTATTCTAATCCAATTAGGGTTTTTAACCAATCTTGTACATCCAATAAGTGATTTTGTGTCAAAGGTTGAACATTTAGGTCATTTTCTTCCTCCCTTGGCTTATTCTAATCCAATTAGGGTTTTAACCAATCTTACGCATCCAATAAGTGATTTTGTGTCATCGGTTGAACATTTAGGTCATTTTCGTCCTCCTTCAACTTATTCTAATCCAATTAGGGTTTTCAACCAATCTTATGCATCCAATAAGTGATTTTGTGTCATTGGTTGATTATTTAGGTCAGTTTTCATCATCCTTCGACTTATTGTAATCCAATTAGGGTTTTTATCCAATCTTGTGCCTCCAATAAGTGATTTTGTGTCCAAGGTTGAACATTTAGGTCATTTTCTTCCTCCCTAGGCTTATTCTAATCCAATTAGGTTTTTAACCAATCTTACGCATCCAATAAGTGATTTTGTGTCATTGGTTGAACATTTAGGACATTTCGTCCTCCCTAGGCTTATTCTAATTCAATTAGATTTTTTAACCAATCTTATGCATCAAATAAGTGATTTTGTGTCATTGGTTGAACATTTAGTTCATTTTCGTGCTGCTTCGACTTATTCTAATCCAATTAGGGTTTTTAACCAATCTTGTGCATCCAATAAGTGCGTTTGTGTCATTGGTTGAACATTTAGGTCATTTTCGTCCTCCCTAGGCTTATTCTAATCCAATTAGGGTTTTTAACCAATCTTGTGCATCCAATAAGTGATTTTGTGTCATTGGTTGAACATTTAGGTCATTTTCGTCATCCTTGGACTTATTCTAATCTAATTAGGGTTTTTAATCAATCTTGTGCATCCAATAAGTGATTTTGTGTCATTGGTTGAACATTTAGGTCATTTTCGTCCTCCCTAGGCTTATTCTAATCATATTAGGGTTTTTAACCAATCTTGTGCATCCAATTAGTGATTTTGTGTCATTGGTTGAACATTTATGTCATTTTCGTCATCCTTTGACTTATTCTAATTCAATTAGGGTTTTTAACCAGTCTTGTGCATCCAATAAGTGATTTTATGTCATTGGTTGAACATTTAGGTCATTTTCGTCCTCCTTCGACTTATTCTAATCCAGTTAGGGTTTTTAATCAATCTTGTGCATCCAATAAGTGATTTTGTGTCATTGGTTGAACATTTAGGTCATTTTCGTCCTCCCTAGGCTTATTCTAATCCAATTAGGGTTTTTAACCAATCTTATGCATCCAATAAGTGATTTTGTGTCATTGGTTCAACATTTAGGTAATTTTTGTCATCCTTTCACTTATTCTAATCCAATTTGGGTTTTTAACCAATCTTGTGCATCCAATAAGTGATTTTATGTCATTGGTTGAACATTTAGGTCATTTTCGTCATCCTTCGACTTATTCTAATCCAATTAGGGTTTTTAACCAATCTTGTGCATCCAATAAGTGATTTTGTGTCATTGGTTGAACATTTAGGTCATTTTCATTCCCCTTCGATTTATTCAAATCCAATTAGGGTTTTTAATCAATCTTGTGGCATCCAATAAGTGATTTTGTGTCATTGGTTGAACATTTAGGTCATTTTCGTCCTCCCTAGGCTTATTCTAATCATATTAGGGTTTTTAACCAATCTTGTGCATCCAATAAGTGATTTTGTGTCCTTGGTTGAACATTTAGGTCATTTTCGTCATCCTTGGACTTATTCTAATCGAATTAGGGTTTTTAACCAATCTTGTGCATCCAATAAGTGATTTTGTGTCATTGGTTGAACATTTAGGTCATTTTCTTCATCCTTGGACTTATTTTAATTCAATTACGGTTTTTAACCAATCTTGTGCATCCAATAAGTGATTTTATGTCATTGGTTGAACATTTAGGTCATTTTCGTCATCCTTTGACTTATTCTAATCCAATAAGGGTTTTTAACCAATCTTGTGCATCCAATAAGTGATTTTGTGTCATTGGCTGAACATTTAGGTCATTTTCGTCATCCTTCGACTTATTCTAATCCAATTAGGGTTTTTAATCAATCTTGTGCATCCAATAAGTGATTTTGTGTTATTGGTTGAAAATTTAGGTCATTTTCGTCCTCCCTAGGCTTATTCTAATCCAATTAGGGTTTTTAACCAATCTTGTGCATCCAATAAGTGATTTTGTGTCCTTGGTTGAACATTTAGGTCATTTTCGTCATCCTTGGACTTATTCTAATCGAATTAGGGTTTTTAACCAATCTTATGCATCCAATAAGTGATTTTGTGTCATTGGTTGAACATTTAGGTCATTTTTGTCATCCTTTGACTTATTCTAATCCAATTAGGGTTTTTAACCAATCTTGTGCATCCAATAAGTGATTTTGTGTCATTGGTTGAACATTTAGGTCATTTTCATTCTCCTTCGACTTATTCTAATCCAATTAGGGTTTTTAATCAATCTTGTGCATCCAATAAGTGATTTTGTGTGATTGGTTGAACATTTAGGTCATTTTCGTCCTCCCTAGGCTTATTCTAATCATATTAGGGTTTTTAACCAATCTTGTGCATCCAATAAGTGATTTTGTGTCCTTGGTTGAACATTTAGGTCATTTTCGTCATCCTTGGACTTATTCTAATCGAATTAGGATTTTTAACCAATCTTGTGCATCCAATAAGTGATTTTGTGTCATTGGTTGAACATTTAGGTCATTTTCGTCATCCTTGGACTTATTCTAATTCAATTAGGGTTTTTAACCAATCTTGTGCATCCAATAAGTGATTTTATGTCATTGGTTGAACATTTAGGTCATTTTCGTCATCCTTTGACTTATTCTAATCCAATAAGGGTTTTTAACCAATCTTGTGCAACCAATAAGTGATTTTGTGTCATTGGTTGAACATTTAGGTCATTTTCGTCCTCGTTCGACTTATTCTAATCCAATTAGGGTTTTTAATCAATCTTGTGCATCAAATAAGTGATTTTGTGTCATTGGTTGAACATTTAGGTCATTTTCGTCCTCCCTAGGCTTATTCTAATCATATTAGGGTTTTTAACCAATCTTGTGCATCCAATAAGTGATTTTGTGTCCTTGGTTGAACATTTAGGTCATTTTCGTCATCCTTGGACTTATTCTAATTGAATTAGGGTTTTTAACCAATCTTGTGCATCCAATAAGTGATTTTGTGTCATTGGTTGAACATTTAGGTCATTTTTGTCATTGTTGGACTTATTCTAATTCAATTAGGGTTTTTAACGAATCTTGTGCATCCAATAAGTGATTTTATGTCATAGGTTGAACATTTAGGTCATTTTCGTCATCCTTTGACTTATTCTAATCCAATAAGGGTTTTTAACCAATCTTGTGCATCCAATAAGTGATTTTGTGTCATTGGTTGAACATTTAGGTCATTTTCGTCCTCCTTCGACTTATTCTAATCCAATTAGGGTTTTTAATCAATCTTGTGCATCCAATAAGTGATTTTGTGTCATTGGTTGAACATTTAGGTCATTTTTGTCCTCCATAGGCTTATTCTAATCCAATTAGGGTTTTTAACCAATCTTATGCATCCAATAAGTGATTTTGTGTCATTGGTTGAACATTTAGGTAATTTTTGTCATCCTTTCACTTATTCTAATCTAATTTGGGTTTTTAACCAATCTTGTGCATCCCATAAGTGATTTTATGTCATTGGTTGAACATTTAGGTCATTTTCGTCATCCTTCGACTTATTCTAATCCAATTAGGGTTTTTAACCAATCTTGTGCATCCAATAAGTGATTTTGTGTCATTGGTTGAACATTTAGGTCATTTTCGTCCTCCTTCGACTTATTCTAATCCAATTAGGGTTTTTAACCAATCTTGAGCCTCCAATAAGTGATTTTGTGTCAAAGGTTGAACATTTAGGTCATTTTCTTCCTCCCTTGGGTTATTCTAATCCAATTAGGGTTTTAACCAATCTTACGCATCCAATAAGTGATTTTGTGTCATTGGTTGAACATTTAGGTCATTTTCGTCCTCCTTCGACTTATTCTAATCCAATTAGGGTTTTCAACCAATCTTATGCATCCTATAAGTGATTTTGTGTCATTGGTTGATTATTTAGGCCAGTTTTCGTCATCCTTCGACTTATTGTAATCCAATTAGGGTTTTTAACCAATCTTGTGCCTCCAATAAGTGATTTTGTGTCCAAGGTTGAACATTTAGGTCATTTTCTTCCTCCCTAGGCTTATTCTAATCCAATTAGGGTTTTAACCAATCTTACGCATCCAATAAGTGATTTTGTGTCATTGGTTGAACATTTAGGACATTTTCGTCCTCCCTAGGCTTATTCTAATTCAATTATATTTTTTAACCAATCTTATGCATCCAATAAGTGATTTTATGTCATTGGTTGAACATTTAGGTCATTTTTGTCATCCTTTGACTTATTCTAATCCAATTAGGGTTTTTAACGAATCTTGTACATCCAATAAGTGATTTTATGTCATTGGTTGAACATTTAGGTCATTTTCGTCATCCTTTGACTTATTCTAATCCAATAAAGGTTTTTAACCAATCTTGTGCATCCAATAAGTGATTTTGTGTCATTGGTTGAACATTCAGGTCATTTTCGTCCTCCTTCGAATTATTCTAATCCAATTAGGGTTTTTAATCAATCTTGTGCATCCAATAAGTGATTTTGTGTCGTTGGTTGAACATTTAGGTCATTTTCGTCCTCCCTAGGCTTATTCTAATCCAATTAGGGTTTTTAACCAATCTTATGCATCCAATAAGTTATTTTGTGTCATTGGTTGAACATTTAGGTCATTTTTGTCATCCTTTCACTTATTCTAATCCAATTACGGTTTTTAACCAATCTTGTGCATCCAATAAGTGATTTTATATCATTGGTTGAACTTTTAGGTCATTTTCGTCATCCTTCGACTTATTCTAATCCAATTAGGGTTTATAACCAATCTTGTGCATCCAATAAGTGATTTTGTGTCATTGGTTGAACATTTAGGTCATTTTCATTCTCCTTCGACTTATTTTAATCCAATTTTGGTTTTTAATCAATCTTGTGCATCCAATAAATGATTTTGTGTCATTGGTTGAACATTTAGGTCATTTTCGTCCTCCCTAGGCTTATTCTAATCATATTAGGGTTTTTAACCAATCTTGTGAATCCAATAAGTGATTTTGTGTCCTTGGTTGAACATTTAGGTCATTTTCGTCATCCTTGGGCTTATTCTAATCGAATTAGGGTTTTTAACCAATCTTGTGCATCCAATAAATGATTTTGTGTCATTGGTTGAACATTTATGTCATTCTCGTCATCCTTGGACTTATTCTAATTCAATTAGGGTTTTTAACCAATCTTGTGCATCCAATAAGTGATTTTATGTCATTGGTTGAACATTTAGGTCATTTTCGTCATCCTTCGACTTATTCTAATCCAATTAGGGTTTTTAATCAATCTTCTGCATCCAATAAGTGATTTTATGTCATTGGTTGAACATTTAGGTCATTTTCGTCCTCTTTCGACTTATTCTAATCCAATTAGGGTTTTCAACCAATCTTATGCATCCAATAAGTGATTTTGTGTCATTGGTTGATTATTTAGGTCAGTTTTCGTCATCCTTCGACTTATTGTAATCCAATTAGGGTTTTTAACCTATCTTGTGCCTCCAATAAGTGATTTTGAGTCCAAGGTTGAACATTTAGGTCATTTTCATCCTCCCTAGGCTTATTCTAATCCAATTATAGTTTTTAACCAATCTTATGCATCCAATAAGTGATTTTGTGTCATTGGTTGAACATTTAGGTCATTTTTGTCATCCTTTCACTTATTCTAATCCAATTTAGGTTTTTAACCAATCTTGTGCATCCAATAAGTGATTTTATGTCATTGGTTGAACATTTAGGTCATTTTCGTCATCCTTCGACTTATTCTAATCCAATTAGGGTTTTTAACCAATCTTGTACATCCAATAAGTGATTTTGTGTCAAAGGTTGAACATTTAGGTCATTTTCTTCCTCCCTTGGCTTATTCTAATCCAATTAGGGTTTTAACCAATCTTACGCATCCAATAACTGATTTTGTGTCATCGGTTGAACATTTAGGTCATTTTCGTCCTCCTTCAACTTATTCTAATCCAATTAGGGTTTTCAACCAATCTTATGCATCCAATAAGTGATTTTGTGTCATTGGTTGATTATTTAGGTCAGTTTTCATCATCCTTCGACTTATTGTAATCCAATTAGGGTTTTTATCCAATCTTGTGCCTCCAATAAGTGATTTTGTGTCCAAGGTTGAACATTTAGGTCATTTTCTTCCTCCCTAGGCTTATTCTAATCCAATTAGGTTTTTAACCAATCTTACGCATCCAATAAGTGATTTTGTGTCATTGGTTGAACATTTAGGACATTTCGTCCTCCCTAGGCTTATTCTAATTCAATTAGATTTTTTAACCAATCTTATGCATCAAATAAGTGATTTTGTGTCATTGGTTGAACATTTAGTTCATTTTCGTGCTGCTTCGACTTATTCTAATCCAATTAGGGTTTTTAACCAATCTTGTGCATCCAATAAGTGCGTTTGTGTCATTGGTTGAACATTTAGGTCATTTTCGTCCTCCCTAGGCTTATTCTAATCCAATTAGGGTTTTTAACCAATCTTGTGCATCCAATAAGTGATTTTGTGTCATTGGTTGAACATTTAGGTCATTTTCGTCCTCCTTCGACTTATTCTAATCCAATTAGGGTTTTTAACCAATCTTGTGCCTCCAATAAGTGATTTTGTGTCAAAGGTTGAACATTTAGGTCATTTTCTTCCTCCCTTGGCTTATTCTAATCCAATTAGGGTTTTAACCAATCTTACGCATCCAATAAGTGATTTTGTGTCATCGGTTGAACATTTAGGTCATTTTCGTCCTCCTTCAACTTATTCTAATCCAATTAGGGTTTTCAACGAATCTTATGCATCCAATAAGTGATTTTGTGTCATTGGTTGATTATTTAGGTCAGTTTTCGTCATCCTTCGACTTATTGTAATCCAATTAGGGATTTTAACCAATCTTGTGCCTCCAATAAGTGATTTTGTGTCCAAGGTTGAACATTTAGGTCATTTTCTTCCTCCCTAGGCTTATTCTAATCCAATTAGGGTTTTAACCAATCTTACGCATCCAATAAGTGATTTTGTGTCATTGGTTGAACATTTAGGACATTTTCGTCCTCCCTAGGCTTATTCTAATTCAATTAGATTTTTTAACCAATCTTATGCATCCAATAAGTGATTTTATGTCATTGGTTGAACATTTAGGTCATTTTTGTCATCCTTAGCGTTATTCTAATCCAATTAGGGTTTTTAACGAATCTTGTACATCCAATAAGTGATTTTATGTCATTGGTTGAACATTTAGGTCATTTTCGTCATCCTTTGACTTATTCTAATCCAATAAAGGTTTTTAACCAATCTTGTGCATCCAATAAGTGATTTTGTGTCATTGGTTGAACATTCAGGTCATTTTCGTCCTCCTTCGAATTATTCTAATCCAATTAGGGTTTTTAATCAATCTTGTGCATCCAATAAGTGATTTTGTGTCATTGGTTGAACATTTAGGTCATTTTCGTCCTCCCTAGGCTTATTCTAATCCAATTAGGGTTTTTAACCAATATTATGCATCCAATAAGTTATTTTGTGTCATTGGCTGAACATTTAGGTCTTTTTTGTCATCCTTTCACTTATTCTAATCCAATTACGGTTTTTAACCAATCTTGTGCATCCAATAAGTGATTTTATATCATTGGTTGAACTTTTAGGTCATTTTCGTCATCCTTCGACTTATTCTAATCCAATTAGGGTTTTTAACCAATCTTGTGCATCCAATAAGTGATTTTGTGTCATTGGTTGAACATTTAGGTCATTTTCGTCCTCCTTCGACTTATTCTAATCCAATTAGGGTTTTTAATCAATCTTGTGCATCCAATAAGTGATTTTGTGTCATTGGTTGAACATTTAGGTCATTTTTGTCATCCTTTCACTTATTCTAATCCAATTTGGGTTTTTAACCAATCTTGTGCATCCAATAAGTGATTTTATGTCATTGGTTGAACATTTAGGTCATTTTCGTCATCCTTCGACTTATTCTAATCCAATTAGGGTTTTTAACCAATCTTGTGCATCCAATAAGTGATTTTGTGTCATTGGTTGAACATTTAGGTCATTTTCGTCCTCCTTCGACTTATTCTAATCCAATTAGGGTTTTTAACCAATCTTGTGCCTCCAATAAGTGATTTTGTGTCAAAGGTTGAACACTTAGGTCATTTTCTTCCTCCCTTGGCTTATTCTAATCCAATTAGCGTTTTAACCAATCTTACGCATCCAATAAGTGATTTTGTGTCATTGGTTGAACATTTAGGTCATTTTCGTCCTCCTTCAACTTATTCTAATCCAATTAGGGTTTTCAACCAATCTTATGCATCCAATAAGTGATTTTGTGTCATTGGTTGATTATTTAGGTCAGTTTTCGTCATCCTTCGACTTATTGTAATCCAATTAGGGTTTTTAACCAATCTTGTGCCTCCAATAAGTGATTTTGAGTCCAAGGTTGAACATTTAGGTCATTTTCATCCTCCCTAGGCGTATTCTAATCCAATTAGGGTTTTAACCAATCTTACGCATCCAATAAGTGATTTTGTGTCATTGGTTGAACATTTAGGACATTTTCGTCCTCCCTAGGCTTATTATAATTCAATTAGAGTTTTTAACCAATCTTATGCATCCAATAAGTGATTTTGTGTCATTGGTTAAACATTTAGGACATTTTTGTCATCCTTTGACTTATTCTAATCCAATTAGGGTTATTAACGAATCTTGTACATCCAATAAGTGATTTTATGTCATTGGTTGAACATTTAGGTCACTTTCGTCATCCTTTGACTTATTCTGATCCAATAAAGGTTTTTAACCAATCTTGTGTATCCAATAAGTGATATTGTGTCATTGGTTGAACATTTAGGTCATTTTCGTCCTCCTTCGACTTATTCTAATCCAATTAGGGTTTTTAATCAATCTTGTGCATCCAATAAGTGATTTTGTGTCATTGGTTGAACATTTAGGTCATTTTCGTCCTCCCTAGGCTTATTCTAATCCAATTAGGGTTTTTAACCAATCTTATGCATCCAATAAGTGATTTTGTGTCATTGGTTGAACATTTAGGTTATTTTTGTCATCCTTTCACTTATTCTAATCCAATTTGGGTTTTTAACCAATCTTGTGCATCCAATAAGTGATTTTATGTCATTGGTTGAACATTTAGGTCATTTTTCGTCCTCCCTAGGCTTATTCTAATCATATTAGGGTTTTTAACCAATCTTGTGCATCCAATAAGTGATTTTATGTCATTGGTTGAACATTTAGGTCATTTTCGTCATCCTTCGACTTATTCTAATCCAATTAGTGTTTTTAACCAATCTTGTGCATCCAATAAGTGATTTTGTGTCATTGGTTGAACATTTAGGTCATTTTCGTCATCCTTCGACTTATTCTAATCCAATTAGGGTTTTTAATCAATCTTGTGCATCCAATAAGTGATTTTGTGTCATTGGTTGAACATTTAGGTCATTTTCGTCCTCCCTAGGCTTATTCTAATCCAATTAGGGTTTTTAACCAATCTTATGCATCCAATAAGTGATTTTGTGTCATTGGTTGAACATTTAGGTCATTTTTGTCATCCTTTCACTTATTCTAATCCAATTTGGGTTTTTAACCAATCTTGTGCATCCAATAAGTGATTTTATGTCATTGGTTGAACATTTAGGTCATTTTCGTCATCCTTCGACTTATTCTAATCCAATTAGGGTTTTTAACCAATCTTGTGCATCCAATAAGTGATTTTGTGTCATTCGTTGAACATTTAGGTCATTTTCATTCTCCTTCGATTTATTCTAATCCAATTAGGGTTTTTAACCAATCTTGTGCATCCAATAAGTGATTTTGTGTCCTTGGTTGAACATTTAGGTCATTTTCGTCATCCTTGGACTTATTCTAATCGAATTAGGGTTTTTAACCAATCTTGTGCATCCAATAAGTGATTTTGTGTCATTGGTTGAACATTTAGGTCATTTTCGTCATCCTTGGCCTTATGCTAATTCAATTAGGGTTTTTAACCAATCTTGTGCATCCAATAAGTGATTTTGTGTCCTTGGTTGATCATTTAGGTAATTTTCGTCCTCCCTAGGCTTATTCTAATCCAATTGGGGTTTTTAACCAATCTTGTGCATCCAATAAGTGATTTTGTGTCATTGGTTGAACATTTAGGTTAGTTTCGTCCTCCCTAGGCTTATTCTAATCCAATTAGGGTTTTTAACCAATCTTGTGCATCCAATAAGTGATTTTGTGTCATTGGTTGAACATTTAGGTAATTTTTGTCCTCCTTCAACTTATTCTAATCCTGTAAGGGTTTTTAACCAATCTTGTGCATCAAATAAGGGAGTTTGTGTCATTGGTTGAACATTTAGGTCATTGTCGTCCACCCTAGGCTTATTCTAATCCAATTAGGGTTTTTAACCAATCTTGTGCATCTAATAAGTGATTTTGTGTCCATGGTTGAACATTTAGGTCAGTTTCGTCCTCCTTCGACTTATTCTAATCCAATTAGGGTTTTTAACTAATCTTGTGCATCTAATAAGTAATTTGAGTCATTGGTTGAACATTTAGGTCATTTTCGTCTTTCCTAGGCTTATACTAATCATATTAGGGTTTTTAACCGATCTTGTGCATCTTATAAGTGATTTTGTGTCCTTGGTTGAATATTTAGGTCATTTTCGTCATCCTTGGACTTATTCTAATCGAATTAGGGTTTTTAACCAATCTTGTGCATCCAATAAGTGATTTTGTGTCATTGGTTGATCATTTCGGTCATTTTCGTCCTCCTTCGACTTATTCTAAACCAATTAGGGTTTTCAACCAATCTTATGCATCCAATAAGTGATTTTGTGTCATTGGTTGATTATTTAGGTCAGTTTTCGTCATCCTTCGACTTATTGTAATCCAATTAGAGTTTTTAACCAATCTTGTGCCTCCAATAAGTGATTTTTTGTCCAAGGTTGAACATTTAGGTCATTTTCATCCTCCCTAGTCTTATTCTAATCCAATTGGGGTTTTTAACCAATCTTGTGCATCCAATAAGTGATTTTGTGTCATTGGTTGAACATTTATGACATTTTCATTCTCCCTAGGCTTATTCTAATTCAATTATAGTTTTTAACCAATCTTATGCATCCAATAAGTGATTTTGTGTCCTTGGTTGAACATTTAGGTCATTTTCGTCATCCATGGACTTATTATAATTGAATTAGGGTTTTTAACTAATCTTGTTCATTCAATAAGTGATTTTATGTCATTGGTTGAACATTTCGGTCATTTTTGTCCTCCTTCGACTTATTCTAATCCAATTAGGGTTTTTAATCAATCTTGTGCATAAATAAGTGATTTTGTGTAATTGGTTGAACATTTAGGTCATTTTCGTCTTTCGTAGGCTTATTCTAATCATATTAGGGTTTTTAACCGATCTTGTGCATCTTATAAGTGATTTTGTGCC
>JBBPBQ010000002.1:31619591-31634952 GCA_037974755.1 Cicer yamashitae | reverse complement strand
CATTGGTTGAACATTTAGGTCATTTTCGTCCTCTTTCGACTTATTCTAATCCAATTAGGGTTTTCAACCAATCTTATGCATCCAATAAGTGATTTTGTGTCATTGGTTGATTATTTAGGTCAGTTTTCGTCATCCTTCGACTTATTGTAATCCAATTAGGGTTTTTAACCTATCTTGTGCCTCCAATAAGTGATTTTGAGTCCAAGGTTGAACATTTAGGTCATTTTCATCCTCCCTAGGCTTATTCTAATCCAATTATAGTTTTTAACCAATCTTATGCATCCAATAAGTGATTTTGTGTCATTGGTTGAACATTTAGGTCATTTTTGTCATCCTTTCACTTATTCTAATCCAATTTAGGTTTTTAACCAATCTTGTGCATCCAATAAGTGATTTTATGTCATTGGTTGAACATTTAGGTCATTTTCGTCATCCTTCGACTTATTCTAATCCAATTAGGGTTTTTAACCAATCTTGTACATCCAATAAGTGATTTTGTGTCAAAGGTTGAACATTTAGGTCATTTTCTTCCTCCCTTGGCTTATTCTAATCCAATTAGGGTTTTAACCAATCTTACGCATCCAATAACTGATTTTGTGTCATCGGTTGAACATTTAGGTCATTTTCGTCCTCCTTCAACTTATTCTAATCCAATTAGGGTTTTCAACCAATCTTATGCATCCAATAAGTGATTTTGTGTCATTGGTTGATTATTTAGGTCAGTTTTCGTCATCCTTCGACTTATTGTAATCCAATTAGGGTTTTTATCCAATCTTGTGCCTCCAATAAGTGATTTTGTGTCCAAGGTTGAACATTTAGGTCATTTTCTTCCTCCCTAGGCTTATTCTAATCCAATTAGGTTTTTAACCAATCTTACGCATCCAATAAGTGATTTTGTGTCATTGGTTGAACATTTAGGACATTTCGTCCTCCCTAGGCTTATTCTAATTCAATTAGATTTTTTAACCAATCTTATGCATCAAATAAGTGATTTTGTGTCATTGGTTGAACATTTAGTTCATTTTCGTGCTGCTTCGACTTATTCTAATCCAATTAGGGTTTTTAACCAATCTTGTGCATCCAATAAGTGCGTTTGTGTCATTGGTTGAACATTTAGGTCATTTTCGTCCTCCCTAGGCTTATTCTAATCCAATTAGGGTTTTTAACCAATCTTGTGCATCCAATAAGTGATTTTGTGTCTTTGGTTGATCATTTAGGTAATTTTCGTCCTCCCTAGGCTTATTCTAATCCAATTGGGGTTTTTAACCAATCTTGTGCATCCAATAAGTGATTTTGTGTCATTGGTTGAACATTTAGGTTAGTTTCGTCCTCCCTAGGCTTATTCTAATCCAATTAGGGTTTTTAACCAATCTTGTGCATCCAATAAGTGATTTTGTGTCATTGGTTGAACATTTAGGTAATTTTTGTCCTCCTTCAACTTATTCTAATCCTGTAAGGGTTTTTAACCAATCTTGTGCATCAAATAAGGGAGTTTGTGTCATTGGTTGAACATTTAGGTCATTGTCGTCCACCCTAGGCTTATTCTAATCCAATTAGGGTTTTTAACCAATCTTGTGCATCTAATAAGTGATTTTGTGTCCATGGTTGAACATTTAGGTCAGTTTCGTCCTCCTTCGACTTATTCTAATCCAATTAGGGTTTTTAACTAATCTTGTGCATCTAATAAGTAATTTGAGTCATTGGTTGAACATTTAGGTCATTTTCGTCTTTCCTAGGCTTATACTAATCATATTAGGGTTTTTAACCGATCTTGTGCATCTTATAAGTGATTTTGTGTCCTTGGTTGAATATTTAGGTCATTTTCGTCATCCTTGGACTTATTCTAATCGAATTAGGGTTTTTAACCAATCTTGTGCATCCAATAAGTGATTTTGTGTCATTGGTTGATCATTTCGGTCATTTTCGTCCTCCTTCGACTTATTCTAAACCAATTAGGGTTTTCAACCAATCTTATGCATCCAATAAGTGATTTTGTGTCATTGGTTGATTATTTAGGTCAGTTTTCGTCATCCTTCGACTTATTGTAATCCAATTAGGGTTTTTAACCAATCTTGTGCCTCCAATAAGTGATTTTGAGTCCAAGGTTGAACATTTAGGTCATTTTCATCCTCCCTAGGCGTATTCTAATCCAATTAGGGTTTTAACCAATCTTACGCATCCAATAAGTGATTTTGTGTCATTGGTTGAACATTTAGGACATTTTCGTCCTCCCTAGGCTTATTATAATTCAATTAGAGTTTTTAACCAATCTTATGCATCCAATAAGTGATTTTGTGTCATTGGTTAAACATTTAGGACATTTTTGTCATCCTTTGACTTATTCTAATCCAATTAGGGTTATTAACGAATCTTGTACATCCAATAAGTGATTTTATGTCATTGGTTGAACATTTAGGTCACTTTCGTCATCCTTTGACTTATTCTGATCCAATAAAGGTTTTTAACCAATCTTGTGTATCCAATAAGTGATATTGTGTCATTGGTTGAACATTTAGGTCATTTTCGTCCTCCTTCGACTTATTCTAATCCAATTAGGGTTTTTAATCAATCTTGTGCATCCAATAAGTGATTTTGTGTCATTGGTTGAACATTTAGGTCATTTTCGTCCTCCCTAGGCTTATTCTAATCCAATTAGGGTTTTTAACCAATCTTATGCATCCAATAAGTGATTTTGTGTCATTGGTTGAACATTTAGGTCATTTTTGTCATCCTTTCACTTATTCTAATCCAATTTAGGTTTTTAACCAATCTTGTGCATCCAATAAGTGATTTTATGTCATTGGTTGAACATTTAGGTCATTTTCGTCATCCTTCGACTTATTCTAATCCAATTAGGGTTTTTAACCAATCTTGTACATCCAATAAGTGATTTTGTGTCAAAGGTTGAACATTTAGGTCATTTTCTTCCTCCCTTGGCTTATTCTAATCCAATTAGGGTTTTAACCAATCTTACGCATCCAATAACTGATTTTGTGTCATCGGTTGAACATTTAGGTCATTTTCGTCCTCCTTCAACTTATTCTAATCCAATTAGGGTTTTCAACCAATCTTATGCATCCAATAAGTGATTTTGTGTCATTGGTTGATTATTTAGGTCAGTTTTCGTCATCCTTCGACTTATTGTAATCCAATTAGGGTTTTTATCCAATCTTGTGCCTCCAATAAGTGATTTTGTGTCCAAGGTTGAACATTTAGGTCATTTTCTTCCTCCCTAGGCTTATTCTAATCCAATTAGGTTTTTAACCAATCTTACGCATCCAATAAGTGATTTTGTGTCATTGGTTGAACATTTAGGACATTTCGTCCTCCCTAGGCTTATTCTAATTCAATTAGATTTTTTAACCAATCTTATGCATCAAATAAGTGATTTTGTGTCATTGGTTGAACATTTAGTTCATTTTCGTGCTGCTTCGACTTATTCTAATCCAATTAGGGTTTTTAACCAATCTTGTGCATCCAATAAGTGCGTTTGTGTCATTGGTTGAACATTTAGGTCATTTTCGTCCTCCCTAGGCTTATTCTAATCCAATTAGGGTTTTTAACCAATCTTGTGCATCCAATAAGTGATTTTGTGTCTTTGGTTGATCATTTAGGTAATTTTCGTCCTCCCTAGGCTTATTCTAATCCAATTGGGGTTTTTAACCAATCTTGTGCATCCAATAAGTGATTTTGTGTCATTGGTTGAACATTTAGGTTAGTTTCGTCCTCCCTAGGCTTATTCTAATCCAATTAGGGTTTTTAACCAATCTTGTGCATCCAATAAGTGATTTTGTGTCATTGGTTGAACATTTAGGTAATTTTTGTCCTCCTTCAACTTATTCTAATCCTGTAAGGGTTTTTAACCAATCTTGTGCATCAAATAAGGGAGTTTGTGTCATTGGTTGAACATTTAGGTCATTGTCGTCCACCCTAGGCTTATTCTAATCCAATTAGGGTTTTTAACCAATCTTGTGCATCTAATAAGTGATTTTGTGTCCATGGTTGAACATTTAGGTCAGTTTCGTCCTCCTTCGACTTATTCTAATCCAATTAGGGTTTTTAACTAATCTTGTGCATCTAATAAGTAATTTGAGTCATTGGTTGAACATTTAGGTCATTTTCGTCTTTCCTAGGCTTATACTAATCATATTAGGGTTTTTAACCGATCTTGTGCATCTTATAAGTGATTTTGTGTCCTTGGTTGAATATTTAGGTCATTTTCGTCATCCTTGGACTTATTCTAATCGAATTAGGGTTTTTAACCAATCTTGTGCATCCAATAAGTGATTTTGTGTCATTGGTTGATCATTTCGGTCATTTTCGTCCTCCTTCGACTTATTCTAAACCAATTAGGGTTTTCAACCAATCTTATGCATCCAATAAGTGATTTTGTGTCATTGGTTGATTATTTAGGTCAGTTTTCGTCATCCTTCGACTTATTGTAATCCAATTAGGGTTTTTAACCAATCTTGTGCCTCCAATAAGTGATTTTTTGTCCAAGGTTGAACATTTAGGTCATTTTCATCCTCCCTAGTCTTATTCTAATCCAATTGGGGTTTTTAACCAATCTTGTGCATCCAATAAGTGATTTTGTGTCATTGGTTGAACATTTATGACATTTTCATTCTCCCTAGGCTTATTCTAATTCAATTATAGTTTTTAACCAATCTTATGCATCCAATAAGTGATTTTGTGTCCTTGGTTGAACATTTAGGTCATTTTCGTCATCCATGGACTTATTATAATTGAATTAGGGTTTTTAACTAATCTTGTTCATTCAATAAGTGATTTTATGTCATTGGTTGAACATTTCGGTCATTTTTGTCCTCCTTCGACTTATTCTAATCCAATTAGGGTTTTTAATCAATCTTGTGCATAAATAAGTGATTTTGTGTAATTGGTTGAACATTTAGGTCATTTTCGTCTTTCGTAGGCTTATTCTAATCATATTAGGGTTTTTAACCGATCTTGTGCATCTTATAAGTGATTTTGTGCCCTTGGTTGAACATTTAGGTCATTTTCGTCATCCTTGACCTTATTCTAATCGAATTAGGGTTTTAACCAATCTTGTGCATCTAATAACTGGTTTTGTGTCATTGGTTGAGCATTTAGGTCATTTTCGTCCTCCTTCGACTTATTCTAATCCAATTAGGGTTTTTAACCAGTCTTGTGCCTCTAATAAGTGATTTTCTGTCCAAGGTTGAACATTTAGGTCATTTTCTTCCTCCCTTGGCTTATTCTAATCCAATTAGGGTTTTAACCAATCTTACGCTTCCAATAAGTGATTGTGCCATTGGTTGAACATTTAGGTCATTTTCGTCCTCTTTCGACTTATTCTAATCCAATTAGGGTTTTCAACCAATCTTATGCATCCAATAAGTGATTTTGTGTCATTGGTTGATTATTTAGGTCAGTTTTCGTCATCCTTCGACTTATTGTAATCCAATTAGGGTTTTTAACCTATCTTGTGCCTCCAATAAGTGATTTTGAGTCCAAGGTTGAACATTTAGGTCATTTTCATCCTCCCTAGGCTTATTCTAATCCAATTATAGTTTTTAACCAATCTTATGCATCCAATAAGTGATTTTGTGTCATTGGTTGAACATTTAGGACATTTTCGTCCTCCCTAGGCTTATTCTAATTCAATTAGGGTTTTTAACCAATCTTATGCATCCAATAAGTGATTTTGTGTCATTGGTTGAACATTTAGGTCATTTTTGTCATCCTTTCACTTATTCTAATCCAATTTAGGTTTTTAACCAATCTTGTGCATCCAATAAGTGATTTTATGTCATTGGTTGAACATTTAGGTCATTTTCGTCATCCTTCGACTTATTCTAATCCAATTAGGGTTTTTAACCAATCTTGTACATCCAATAAGTGATTTTGTGTCAAAGGTTGAACATTTAGGTCATTTTCTTCCTCCCTTGGCTTATTCTAATCCAATTAGGGTTTTAACCAATCTTACGCATCCAATAACTGATTTTGTGTCATCGGTTGAACATTTAGGTCATTTTCGTCCTCCTTCAACTTATTCTAATCCAATTAGGGTTTTCAACCAATCTTATGCATCCAATAAGTGATTTTGTGTCATTGGTTGATTATTTAGGTCAGTTTTCGTCATCCTTCGACTTATTGTAATCCAATTAGGGTTTTTATCCAATCTTGTGCCTCCAATAAGTGATTTTGTGTCCAAGGTTGAACATTTAGGTCATTTTCTTCCTCCCTAGGCTTATTCTAATCCAATTAGGTTTTTAACCAATCTTACGCATCCAATAAGTGATTTTGTGTCATTGGTTGAACATTTAGGACATTTCGTCCTCCCTAGGCTTATTCTAATTCAATTAGATTTTTTAACCAATCTTATGCATCAAATAAGTGATTTTGTGTCATTGGTTGAACATTTAGTTCATTTTCGTGCTGCTTCGACTTATTCTAATCCAATTAGGGTTTTTAACCAATCTTGTGCATCCAATAAGTGCGTTTGTGTCATTGGTTGAACATTTAGGTCATTTTCGTCCTCCCTAGGCTTATTCTAATCCAATTAGGGTTTTTAACCAATCTTGTGCATCCAATAAGTGATTTTGTGTCATTGGTTGAACATTTAGGTCATTTTCGTCCTCCCTAGGCTTATTCTAATCATATTAGGGTTTTTAACCAATCTTGTGCATCCAATAAGTGATTTTGTGTCCTTGGTTGAACATTTAGGTCATTTTCGTCATCCTTGGACTTATTCTAATCGAATTAGGGTTTTTAACCAATCTTATGCATCCAATAAGTGATTTTGTGTCATTGGTTGAACATTTAGGTCATTTTTGTCATCCTTTTACTTATTCTAATCCAATTAGGGTTTTTAACCAATCTTGTGCATCCAATAAGTGATTTTATGTCATTGGTTGAACATTTAGGTCATTTTCGTCATCCTTTGACTTATTCTAATCCAATTAGGGTTTTTAACCAATCTGGTGCATCCAATAAGTGATTTTGTGTCATTGGTTGAACATTTAAGTCATTTTCATTCTCCTTCGACTTATTCTAACCCAATTAGGGTTTTTAATCAATCTTGTGCATCCAATAAGTGATTTTGTGTCATTGGTTGAACATTTAGGTCATTTTCGTCCTCCCTAGGCTTATTCTAATCATATTAGGGTTTTTAACCAATCTTGTGCATCCAATAAGTGATTTTGTGTCCTTGGTTGAACATTTAGGTCATTTTCGTCATCCTTGGACTTATTCTAATCGAATTAGGATTTTTAACCAATCTTGTGCATCCAATAAGTGATTTTGTGTCATTGGTTGAACATTTAGGTCATTTTCGTCATCCTTGGACTTATTCTAATTCAATTAGGGTTTTTAACCAATCTTGTGCATCCAATAAGTGATTTTGTGTCATTGGTTGAACATTTAGGTCATTTTCGTCCTCCCTAGGCTGATTTTAATGCGATTAGGGTTTTTAATCAATCCAGTGCATCCAATGAGTAATTTTGTTTCATTGGTTGAACATTTAGGTCATTTTCGTCCTCCCTAGGCTTATTCTAATCCAATTTGGGTTTTTAACCAATCTTGTGCATCCAATAAGTGATTTTGTGTCATTGGTTGAACATTTAGGTCATTTTCGTCCTCCCTAGGCTTATTCTAATCCAATTAGGGTTTTTAACCAATCTTATGCATCCAATAAGTGATTTTGTGTCATTGGTTGAACATTTAGGTTATTTTTGTCATCCTTTCACTTATTCTAATCCAATTTGGGTTTTTAACCAATCTTGTGCATCCAATAAGTGATTTTATGTCATTGGTTGAACATTTAGGTCATTTTTCGTCCTCCCTAGGCTTATTCTAATCATATTAGGGTTTTTAACCAATCTTGTGCATCCAATAAGTGATTTTATGTCATTGGTTGAACATTTAGGTCATTTTCGTCATCCTTCGACTTATTCTAATCCAATTAGTGTTTTTAACCAATCTTGTGCATCCAATAAGTGATTTTGTGTCATTGGTTGAACATTTAGGTCATTTTCGTCATCCTTCGACTTATTCTAATCCAATTAGGGTTTTTAATCAATCTTGTGCATCCAATAAGTGATTTTGTGTCATTGGTTGAACATTTAGGTCATTTTCGTCCTCCCTAGGCTTATTCTAATCCAATTAGGGTTTTTAACCAATCTTATGCATCCAATAAGTGATTTTGTGTCATTGGTTGAACATTTAGGTTATTTTTGTCATCCTTTCACTTATTCTAATCCAATTTGGGTTTTTAACCAATCTTGTGCATCCAATAAGTGATTTTATGCAATTGGTTGAACATTTAGGTCATTTTTCGTCCTCCCTAGGCTTATTCTAATCATATTAGGGTTTTTAACCAATCTTGTGCATCCAATAAGTGATTTTGTGTCCTTGGTTGAACATTTACGTCATTTTCGTCATCCTTGGACTTATTCTAATCGAATTAGGGTTTTTAACCAATCTTGTGCATCCAATAAGTCATTTTGTGTCATTGGTTGAACATTTAGGTCATTTTCGTCATCCTTGGACTTATTCTAATTCAATTAGAGTTTTTAACCAATCTTGTGCATCCAATAAGTGATTTTATGTCATTGGTTGAACATTTAGGTAATTTTCGTCATCCTTTGACTTATTCTAATCCAATAAGGGTTTTTAACCAATCTTGTGCATCCAATAAGTGATTTTGTGTTATTGGTTGAACATTTAGGTCATTTTCGTCATCGTTCGACTTATTCTAATCCAATTAGGGTTTTTAATCAATCTTGTGCATCCAATAAGTGATTTTGTGTCATTGGTTGAACATTTAGGTCATTTTCGTCCTCCCTAGGCTTATTCTAATCCAATTAGGGTTTTTAACCAATCTTATGCATCCAATAAGTTATTTTGTGTCATTGGTTGAACATTTAGGTCATTTTTGTCATCCTTTCACTTATTCTAATCCAATTACGGTTTTTAACCAATCTTGTGCATCCAATAAGTGATTTTATGTCATTGGTTGAACTTTTAGGTCATTTTCGTCATCCTTCGACTTATTCTAATCCAATTAGGGTTTTTAACCAATCTTGTGCATCCAATAAGTGATTTTGTGTCATTGGTTGAACATTTAGGTCATTTTCATTCTCCTTCGACTTATTCTAATCCAATTAGGGTTTTTAATCAATCTTGTGCATCCAATAAGTGATTTTGTGTCATTGGTTGAACATTTATGTCATTTTCGTCATCCTTGGACTTATTCTAATTCAATTAGGGTTTTTAACCAATCTTGTGCATCCAATAAGTGATTTTATGTCATTGGTTGAACATTTAGGTCATTTTCGTCATCCTTCGACTTATTCTAATCCAATTAGGGTTTTTAATCAATCTTCTGCATCCAATAAGTGATTTTATGTCATTGGTTGAACATTTAGGTCATTTTCGTCCTCTTTCGACTTATTCTAATCCAATTAGGGTTTTCAACCAATCTTATGCATCCAATAAGTGATTTTGTGTCATTGGTTGATTATTTAGGTCAGTTTTCGTCATCCTTCGACTTATTGTAATCCAATTAGGGTTTTTAACCTATCTTGTGCCTCCAATAAGTGATTTTGAGTCCAAGGTTGAACATTTAGGTCATTTTCATCCTCCCTAGGCTTATTCTAATCCAATTATAGTTTTTAACCAATCTTATGCATCCAATAAGTGATTTTGTGTCATTGGTTGAACATTTAGGACATTTTCGTCCTCCCTAGGCTTATTCTAATTCAATTAGAGTTTTTAACCAATCTTATGCATCCAATAAGTGATTTTGTGTCATTGGTTGAACATTTAGGTCATTTTTGTCATCTTTTGACTTATTCTAATCCAATTAGGGTTTTTAACGAATCTTGTACATCCAATAAGTGATTTTATGTCATTGGTTGAATATTTAGGTCACTTTCGTCATCCTTTGACTTATTCTAATCCAATAAAGGTTTTTAACCAATCTTGTGCATCCAATAAGTGATATTGTGTCATTGGTTGAACATTTAGGTCATTTTCGTCCTCCTTCGACTTATTCTAATCCAATTAGGGTTTTTAATCAATCTTGTGCATCCAATAAGTGATTTTGTGTCATTGGTTGAACATTTAGGTCATTTTCGTCCTCCCTAGGCTTATTCTAATCCAATTTGGGTTTTTAACCAATCTTATGCACCCAATAAGTGATTTAGTGTCATTGGTTGAACATTTAGGTCATTTTTGTCATCCTTTCACTTATTCTATCCAATTTGGGTTTTTAACCAATCTTGTGCATCCAATAAGTAATTTTATGTCATTGGTTGAACATTTAGGTCATTTTCGTCATCCTTCGACTTATTCTAATCCAATTAGGGTTTTTAACCAATCTTGTGCATCCAATAAGTGATTTTGTGTCATTGGTTGAACATTTAGGTCATTTTCATTCCCCTTCGATTTATTCTAATCCAATTAGGGTTTTTAACCAATCTTGTGCATCTAATAAGTGATTTTGTGTCCATGGTTGAACATTTAGGTCAGTTTCGTCCTCCTTCGACTTATTCTAATCCAATTAGTGTTTTTAACTAATCTTGTGCATCCAATAAGTAATTTGAGTCATTGGTTGAACATTTAGGTCATTTTCGTCTTTCCTAGGCTTATACTAATCATATTAGGGTTTTTAACCGATCTTGTGCATCTTATAAGTGATTTTGTGGCCTTGGTTGAATATTTAGGTCATTTTCGTCATCCTTGGACTTATTCTAATCGAATTAGGGTTTTTAACCAATGTTGTGCATCCAATAAGTGATTTTGTGTCATTGGTTGATCATTTCGGTCATTTTCGTCCTCCTTCGACTTATTCTAAACCAATTAGGGTTTTCAACCAATCTTATGCATCCAATAAGTGATTTTGTGTCATTGGTTGATTATTTAGGTCAGTTTTCGTCATCCTTCGACTTATTGTAATCCAATTAGGGTTTTTAACCAATCTTGTGCCTCCAATAAGTGATTTTGTGTCCAAGGTTGAACATTTAGGTCATTTTCATCCTCCCTAGTCATATTCTAATCCAATTAGGGTTTTTAAGCAATCTTGTGCATCCAATAAGTGATTTTGTGTCATTGGTTGAACATTTAGGTCATTTTCGTCATCCTTGGACTTATTCTAATCGAATTAGGGTTTTTAACCAATCTTGTGCATCCAATAAGTGATTTTGTGTCATTGGTTGAACATTTAGGTCATTTTCGTCATCCTTGGACATATTCTATTTCAATTAGGGTTTTTAACCAATCTTGTGCATCCAATAAGTAATTTTATGTCATTGGTTGAACATTTAGGTCATTTTCGTCATCCTTCGACTTATTCTAATCCAATTACGGTTTTCAACCAATCTTATGCATCCAATAAGTGATTTTGTGTCATTGGTTGATTATTTAGGTCAGTTTACGTCATCCTTCGACTTATTCTAATCCAATTAGGGTTTTTAACCAATCTTGTGGCTCCAATAAGTGATTTTGTGTCCAAGGTTGAACATTTAGGTCATTTTCATACTCCCTAGGCTTATTCTAATCCAATTAGGGTTTTAACCAATCTTACGCATCAAATAAGTGATTTTGTGTCATTGGTTGAACATTTAGGACATTTTCGTTCTCCCTAGGCTTATTCTAATTCAATTAGAGTTTTTAACCAATCTTATGCATCGAATAAGTGATTTTGTGTCATTGGTTGAACAATTAGGTCATTTTTGTCATCCTTTGACTTATTCTAATCCAATTAGGGTTTTTAACGAATCTTGTACATCCAATAAGTGATTTTATGTCATTGGTTGAACATTTAGGTCATTTTCGTCATCCTTTGACTTATTCTAATCCAATAAAGGTTTTTAACCAATCTTGTGCATCCAATAAGTGATTTTGTGTCATTGGTTGAACATTCAGGTCATTTTCGTCCTCCTTCGAATTATTCTAATCCAATTAGGGTTTTTAATCAATCTTGTGCATCCAATAAGTGATTTTGTGTCATTGGTTGAACATTTAGGTCATTTTCGTCCTCCCTAGGCTTATTCTAATTCAATTAGGGTTTTTAACCAATCTTATGCATCCAATAAGTTATTTTGTGTCATTGGTTGAACATTTAGGTCATTTTTGTCATCCTTTCACTTATTCTAATCCAATTACGGTTTTTAACCAATCTTGTGCATCCAATAAGTGATTTTATGTCATTGGTTGAACTTTTAGGTCATTTTCGTCATCCTTCGACTTATTCTAATCCAATTAGGGTTTTTAACCAATCTTGTGCATCCAATAAGTGATTTTGTGTCATTGGTTGAACATTTAGGTCATTTTCATTCTCCTTCAACTTATTCTAATCCAATTAGGGTTTTTAATCAATCTTGTGCATCCAATAAGTGATTTTGTGTCATTGGTTGAACATTTAGGTCATTTTCGTCCTCCCTAGGCTTATTCTAATCCAATTAGGGTTTTTAACCAATCTTATGCATCCAATAAGTTATTTTGTGTCATTGGTTGAACATTTAGGTCATTTTTGTCATCCTTTCACTTATTCTAATCCAATTACGGTTTTTAATCAATCTTGTGCATCCAATAAGTGATTTTATATCATTGGTTGAACTTTTAGGTCATTTTCGTCATCCTTCGACTTATTCTAATCCAATTAGGGTTTTTAACCAATCTTGTGCATCCAATAAGTGATTTTGTGTCATTGGTTGAACATTTAGGTCATTTTCATTCTCCTTCGACTTATTTTAATCCAATTTTGGTTTTTAATCAATCTTGTGCATCCAATAAATGATTTTGTGTCATTGGTTGAACATTTAGGTCATTTTCGTCCTCCCTAGGCTTATTCTAATCCAATTAGGGTTTTTAACCAATCTTATGCATCCAATAAGTTATTTTGTGTCATTGGTTGAACATTTAGGTCATTTTTGTCATCCTTTCACTTATTCTAATCCAATTACGGTTTTTAACCAATCTTGTGCATCCAATAAGTGATTTTATGTCATTGGTTGAACTTTTAGGTCATTTTCGTCATCCTTCGACTCATTCTAATCCAATTAGGGTTTTTAACCAATCTTGTGCATCCAATAAGTGATTTTGTGTCATTGGTTGAACATTTAGGTCATTTTCATTCTCCTTCAACTTATTCTAATCCAATTATGGTTTTTAATCAATCTTGTGCATCCAATAAGTGATTTTATGTCATTGGTTGAACATTTAGGTCATTTTCGTCATCCTTCGACTTATTCTTATCCAATTAGGGTTTTCAACCAATCTTATGCATCCAATAAGTGATTTTGTGTCATTGGTTGATTATTTAGGTCAGTTTACGTCATCCTTCGACTTATTCTAATCCAATTAGGGTTTTTAACCAATCTTGTGGCTCCAATAAGTGATTTTGTGTCCAAGGTTGAACATTTAGGTCATTTTCATACTCCCTAGGCTTATTCTAATCCAATTAGGGTTTTAACCAATCTTACGCATCAAATAAGTGATTTTGTGTCATTGGTTGAACATTTAGGACATTTTCGTCCTCCCTAGGCTTATTCTAATTCAATTAGAGTTTTTAAACAATCTTATGCATCCAATAAGTGATTTTGTGTCATTGGTTGAACATTTAGGTCATTTTCGTCATCCTTTGACTTATTCTAATCCAATAAGGGTTTTTAACCAATCTTGTGCATCCAATAAGTGATTTTGTGTCATTGGTTGAACATTTAGGTCATTTTCGTCATCCTTCGACTTATTCTAATCCAATTAGTGTTTTTAATCATTCTTGTGCATCCAATAAGTGATTTTGTGTCATTGGTTGAAAATTTAGGTCATTTTCGTCCTCCCTAGGCTTATTCTAATCCAATTAGGGTTTTTAACCAATCTTGTGCATCCAATAAGTGATTTTGTGTAATTGGTTGAACATTTAGGTCATTTTCGTCATCCTTGGACTTATTCTAATTCAATTAGGGTTTTTAACCTATCTTGTGCATCCAATAAGTGAGTTTATGTCATTGGTTGAACATTTAGGTCATTTTCGTTATCCTTCGACTTATTCTAATCTAATTAGGGTTTTTAGTCAATCTTGTTCATCCAATAAGTGATTTTGTGTCATATGTTGAACATTTAGGTCATTTTCGTCCTCCCTTGGCTTATTATAATCATATTAGGGTTTTTAACCAATCTTCTACATCCAATAATTGAATTTGTGTCATTGGTCGAACATTTAGGTCATTTTCGTCATCCTTGGACTTATTCTAATAAAATTAGGGTTTTTTTACAAATCTTGTGCATCAAATAAGTGATTTTGTGTCATTGGTTGAACATTTAGTTCATTTTCGTGCTGCTTCGACTTATTATAATCCAATTAGGGTTTTTAACCAATCTTGTGCATCCAATAAGTGCGTTTGTGTCATTGGTTGAACATTTAGGTCATTTTCGTCCTCCCTAGGCTTATTCTAATCCAATTAGGGTTTTTAACCAATCTTGTGCATCCAATAAGTTATTTTGTGTCTTTGGTTGAACATTAAGGTTAGTTTCGTCCTCCCTAGGCTTATTCTAATCCAATTAGGGTTTTTAACCAATCTTGTGCATCCAATAAGTGATTTTGTGTCATTGGTTGAACATTTAGGTCATTTTTGTCCTCCTTCAACTTATTCTAATCCGGTAAGGGTTTTTAACCAATCTTGTGCATCCAATAAGGGAGTTTGTGTCATTGGTTGAACATTTAGGTCATTTTCGTCCACCCTAGGCTTATTCTAATCCAATTAGGGTTTTTAACCAATCTTGTGCATCTAATAAGTGATTTTGTGTCCATGGTTGAACATTTAGGTCATTTTCGTCCTCCTTCGACTTATTCTAATCCAATTAGGGTTTTTAACTAACCTTGTGCATCCAATAAGTGATTTTGTGTCATTGCTTAAACATTTAGGTCATTTTCGTCTTTCCTAGGCTTATACTAATCATATTAGGGTTTTTAACCGATCTTGTGCATCTTATAAGTGATTTTGTGGCCTTGGTTGAACATTTAGGTCATTTTCGTCATCTTTGGACTTATTCTAATCGAATTAGGGTTTTTAACCAATCTTGTGCATCCAATAAGTGATTTTGTGTCATTGGTTGATCATTTAGGTCATTTTCGTCCTCCTTCGACTTATTCTAAACCAATTAGGGTTTTCAACAAATCTTATGCATCCAATAAGTGATTTTGTGTCATTGGTTGATTATTTAGGTCAGTTTTCGTCATCCTTCGACTTATTGTAATCCAATTACGGTTTTTAACCATGCTTGTGCCTCCAATAAGTGATTTGGTGTCCAAGGTTGAACATTTAGGTCATTTTCATCCTCCCTAGTCTTATTCTAATCCAATTAGGGTTTTTTA
>JBBPBQ010000002.1:31597215-31619581 GCA_037974755.1 Cicer yamashitae | reverse complement strand
ATTTTGTGTCTTTGGTTGAACATTAAGGTTAGTTTCGTCCTCCCTAGGCTTATTCTAATCCAATTAGGGTTTTTAACCAATCTTGTGCATCCAATAAGTGATTTTGTGTCATTGGTTGAACATTTAGGTCATTTTTGTCCTCCTTCAACTTATTCTAATCCGGTAAGGGTTTTTAACCAATCTTGTGCATCCAATAAGGGAGTTTGTGTCATTGGTTGAACATTTAGGTCATTTTCGTCCACCCTAGGCTTATTCTAATCCAATTAGGGTTTTTAACCAATCTTGTGCATCTAATAAGTGATTTTGTGTCCATGGTTGAACATTTAGGTCATTTTCGTCCTCCTTCGACTTATTCTAATCCAATTAGGGTTTTTAACTAACCTTGTGCATCCAATAAGTGATTTTGTGTCATTGCTTAAACATTTAGGTCATTTTCGTCTTTCCTAGGCTTATACTAATCATATTAGGGTTTTTAACCGATCTTGTGCATCTTATAAGTGATTTTGTGGCCTTGGTTGAACATTTAGGTCATTTTCGTCATCTTTGGACTTATTCTAATCGAATTAGGGTTTTTAACCAATCTTGTGCATCCAATAAGTGATTTTGTGTCATTGGTTGATCATTTAGGTCATTTTCGTCCTCCTTCGACTTATTCTAAACCAATTAGGGTTTTCAACAAATCTTATGCATCCAATAAGTGATTTTGTGTCATTGGTTGATTATTTAGGTCAGTTTTCGTCATCCTTCGACTTATTGTAATCCAATTACGGTTTTTAACCATGCTTGTGCCTCCAATAAGTGATTTGGTGTCCAAGGTTGAACATTTAGGTCATTTTCATCCTCCCTAGTCTTATTCTAATCCAATTAGGGTTTTTTATCAATCTTGTGCATCAAATAAGTGATTTTGTGTCATTGGTTGAACATTTAGTTCATTTTCGTGCTGCTTCGACTTATTCTAATCCAATTAGGGTTTTTAACCAATCTTGCGCATCCAATAAGTGCGTTTGTGTCATTGGTTGAACATTTAGGTCATTTTCGTCCTCCCTAGGCTTATTCTAATCCAATTAGGGTTTTTAACCAATCTTGTGCATCCAATAAGTGATTTTGTGTCTTTGGTTGAACATTAAGGTTAGTTTCGTCCTCCCTAGGCTTATTCTAATCCAATTAGGGTTTTTAACCAATCTTGTGCATCCAATAAGTGATTTTGTGTCATTGGTTGAACATTTAGGTCATTTTTGTCCTCCTTCAACTTATTCTAATCCGGTAAGGGTTTTTAACCAATCTTGTGCATCCAATAAGGGAGTTTGTGTCATTGGTTGAACATTTAGGTCATTTTCGTCCACCCTAGGCTTATTCTAATCCAATTAGGGTTTTTAACCAATCTTGTGCATCTAATAAGTGATTTTGTGTCCATGGTTGAACATTTAGGTCATTTTCGTCCTCATTCGACTTATTCTAATCCAATTAGGGTTTTTAACTAACCTTGTGCATCCAATAAGTGATTTTGTGTCATTGCTTAAACATTTAGGTCATTTTCGTCTTTCCTAGGCTTATACTAATCATATTAGGGTTTTTAACCGATCTTGTGCATCTTATAAGTGATTTTGTGGCCTTGGTTGAACATTTAGGTCATTTTCGTCATCTTTGGACTTATTCTAATCGAATTAGGGTTTTTAACCAATCTTGTGCATCCAATAAGTGATTTTGTGTCATTGGTTGATCATTTAGGTCATTTTCGTCCTCCTTCGACTTATTCTAAACCAATTAGGGTTTTCAACAAATCTTATGCATCCAATAAGTGATTTTGTGTCATTGGTTGATTATTTAGGTCAGTTTTCGTCATCCTTCGACTTATTGTAATCCAATTACGGTTTTTAACCATGCTTGTGCCTCCAATAAGTGATTTGGTGTCCAAGGTTGAACATTTAGGTCATTTTCATCCTCCCTAGTCTTATTCTAATCCAATTAGGGTTTTTTACCAATCTTGTGCATCAAATAAGTGATTTTGTGTCATTGGTTGAACATTTAGTTCATTTTCGTGCTGCTTCGACTTATTCTAATCCAATTAGGGTTTTTAACCAATCTTGCGCATCCAATAAGTGCGTTTGTGTCATTGGTTGAACATTTAGGTCATTTTCGTCCTCCCTAGGCTTATTCTAATCCAATTAGGGTTTTTAACCAATCTTGGGCATCCAATAAGTGATTTTGTGTCTTTGGTTGAACATTTAGGTAATTTTCGTCCTCCCTAGGCTTATTCTAATCCAATTGGGGTTTTTAACCAATCTTGTGCATCCAATAAGTGATTTTGTGTCATTGGTTGAACATTTAGGTTAGTTTCGTCCTCCCTAGGCTTATTCTAATCCAATTAGGGTTTTTAACCAATCTTGTGCATCCAATAAGTGATTTTGTGTCATTGGTTGAACATTTAGGTCATTTTTGTCCTCCTTCAACTTATTCTAATTCTGTAAGGGTTTTTAACCAATCTTGTGCATCCAATAAGGGAGTTTGTGTCATTGGTTGAACATTTAGGTCATTTTCGTCCACCCTAGGCTTATTCTAATCCAATTAGGGGTTTTAACCAATCTTGTGCATCAAATAAGTGATTTTGTGTCCATGGTTGAACATTTAGGTCATTTTCGTCCTCCTTCGACTTATTCTAATCCAATTAGGGTTTTTAACTAATCTTGTGCATCCAATAAGTGATTTTGTGTCATTGCTTGAACATTTAGGTCATTTTCGTCTTTCCTAGGCTTATACTAATCATATTAAGGTTTTTAACCGATCTTGTGCATCTTCTAAGTGATTTTGTGGCCTTGGTTGAACATTTAGGTCATTTTCGTCATCCTTGGACTTATTCTAATCGAATTAGGGTTTTTAACCAATCTTGTGCATCCAATAAGTGATTTTGTGTCATTGGTTGATCATTTAGGTCATTTTCGTCCTCCTTTGACTTATTCTAAACCAATTAGGGTTTTCAACCAATCTTATGCATCCAATAAGTGATTTTGTGTCATTGGTTGATTACTTAGGTCAGTTTTCGTCATCCTTCGACTTATTGTAATCCAATTAGGGTTTTTAACCAATCTTGTGCCTCCAATAAGTGATTTGGTGTCCAAGGTTGAACATTTAGGTCATTTTCATCCTCCCTAGTCTTATTCTAATCCAATTAGGGTTTTTAACCAATCTTGTGCATCAAATAAGTGATTTTGTGTCATTGGTTGAACATTTAGTTCATTTTCGTGCTGCTTCGACTTATTCTAATCCAATTAGGGTTTTTAACCAATCTTGTGCATCCAATAAGTGCGTTTGTGTCATTGGTTGAACATTTAGGTCATTTTCGTCCTCCCTAGTCTTATTCTAATCCAATTAGGGTTTTTAACCAATCTTGTGCATCCAATAAGTGATTTTGTGTCATTGGTTGAACATTTAGGACATTTTCGTTCTCCCTAGGCTTATTCTAATTCAATTAGAGTTTTTAACCAATCTTATGCATCCAATAAGTGATTTTGTGTCATTGGTTGAACATTTAGGTCATTTTTGTCATCCTTTGACTTATTCTAATCCAATTAGGGTTTTTAACGAATCTTGTACATCCAATAAGTGAGTTTATGTCATTGGTTGAACATTTAGGTCACTTTCGTCATCCTTTGACTTATTCTAATCCAATAAAGGTTTTTAACCTATCTTGTGCATCCAATAAGTGATTTTGTGTCATTGGTTGAACATTTAGGTCATTTTCGTGCTCCTTCGACTTATTCTAATCCAATTAGGGTTTTTAATCAATCTTGTGCATCCAATAAGTGAATTTGTGTCATTGGTTGAACATTTAGGTCATTTTCATCCTCCCTAGGCTTATTCTAATCCAATTAGGGTGTTTAACCAATCTTATGCATCCAATAAGTTATTTTGTGTCATTGGTTGAACATTTAGGTCCTTTTTGTCATCCTTTCACTTATTCTAATCCAATTACGGTTTTTAACCAATCTTGTGCATCCAATAAGTGATTTTATGTCATTGGTTGAACTTTTAGGTCATTTTCATCATCCTTCGACTTATTCTAATCCAATTAGGGTTTTTAACCAATCTTGTGCATCCAATAAGTGATTTTGTGTCATTGGTTGAACATTTAGGTCATTTTCATTCTCCTTCGACTTATTCTAATCCAATTAGTGTTTTTAATCAATCTTGTGCATCCAATAAGTGATTTTGTGTCATTGGTTGAACATTTAGGTCATTTTCGTCCTCCCTAGGCTTATTCTAATCATATTAGGGTTTTTAACCAATCTTGTGCATCCAATAAGTGTTTTTGTGTCCTTGGTTGAACATTTAGGTCATTTTCGTCATCCTTGGATTTATTCTAATCGAATTAGGGTTTTTAACCAATCTTGTGCATCCAATAAGTGATTTTGTGTCCTTGGTTGAACATTTAGGTCATTTTCGTCATCCTTGGACTTATTCTAATCCAATTAGGGTTTTTAACCAATCTTGTGCATCCAATAAGTGATTTTATGTCATTGGTTGAACATTTAGGTAATTTTCGTGCTGCTTTGTCTTATTCTAATCGAATTAGGGTTTTTAACCAATCTTGTGCATCCAATAAGTGATTTTGTGTCATTGGTTGATCATTTAGGTCATTTTCATCATCCTTCGACTTATTCTAATCCAATTAGGGTTTTTAACCAATCTTGTGCATCCAATAAGTGATTTTGTGTCATTGGTTGAACATTTAGGTCATTTTCATTCTCCTTCGACTTATTCTAATCCAATTAGTGTTTTTAATCAATCTTGTGCATCCAATAAGTGATTTTGTGTCATTGGTTGAACATTTAGGTCATTTTCGTCCTCCCTAGGCTTATTCTAATCATATTAGGGTTTTTAACCAATCTTGTGCATCCAATAAGTGTTTTTGTGTCCTTGGTTGAACATTTAGGTCATTTTCGTCATCCTTGGATTTATTCTAATCGAATTAGGGTTTTTAACCAATCTTGTGCATCCAATAAGTGATTTTGTGTCCTTGGTTGAACATTTAGGTCATTTTCGTCATCCTTGGACTTATTCTAATCCAATTAGGGTTTTTAACCAATCTTGTGCATCCAATAAGTGATTTTATGTCATTGGTTGAACATTTAGGTCATTTTCGTGCTGCTTTGTCTTATTCTAATCCAATTAGGGTTTTTAACCAATCTTGTGCATCCAATAAGTGATTTTATGTCATTGGTTGAACATTTAGGTCATTTTCGTCATCCTTCGACTTATTCTAATCTAATTAGGGTTTTTAATCAATCTTGTGCATCCAATAAGTGATTTTGTGTCATTGGTTGAACATTTAGGTCATTTTCGTCCTCCCTAGGCTTATTCTAATCATATTAGGGTTTTTAACCAATCTTGTGCATCCAATAGTGACAAAGGACACAAGATAGTCTTCAACAAAGAAGAGTGCATCATTCAAAATGCAGCAACAAGTGAAATTCAATTTATCGGTAAACGTTTCAAGAATATTTTTTTACTTAATCTTGACGATTTATCCTTGAAAATGAAATGTCTTTTGGTAAGCGACAACAATGATGCATGGATATGGCATAAAAGAATTGCACATATCCACATGGATCATTTAAACAAACTAGTCAAGCATGATCTTGTTGTTGGATTACCAAAAATGAAATTTGTCAAGGATAAATTTTGTGACGCTTAGAATTAACTACAAGACCACTTCAATTAATACACATGGATTTGTTTGGTCCATCAAGAACTAAGAGTCTTGGTGGAAATTCATATGGACTAGTGATTGTTGATGACTTTTCAAGGTGCACATGGACCTTGTTTTTGGCAAGTAAAAACGAAGCTTTTAAAGCATTTAAAAATTATGCCAAGCTAGTCCAAAATGAACAATCATCCAAAATTGTATCAATTAGAAGCGATCATGGAAGAGAATTTCAAAATACCTTATTTGAAGAATTCTGTGAAGAAAATGGAATTTTCCACAATTTTTCTGCACCTAGAACACCTCAACAAAATGGGATTGTTGAGAGAAAGAACAGATCCTTGGTAGAACTTGCAAGAACTATGTTAAGTGATTCAAATCTACCAAAGTACTTTTGGGCAGATGCCGTAAACACGGCATGCTATGTTACTAACAGAGTAAACATTCGGCCAATTCTTAAGAAGACTCTGTATGAACTCTACAAAGGCAGAAAGCCCAATATCTCTCAGTTCCACATCTTTGGATGCAAGTGCTTTGTAATAAATAACGGAAAAGACAATCTTGGAAAATTCGATGAAAAAACAGATGAAGGTATCTTTATTGGTTATGCATTATCTAGTAAAGCATTTAGAATTTTCAATAAAAGAACTTTAATTGTAGAAGAATCAATACATGTAACTTTTGATGAAACTAACCCCTTGAAAGAGGACAAAGCTATTTCTTATGATGATGATGACATTGAAAGTAGTGATCCAAGTAAAGAAGATCAAATTGATCAACCATGTCAAGACAATAAAGTCAACATTGAAAAGGAAAATGATAAACTCCCAAAGGAATGGAGAACCCATCGAGATCATCCAATTGATAACATTATTGGTGATATCAACAAAGGAGTTACAACTAGACTCAAACTACAAGATGCATGTTTAAACATGGCATTTGTTTCTCAAATCGAACCTTCCAAAATTGGTGAAGCACTAAAAGACGATCAATGGATACTTGCAATGCAAGAAGAGCTTAACCAATTCGAAAGAAACGAAGTTTGGGAACTTGTTCCCAATCCAGGAAATAAACACATAATTGGTACAAAATGGGTGTTTAAAAATAAACTTGACGAAAACGGTATAGTTGTTTGCAACAAAGCAAGATTGGTCGCCCAAGGATATAATCAAGAAGAAGGAATTGATTTTGACGAAACATTTGCCCCGGTCGCAAGGTTAGAAGCAATACGTTTACTACTTGCTTATGCTTGTTCTATGAACTTTGAATTATTTCAGATGGATGTGAAAAGTGCCTTTCTAAATGGATACATCAATGAAGAAGTATATGTCAAACAGCCACCCGGCTTTGAGGACTTCAAGAATCCTACACATGTATTCAAACTAAGGAAAGCTCTCTATGGTCTAAAACAAGCACCAAGAGCTTGGTACGACAGATTGAGTGCCTTCCTGTGTGAAAGAGGTTTTGAAAAAGGCAAGGTTGACAAGACATTATTTATTAAACGAAATAATGGTCACACTTTGCTGGTCCAAATCTATGTTGACGATATCATATTCGGTTCAACAAACAATGAAATATGTGAAGAATTCTCATTGATGATGCAAGGTGAATTTGAAATGTCCATGATGGGAAAATTAAACTATTTTCTTGGCCTTCACATCAAACAACTCAAGCATAGCATCTTCATTAATCAAACAAAATATTGCAAAGAATTGCTAAAAAGATTTGAAATGGAAAATTGCAAAGAAAGTGCTACTCCAATGGGTTATGGAACATATGTTGATAAAGATGAATCCGGTATATCAATAGACATTTCAAAATATCGAGGTATGATTGGCTCTCTATTATATCTAACGGCTAGTCGGCCAGATATTATGTTTAGTGTTTGTTTGTGTGCAAGATTTCAGGCGGATCCTAAGGAATCACATCTTGTAGCAGTCAAACGAATCATGAAATATTTGAAAGGAACAATCAATGTCGGACTATGCTATCCAAAAGGTAGTATATGTAGTCTCGTTGGGTATTCTGATTCAGATTATGCAGGATGTAAAACCGACCGAAAAAGCACAAGCGGCAGTTGTCATGTATTGGGAAATGCACTGGTATCATGGTCATGTAAAAAGCAAGCATGTGTTGCACTCAGTACTCCTGAAGCCGAATATATAGCAGCAGGAAGTTGTTGTGCCCAAATTCTGTGGCTCAAGCAACAACTATGTGACTATGGACTTGATCTCGGATGCATTCCGTTACGATGCGACAACACTAGCGCGATCAATATTTCAAAGAATCCAATCATGCACTCTCGGACCAAACATATTGATATACGACATCATTTTCTACGCGATCATGTGCTTAAAGGAAATGTTGAAGTAACCTTTGTGGATACTCATAATCAACTCGCAGACATCTTCACTAAACCACTTCCTAAGGACTCATTTTACAAAATACGACGAGAACTCGGCATCCTAAGTGAAAATGATCTTTAAATATAAGGTACTTTGTCATCATTATTCAAAAGGTATTAGTTTTTCTCTTGTTAGCATGTTAGAATTAAGTTATCTATGCCTACCTATCCTATCTTGGTGATTATATACAGAAATTAGAATGCTCTATATGATATATTACTCTCTGTTCCAAATAACTGGAAGATGTAGCCGAATACACATTATGGGTATCAAAGTGTATTCGAATACACATTTTCCCAGAACCACTCAGGATCAAAATCCTTCCATTTGTATTCGAATACACTCAAGTGTATTCGACTACACCTTCAGGTTTTTCTGTTATATTTAAAACCGCGACAGTTTTTGCCCTCATTCACTCATTTTAGGTATTCGAATACAGCCTTCCTCGACAACCACCTTCTTCTTCTTTCAACTTGTCTTCCTCTACCAACTATTTTCCCCTTCGTTACTACTTCCAATCCAGTTCGAAAACCACCCCTATCCTTCCTTCATTCAGATTTCGCAGATTCAAAAACCCTAAACCCCCAAATTTCTCTCAATCAATATGTCCAAACTCTCCTCCGCTGTTCAGGACGCACGCAAACGAGGACCTAGAACTAAGCATGCATGCGTGGGTCCCTCCAAGAAACGAACCAAGAGCACCAACATCACGGATTTATCACGCCTCTTACACACACCGAAAGAAATTGCTCGGTTTCGCACACTCTACTCCGACAAACGACTTATCATCCCAAAATTCGGTACTTTAGACTCTTTTTCTGCATTTCAATTTCCTGCTTTACTTAAAGCTCAATGTATGGAAGAGTTTATTAGTTACAAAGGTCCTATCTACCCCGATTTAGTTAGGGTCTTTTACTGCAATTTAACTAGGGATGGAAAAATGCTGAAATCTCGTGTCAAAGGGAAAAGTATTGTGCTCGATTCACGAATTATTGGTGACATTTTAAAAATTCCCTGTGAAGGACAGAAACTTAGTCCAAATAACCTCTGTAAATGGTCTGGTGTTCCCAAATATGATGCTTATGTGACTCTTTGTCGTTTTAACAAACAAACTATGGAACAAAAGCGTAGTCAAGCAGGTTCCAAATTTGCTAAGCAACGATATGGCGTTGGTAATCTCACTGTTGATTATCGTTTGCTTCATTATTTCTTAAGTTATATTTTAGTCCCCAAAGCTGGTAACTATTCACAGATTTCCGAGTTTGAACTCCAGCTTATGTTCTTTATGTTCGAAGGTCTTCCTCTCAATTGGGCATATTTCGTTAAATCAGTTATGTTTACATCTAGAGAGGCTGTTGGTTTGCCTTAAGCCAAGGAAGTCACTCGTATTCTCGAACACTTCGAAGTGGACTTCTCTGAGGAGGTTTTGTATACAGTAACGAAGGACAATCTGTTGGATTTAAGTGTCCTTCCTAGTATGAAAATTGTTTGGCACGAACCGCTTCAGAAGTACATCCATATGAGTGATCTTGGACAAACTTCTGCTCCTCCTGATGGCGCTCCTACCACTGCGACTGATGTTGTCCCTGACGATGATGACGCTGAAGATACCGCATCTGATGATGATTATATCTCTAATCGCATGGTCATGGCCAAACTTGATTCTCTTCAGACCTGCCTCTCCGATTTCACCGCCTCGGTTGCTACTCGCTTTCAGACTCTCGAATCCACCATCGCCACCAACCAGAGCAGCCTGATTCATGAGATGTGTATTTTATCCGACAAAATTGATCATCTCCATCTCCCGCCTGGCCATCACTGATTCGCATTTAGTTTCCTAGGAATAGTTCGCATTTTGTTTTTCGCGGTTCTGCTTACTTTCATGTTTTGATCTGCTGTAATTTCTGCTACTTTCAGCTTCATTTTGGCGTTGTATTATGACTTTTTTGTGACACATATATGCTTACCTGCTTCTTCTATGTCGATTATTGGCTTATTATGATTCTATTCTGTTTTATTACTTCGTTTATTATTGCTAGTCTTCTTCTTTTTGATCATGTCAAAAGGGGGAGAAAATATGGTATTTTGTTGTCCATTAAACTATCAATGTAGGTACTCAACACATATATTCCCTTGATCCTCCAAACACACGGAAGTATGCATACATTACGAGGGAGTATGCTGCGCATACATTACGGGGGAGTCATCAATAAACAACAAATGGTTTTGTCATAATCAAAAAGGGGGAGAATCTAAAATACATGTTTTTGATGATACAAAAGAGCAATGGTGATAATGCTCAAAGCGACAAGCTCAAAAAGAAGATGTCTCCAAGACGTTTCCAAACATCCTTTGATGTATTAAAATAGATGTATTATGTAAAGGTAAATGATACAACCCATAGTGCAAATACAAGAGAACCTTACATCCTTACATATGCATAAACAACATTTTCGAAAGTCAAAAATTATATTTTCAAAGTATTAGAATTAATATTTTTGACAGAATACAAAAGTGTATTCGAATACAACATCGTGTATTCGAATACAGATGAAAAATTGCTAAGTCAGTAGCTAAAACCCTTCATCTGTATTCGGCTATATCCTGGTGTATTCGAATACAGATGAAAAGTTGCTAAGACAGTAGCTAAAAACCTTCATCTGTATTCGGCTACATCCTAATGTATTCGAATACACCGAGCAAGTCAGTGGCCAAATTAACCAATCTGTATTCGACTACATCAAAGTGTATTCGGCTACACAGTGTTAAATTTGAATAAATTTGAACGTTGCAAGAGGTGTATTCGAATACACCTATCCTGTATTCGAATACAACTGGAAGCAATGCAATTTTTCATTTCTGAATCGAATCTAAAACATTGCAATTCTTCCTTAACTAAGGTTCTCAACGTACTTGAATCAATCTTGGATTGTTATCATTCTACCTCTTCCTTACTCCTATACTCTCATCAAAATTACAAGTGTTTTGTAAAAGAAAGTTGTACTTTCTTTAAGTGTTTTATCTAAGATAGTGGTGTGCTATCCTAGAAGGCTTGTTAGAAGATTGTAGCAAAGGTCCTAGTGTGAGCACTTGTACGTATTCTGACAATAGTGAAGAAAATCTCTTGTGGTGAGCAAGAGGACTGGATGTACCCTTGGTTATAAGGGGAACTAGGACAAATCTGCTGTGTTCATTTACTTATTGTTATTTACTCTTTCACCTACCATCATTAAACACAAAAATCGATCACTAAAATTCTGAAAACAACTAAAATTTCCAAACACCTAATTCACCCCCCCCCTCTTAGGTGCACATCTGATCTTACAATTTAGGTCATTTTTGTCATCCTTTGACTTATTCTAATCCAATTAGGGTTTTTAACCAATCTTGTGCATCCAACAAGTGATTTTATGTCATTGGTTGAACATTTAGGTCATTTTCGTCATCCTTTTACTTATTCTAATCCAATTAGGGTTTTTAACCAATCTTGTGCATCCAATAAGTGATTTTGTGTCATTGGTTGAACATTTAGGTCATATTCGTCCTCCCTAGGGTTATTCTAATCATATTAGGGTTTTTAACCAATCTTGTGCATCCTATAAGCGATTTTGTGTCCTTGGTTGAACATTTAGGTCATTTTCGTCATCCTTGGACTTATTCTAATCGAATTAGGGTTTTTAACCAATCTTGTGCATCCAATAAGTGATTTTGTGTCATTGGTTGAACATTTAGGTCATTTTCGTCATCCTTGGACTTATTCTAATACAATTAAGGTTTTTAACCAATCTTGTGCACCCAATAAGTGATTTTATGTCATTGGTTGAACATTTAGGTCATTTTCATGCTGCTTTGACTTATTCTAATCCAATTAGGGTTTTTAACCAATCTTGTGCATCCAATAAGTGATTTTATTTCATTGGTTGAACATTTAGGTCATTTTCGTTATCCTTTGACTTATTCTAATCCAATTAGGGTTTTTAACCAATCCTGTGCATCCAATAAGTGATTTTATGTCATTGGTTGAACATTTAGGTCATCTTCGTCATCCTTTGACTTATTCTAATCTAATTAGGGTTTTTAACAAATCTGGTGCATCCAATAAGTGATTTTGTGTCATTGGTTGAACATTTAGGTCATTTCCATTCTCCTTCGACTTATTCTAATCCAATTAGGGTTTTTAATCAATCTTGTGCATCCAATAAGTGATTTTGTGTCATTGGTTGAACATTTAGGTCATTTTCGTCATCCTTGGACTTATTCTAATACAATTAAGGTTTTTAACCAATCTTGTGCACCCAATAAGTGATTTTATGTCATTGGTTGAACATTTAGGTCATTTTCGTGCTGCTTTGACTTATTCTAATCAAATTAGGATTTTTAACCATTCTTGTGCATCCAATAAGTGATTTTATTTCATTGGTTGAACATTTAGGTCATTTTCGTCATCCTTTGACTTATTCTAATCCAATTAGGGTTTTTAACCAATCCTGTGCCTCCAATAAGTGATTTTATGTCATTGGTTGAACATTTAGGTCATTTTCGTCATCCTTTGACTTATTCTAATCCAATTAGGGTTTTTAACCAATCTGGTGCATCCAATAAGTGATTTTGTGTCATTGGTTGAACATTTAGGTCATTTTCATTCTCCTTCGACTTATTCTAATCCAATTAGGATTTTTAATCAGTCTTGTGCATCGAATAAGTGATTTTGTGTCATTGGTTGATCATTTAGGTTATTTTCGTCCTCCCTAGGCTTATTCTAATCATATTAGGGTTTTTAACCAATCTTGTGCATCCAATAAGTGAATTTGTGTCCTTGGTTGAACATTTAGGTCATTTTCGTCATCCTTGAACTTATTCTAATCGAATTAGGGTTTTTAACCAATCTTGTGCTTCCAATAAGTCATTTTGTGTCATTGGTTGAACATTTAGGTCATTTTTCGTCCTCCCTAGGCTTATTCTAATCATATTAGGGTTTTTAACCAATCTTGTGCATCCAATAAGTGATTTTGTGTCCTTGGTTGAACATTTAGGTCATTTTCGTCATCCTTGGACTTATTTTAATCGAATTAGGGTTTTTAACCAATCTTATCCTTTGACTTATTCTAATCCAATTAGGGTTTTTAACCAATCTTGTGCATCCAACAAGTGATTTTATGTCATTGGCTGAACATTTAGGTCATTTTCGTCCTCCTTCGACTTATTCTAATCCAATTAGGGTTTTTAATCAATATTGTGCATCCAATAAGTGATTTTGTGTCATTGGTTGAACATTTAGGTCATTTTCGTCCTCCCTAGGGTTATTCTAATCATATTAGGGTTTTTAACCAATCTTGTGCATCCAATAAGCGATTTTGTGTCCTTGGTTGAACAATTAGGTCATTTTCGTCATCCTTGGACTTATTCTAATCGAATTAGGGTTTTTAACCAATCTTGTGCATCCAATAAGTGATTTTGTGTCATTGGTTGAACATTTAGGTCATTTTCATCATCCTTGGACTTATTCTAATACAATTAAGGTTTTTAACCAATCTTGTGCACCCAATAAGTGATTTTATGTCATTGGTTGAACATTTAGGTCATTTTCGTGCTGCTTTGACTTATTCTAATCAAATTAGGATTTTTAACCATTCTTGTGCATCCAATAAGTGATTTTATTTCATTGGTTGAACATTTAGGTCATTTTCGTCATCCTTTGACTTATTCTAATCCAATTAGGGTTTTTAACCAATCCTGTGCCTCCAATAAGTGATTTTATGTCATTGGTTGAACATTTAGGTCATTTTCGTCATCCTTTGACTTATTCTAATCCAATTAGGGTTTTTAACCAATCTGGTGCATCCAATAAGTGATTTTGTGTCATTGGTTGAACATTTAGGTCATTTTCATTCTCCTTCGACTTATTCTAATCCAATTAGGATTTTTAATCAGTCTTGTGCATCGAATAAGTGATTTTGTGTCATTGGTTGAACATTTAGGTCATTTTCATCCTCCCTAGGCTTATTCTAATCATATTAGGGTTTTTAACCAATCTTGTGCATCCAATAAGTGAATTTGTGTCCTTGGTTTAACATTTAGGTCATTTTCGTCATCCTTGAACTTATTCTAATCGAATTAGGGTTTTTAACCAATCTTGTGCTTCCAATAAGTCATTTTGTGTCATTGGTTGAACATTTAGGTCATTTTTCGTCCTCCCTAGGCTTATTCTAATCATATTAGGGTTTTTAACCAATCTTGTGCATCCAATAAGTGATTTTGTGTCCTTGGTTGAACATTTAGGTCATTTTCGTCATCCTTGGACTTATTTTAATCGAATTAGGGTTTTTAACCAATCTTATGCATCCAATAAGTGATTTTGTGTAATTGGTTGAACATTTAGGTCATTTTTGTCATCCTTTGACTTATTCTAATCCAATTAGGGTTTTTAACCAATCTTGTGCATCCAACAAGTGATTTTATGTCATTGGTTGAACATTTAGGTCATTTTCGTCATCCTTTTACTTATTCTAATCCAATTAGGGTTTTTAACCAATCTTGTGCATCCAATAAGTGATTTTGTGTCATTGGTTGAACATTTAGGTCATATTCGTCCTCCTTCGACTTATTCTAATCCAATTAGGGTTTTTAATCAATCTTGTGCATCCAATAAGTGATTTTGTGTCATTGGTTGAACATTTAGGTCATTTTCGTCCTCCCCAGGGTTATTCTAATCATATTAGGGTTTTTTAACCAATCTTGTGCATCCAATAACTGATTTTGTGTCCTTGGTTGACCATTTAGGTCATTTTCGTCATCCTTGGACTTATTTTAATCGAATTAGGGTTTTTAACCAATCTTATGCATCCAATAAGTGATTTTGTGTAATTGGTTGAACATTTAGGTCATTTTCGTCATCCTTTTACTTATTCTAATCCAATTAGGGTTTTTAACCAATCTTGTGCATCCAATAAGTGATTTTGTGTCATTGGTTGAACATTTAGGTCATATTCGTCCGCCTTCGACTTATTCTAATCCAATTAGGGTTTTTAATCAATCTCGTGCATCCAATAAGTGATTTTGTGTCATTGGTTGAACATTAAGGTCATTTTCGTCCTCCCCAGGGTTATTCTAATCATATTAGGGTTTTTTAACCAATCTTGTGCATCCAATAAGTGATTTTGTGTCCTTGGTTGAACATTTAGGTCATTTTCGTCATCCTTGGACTTATTCTAATCGAATTTGGATTTTTAACCAATCTTGTGCATCCAATAAGTGATTTTGTGTCATTGGTTGAACATTTAGGTCATTTTCGTCATCCTTGGACTTATTCTAATTCAATTAGGGTTTTTAAACAATCTTGTGCATCCAATAAGTAATTTTATGTCATTGGTTGAACTTTAAGTCGTTTTCGTGCTGCTTTGACTTATTCTAATCCAATTAGGGTTTTTAACCAATCTTGTGCATCCAATAAGTGATTTAGTGTCATTGGTTGAACATTTAGGTCATTTTCGTCATCCTTGGACTTATTCTAATACAATTAAGGTTTTTCACCAATCTTGTGCATCCAATAAGTGATTTAATTTCATTGGTTGAACATTTAGGTCATTTTCGTCATCTTTGACTTATTCTAATCCAATTAGGGTTTTTAACCAATCCTGTGCATCCAATAAGTGATTTTATGTCATTGGTTGAACATTTAGGTCATCTTCGTCATCCTTTGACTTATTCTAATCTAATTAGGGTTTTTAACAAATCTGGTGCATCCAATAAGTGATTTTGTGTCGTTGGTTGAACATTTAGGTCATTTTCATTCTCCTTCGACTTATTCTAATTCAATTAGGGTTTTTAACCAATCCTGTGCCTCCAATAAGTGATTTTATGTCATTGGTTGAACATTTAGGTCATTTTCGTCATCCTTTGACTTATTCTAATCGAATTAGGGTTTTTAACCAATCTTGTTCATCCAATAAGTGATTTTGTGTCCTTGGTTGAACATTTAGGTCATTTTCGTCATCCTTGGACTTATTCTAATCGAATTAGGATTTTTAACCAATCTTGTGCATCCAATTAGTGATTTTGTGTCATTGGTTGAACATTTAGGTCATTTTCGTCATCCTTGGACTTATTCTAATTCAATTAGGGATTTTAACCAATCTTGTGCATCCAATAAGTGATTTTGTGTCATTGGTTGAACATTTAGGTCATTTTTCGTCCTCCCTTGGCTTATTCTAATCAAATTAGGGATTTTAACCAATCTTGTGCATCCAATAAGTGATTTTGTGTCCTTGGTTGAACATTTAGGTCATTTTCGTCATCCTTGGACTTATTTTAATCGAATTAGGGTTTTTTACCAATCTTATGCATCCAATAAGTGATTTTGTGTAATTGGTTGAACATTTAGGTCATTTTTGTCATCCTTTCACTTATTCTAATTCAATTAGGGTTTTTAACCAATCTTGTGCATCCAACAAGTGATTTTAGGTCATTGGTTGAACATTTAGGTCATTTTCGTCATCCTTTCACTTATTCTAATACAATTAGGGTTTTTAACCAATCTTGTGCATCCAATAAGTGATTTTGTGTCATTGGTTGAACATTTAGGTCATTTTCGTCATCCTTGGACTTATTTTAATCGAATTAGGGTTTTTAACCAATCTTATGCATCCAATAAGTGATTTTGTGTAATTGGTTGAACATTTAGGTCATTTTTGTCATCCTTTGACTTATTCTAATCCAATTAGGGTTTTTAACCAATCTTGTGCATCCAACAAGTGATTTTATGTCATTGGTTGAACATTTAGGTCATTTTCGTCATCCTTTCACTTATTCTAATACAATTAGCGTTTTTAACCAATCTTGTGCATCCAACAAGTGATTTTGTGTCATTGGTTGAACATTTAGGTCATATTCGTCCTCCTTCGACTTATTCTAATCCAATTAGGGTTTTTAATCAATCTTGTGCATCCAATAAGTGATTTTGTGTTATTGGTTGAACATTTAGGTCATTTTCGTCCTCCCCATGGTTATTCTAATCATATTAGGGTTTTTTAACCAATCTTGTGCATCCAATAAGTGATTTTGTGTCCTTGGTTGAACATTTAGGTCATTTTCGTCATCCTTGGACTTATTCTAATCGAATTAGGATTTTTAACCAATCTTGTGCATCCAATAAGTGATTTTGTGTCATTGGTTGAACATTTAGGTCATTTTCGTCATCCTTGGACCTATTCTAATTCAATTAGGGTTTTTAAACAATCTTGTGCATCCAATAAGTGATTTTATGTCATTGGTTGAACTTTAAGTCGTTTTCGTGCTGCTTTGACATATTCTAATCCAATTAGGGTTTTTAACCAATCTTGTGCATCCAATAAGTGATTTAGTGTCATTGGTTGAACATTTAGGTCATTTTCGTCATCCTTTGACTTATTCTAATCCAATTAGGGTTTTTAACCAATCTGGTGCATCCAATAAGTGATTTTGTGTCATTGGTTGAACATTTAGGTCATTTTCGTCATCCTTGGACTTATTCTAATACAATTAAGGTTTTTCACCAATCTTGTGCATCCAATAAGTGATTTAATTTCATTGGTTGAACATTTAGGTCATTTTCGTCATCCTTTGACTTATTCTAATCCAATTAGGGTTTTTAACCAATCCTGTGCATCCAATAAGTGATTTTATGTCATTGGTTGAACATTTAGGTCATCTTCGTCATCCTTTGACTTATTCTAATCTAATTAGGGTTTTTAACAAATCTGGTGCATCCAATAAGTGATTTTGTGTCGTTGGTTGAACATTTAGGTCATTTTCATTCTCCTTCGACTTATTCTAATCCAATTAGGGTTTTTAATCAATCTTGTGCATCCAATAAGTGATTTTGTGTCATTGGTTGAACATTTAGGTCATTTTCGTCATCCTTGGACTTATTCTAATACAATTAAGGTTTTTAACCAATCTTGTGCACCCAATAAGTTATTTTATGTCATTGGTTGAACATTTAGGTCATTTTCGTGCTGCTTTGACTTATTCTAATCAAATTAGGGTTTTTAACCATTCTTGTGCATCCAATAAGTGATTTTATTTCATTGGTTGAACATTTAGGTCATTTTCGTCGTCCTTTGACTTATTCTAATCCAATTAGGGTTTTTAACCAATCCTGTGCCTCCAATAAGTGATTTTATGTCATTGGTTGAACATTTAGGTCATTTTCGTCATCCTTTGACTTATTCTAATCCAATTAGGGTTTTTAACCAATCTGGTGCATCCAATAAGTGATTTTGTGTCATTGGTTGAACATTTAGGTCATTTTCATTCTCCTTCGACTTATTCTAATCCAATTAGGGTTTTTAATCAATCTTGTGCATCCAATAAGTGATTTTGTGTGATTGGTTGAACATTTAGGTCATTTTCGTCCTCCCTAGGCTAATTCTAATCACATTAGGGTTTTTATCCAATCTTGTGCATCCAATAAGTGAATTTGTGTCCTTGGTTGAACATTTAGGTCATTTTCGTCATCCTTGGACTTATTCTAATCAAATTAGGGTTTTTAACCAATCTTGTGCATCCAATAAGTGATTTTGTGTCATTGGTTGAACATTTAGGTCATTTTCGTCCTCCCTAGGCTTATTCTAATCATATTAGGGTTTTTAACCAATCTTGTGCATCCAATAAGTGATTTTGTGTCCTTGGTTGAACATTTAGGTCATTTTCGTCATCCTTGGACTTATTTTAATCGAATTAGGGTTTTTAACCAATCTTATGCATCCAATAAGTGATTTTGTGTAATTGGTTGAACATTTAGGTCATTTTTGTCATCCTTTGACTTATTCTAATCCAATTAGGGTTTTTAACCAATCTTGTGCATCCAACAAGTGATTTTCTGTCATTGGTTGAACATTTAGGTCATTTTCGTCATCCTTTCACTTATTCTAATACAATTAGCGTTTTTAACCAATCTTGTGCATCCAACAAGTGATTTTGTGTCATTGGTTGAACATTTAGGTCATATTCGTCCTCCTTCGACTTATTCTAATCCAATTAGGGTTTTTAATCAATCTTGTGCATCCAATAAGTGATTTTGTGTCATTGGTTGAACATTTAGGTCATTTTCGTCCTCCCCATGGTTATTCTAATCATATTAGGGTTTTTTAACCAATCTTGTGTATCCAATAAGTGATTTTGTGTCCTTGGTTGAACATTTAGGTCATTTTCGTCATCCTTGGACTTATTCTAATCGAATTAGGATTTTTAACCAATCTTGTGCATCCAATAAGTGATTTTGTGTCATTGGTTGAACATTTAGGTCATTTTCGTCATCCTTGGACCTATTCTAATTCAATTAGGGTTTTTAAACAATCTTGTGCATCCAATAAGTGATTTTATGTCATTGGTTGAACTTTAAGTCGTTTTCGTGCTGCTTTGACATATTCTAATCCAATTAGGGTTTTTAACCAATCTTGTGCATCCAATAAGTGATTTAGTGTCATTGGTTGAACATTTAGGTCATTTTCGTCATCCTTTGACTTATTCTAATCCAATTAGGGTTTTTAACCAATCTGGTGCATCCAATAAGTGATTTTGTGTCATTGGTTGAACATTTAGGTCATTTTCGTCATCCTTGGACTTATTCTAATACAATTAAGGTTTTTCACCAATCTTGTGCATCCAATAAGTGATTTAATTTCATTGGTTGAACATTTAGGTCATTTTCGTCATCCTTTGACTTATTCTAATCCAATTAGGGTTTTTAACCAATCCTGTGCATCCAATAAGTGATTTTATGTCATTGGTTGAACATTTAGGTCATCTTCGTCATCCTTTGACTTATTCTAATCTAATTAGGGTTTTTAACAAATCTGGTGCACCCAATAAGTGATTTTATGTCATTGGTTGAACATTTAGGTCATTTTCGTGCTGCTTTGACTTATTCTAATCAAATTAGGGTTTTTAACCATTCTTGTGCATCCAATAAGTGATTTTATTTCATTGGTTGAACATTTAGGTCATTTTCGTCGTCCTTTGACTTATTCTAATCCAATTAGGGTTTTTAACCAATCCTGTGCCTCCAATAAGTGATTTTATGTCATTGGTTGAACATTTAGGTCATTTTCGTCATCCTTTGACTTATTCTAATCCAATTAGGGTTTTTAACCAATCTGGTGCATCCAATAAGTGATTTTGTGTCATTGGTTGAACATTTAGGTCATTTTTATTCTCCTTCGACTTATTCTAATCCAATTAGGATTTTTAATCAATCTTGTGCATCCAATTAGTGATTTTGTGTCATTGGTTGAACATTTAGGTCATTTTCGTCCTCCCTAGGCTTATTCTAATCATATTAGGGTTTTTAACCAATCCTGTGCATCCAATAAAAGAATTTTTGTCCTTTGTTGAACATTTAGGTCATTTTCGTCATCCTTGAACTTATTCTAATCGAATTAGGGTTTTTAACCAATCTTGTGCTTCCAATAAGTCATTTTGTGTCATTGGTTGAACATTTAGGTCATTTTTCGTCCTCCCTAGGCTTATTCTAATCAAATTAGGGTTTTTAACCAATCTTGTGCATCCAATAAGTGATTTTGTGTCCTTGGTTGAACATTTAGGTCATTTTCGTCATCCTTGGACTTATTTTAATCGAATTAGGGTTTTTAACCAATCTTATGCATCCAGTAAGTGATTTTGTGTAATTGGTTGAACATTTAGGTCATTTTTGTCAACCTTTGACTTATTCTAATCCAATTTGGGTTTTTAACCAATCTTGTGCATCCAACAAGTGATTTTATGTCATTGGTTGAACATTTAGGTCATTTTCGTCATCCTTTCACTTATTCTAATACAATTAGGGTTTTTAACCAATCTTGTGCATCCAATAAGTGATTTTGTGTCATTGGTTGAACATTTAGGTCATATTCGTCCTCCTTCGACTTATTCTAATCCAATTAGGGTTTTTAATCGATCTTGTGCATCCAATAAGTGATTTTGTGTCATTGGTTGAACATTTAGGTCATTTTCGTCCTCCCCATGGTTATTCTAATCATATTAGGGTTTTTTAACCAATCTTGTGCATCCAATAAGTGATTTTGTGTCCTTGGTTGAACATTTAGGTCATTTTCGTCATCCTTGGACTTATTCTAATCGAATTAGGATTTTTAACCAATCTTGTGCATCCAATAAGTGATTTTGTGTCATTGGTTGAACATTTAGGTCATTTTCGTCATCCTTGGACTTATTCTAATACAATTAGTGTTTTTAACCAATCCTGTGCATCCAATAAGTGATTTTATGTCATTGGTTGAACATTTAGGTCATTTTCGTCATCCTTTGACTTATTCTAATCCAATTAGGGTTTTTAACCAATCTGGTGCACCCAATAAGTGATTTTATTTCATTGGTTGAACATTTAGGTCATTTTCGTCATCCTTTGACTTATTCTAATCCAATTAGGGTTTTTAACCAATCCTGTGCATCCAATAAGTGATTTTATGTCATTGGTTGAACATTTAGGTCATTTTCGTCATCCTTTGACTTATTCTAATCGAATTAGGGTTTTTAACCAATCTGGTGCATCCGATAAGTGATTTTGTGTCATTGGTTGAACATTAAGGTCATTTTCATTCTCCTTCAACTTATTCTAATCCAATCAGGGTTTTTAATCAATCTTGCGCATCCAATAAGTGATTTTGTGTCATTGGTTGAACATTTAGGTCATTTTCGTCCTCCCTAGGCTTATTCTAATCATATTAGGGTTTTTAACCAATCTTGTGCATCCAATAAGTGATTTTGTGTCCTTGGTTGAACATTTAGGTCATTTTCGTCATCCTTGGACTTATTTTAATCGAATTAGGGTTTTTAACCAATCTTATGCATCCAATAAGTGATTTTGTGTAATTGGTTGAACATTTAGGTCATTTTTGTCATCCTTTGACTTATTCTAATCCAATTAGGGTTTTTAACCAATCTTGTGCATCCAACAAGTGATTTTATGTCATTGGTTGAACATTTAGGTCATTTTCGTCATCCTTTCACTTATTCTAATACAATTAGCGTTTTTAACCAATCTTGTGCATCCAACAAGTGATTTTGTGTCATTGGTTGAACATTTAGGTCATTTTCGTCATCCTTGGACTTATTTTAATCGAATTAGGGTTTTTAACCAATCTTATGCATCCAATAAGTGATTTTGTGTAATTGGTTGAACATTTAGGTCATTTTTGTCATCCTTTGACTTATTCTAATCCAATTAGGGTTTTTAACCAATCTTGTGCATCCAACAAGTGATTTT
>JBBPBQ010000002.1:31567437-31595684 GCA_037974755.1 Cicer yamashitae | reverse complement strand
TTTGACTTATTCTAATCCAATTAGGGTTTTTAACCAATCTGGTGCATCCAATAAGTGATTTTGTGTCATTGGTTGAACATTTAGGTCATTTTTATTCTCCTTCGACTTATTCTAATCCAATTAGGATTTTTAATCAATCGTGTGCATCCAATTAGTGATTTTGTGTCATTGGTTGAACATTTAGGTCATTTTCGTCCTCCCTAGGCTTATTCTAATCATATTAGGGTTTTTAACCAATCCTGTGCATCCAATAAGTGAATTTGTGTCCTTGGTTGAACATTTAGGTCATTTTCGTCATCCTTGAAATTATTCTAATCGAATTAGGGTTTTTAACCAATCTTGTGCTTCCAATAAGTCATTTTGTGTCATTGGTTGAACATTTAGGTCATTTTTCGTCCTCCCTAGGCTTATTCTAATCAAATTAGGGTTTTTAACCAATCTTGTGCATCCAATAAGTGATTTTGTGTCCTTGGTTGAACATTTAGGTCATTTTCGTCATCGTTGGACTTATTTTAATCGAATTAGGGTTTTTAACCAATCTAATGCATCCAGTAAGTGATTTTGTGTAATTGGTTGAACATTTAGGTCATTTTTGTCAACCTTTGACTTATTCTAATCCAATTAGGGTTTTTAACCAATCTTGTGCATCCAACAAGTGATTTTATGTCATTGGTTGAACATTTAGGTCATTTTCGTCATCCTTTCACTTATTCTAATACAATTAGGGTTTTTAACCAATCTTGTGCATCCAATAAGTGATTTTGTGTCATTGGTTGAACATTTAGGTCATATTCGTCCTACTTCGACTTATTCTAATCCAATTAGGGTTTTTAATCGATCTTGTGCATCCAATAAGTGATTTTGTGTCATTGGTTGAACATTTAGGTCATTTTCGTCCTCCCCATGGTTATTCTAATCATATTAGGATTTTTTAACCAATCTTGTGCATCCAATAAGTGATTTTGTGTCCTTGTTTGAACATTTAGGTCATTTTCGTCATCCTTGGACTTATTCTTTTCGAATTAGGATTTTTAACCAATCTTGTGCATCCAATAAGTGATTTTGTATCATTGGTTGAACATTTAGGTCATTTTCGTCATCCTTGGACTTATTCTAATTCAATTAGGGTTTTTAAACAATCTTGTGCATCCAATAAGTGATTTTATGTCATTGGTTGAACTTTAAGTCGTTTTCGTGCTGCTTTGACTTATTCTAATCCAATTAGGGTTTTTAACCAATCTTGTGCATCCAATAAGTGATTTTGTGTCATTGGTTGAACATTTAGGTCATTTTCGTCATCCTTGGACTTATTCTAATTCAATTAGGGTTTTTAACCAATCTTGTGCATCCAATAAGTGATTTTGTGTCATTGGTTGAACATTTAGGTCATTTTCATTCTCCTTCGACTTATTCTAATCCAATTAGGGTTTTTAATCAATCTTGTGCATCCAATAAGTGATTTTGTGTCATTGGTTGAACATTTAGGTCATTTTCGTCCTCCCTAGGCTTATTCTAATCATATTAGGGTTTTTAACCAATCTTGTGCATCCAATAAGTGAATTTGTGTCCTTGGTTGAACATTTAGGTCATTTTCGTCATCCTTGGACTTATTCTAATCGAATTAGGATTTTTAACCAATCTTGTGCATCCAATAAGTGATTTTGTGTCATTGGTTGAACATTTAGGTCATTTTCGTCATCCTTGGACCTATTCTAATTCAATTAGGGTTTTTAAACAATCTTGTGCATCCAATAAGTGATTTTATGTCATTGGTTGAACTTTAAGTCGTTTTCGTGCTGCTTTGACATATTCTAATCCAATTAGGGTTTTTAACCAATCTTGTGCATCCAATAAGTGATTTAGTGTCATTGGTTGAACATTTAGGTCATTTTCGTCATCCTTTGACTTATTCTAATCCAATTAGGGTTTTTAACCAATCTGGTGCATCCAATAAGTGATTTTGTGTCATTGGTTGAACATTTAGGTCATTTTCGTCATCCTTGGACTTATTCTAATACAATTAAGGTTTTTCACCAATCTTGTGCATCCAATAAGTGATTTAATTTCATTGGTTGAACATTTAGGTCATTTTCGTCATCCTTTGACTTATTCTAATCCAATTAGGGTTTTTAACCAATCCTGTGCATCCAATAAGTGATTTTATGTCATTGGTTGAACATTTAGGTCATCTTCGTCATCCTTTGACTTATTCAAATCTAATTAGGGTTTTTAACAAATCTGGTGCACCCAATAAGTGATTTTATGTCATTGGTTGAACATTTAGGTCATTTTCGTGCTGCTTTGACTTATTCTAATCAAATTAGGGTTTTTAACCATTCTTGTGCATCCAATAAGTGATTTTATTTCATTGGTTGAACATTTAGGTCATTTTCGTCGTCCTTTGACTTATTCTAATCCAATTAGGGTTTTTAACCAATCCTGTGCCTCCAATAAGTGATTTTATGTCATTGGTTGAACATTTAGGTCATTTTCGTCATCCTTTGACTTATTCTAATCCAATTAGGGTTTTTAACCAATCTGGTGCATCCAATAAGTGATTTTGTGTCATTGGTTGAACATTTAGGTCATTTTTATTCTCCTTCGACTTATTCTAATCCAATTAGGATTTTTAATCAATCGTGTGCATCCAATTAGTGATTTTGTGTCATTGGTTGAACATTTAGGTCATTTTCGTCCTCCCTAGGCTTATTCTAATCATATTAGGGTTTTTAACCAATCCTGTGCATCCAATAAGTGAATTTGTGTCCTTGGTTGAACATTTAGGTCATTTTCGTCATCCTTGAACTTATTCTAATCGAATTAGGGTTTTTAACCATTCTTGTGCTTCCAATAAGTCATTTTGTGTCATTGGTTGAACATTTAGGTCATTTTTCGTCCTCCCTAGGCTTATTCTAATCATATTAGGGTTTTTAACCAATCTTGTGCATCCAATAAGTGATTTTGTGTCCTTGTTTGAACATTTAGGTCATTTTCGTCATCCTTGGACTTATTCTTTTCGAATTAGGATTTTTAACCAATCTTGTGCATCCAATAAGTGATTTTGTGTCATTGGTTGAACATTTAGGTCATTTTCGTCATCCTTGGACTTATTCTAATTCAATTAGGGTTTTTAAACAATCTTGTGCATCCAATAAGTGATTTTATGTCATTGGTTGAACTTTAAGTCGTTTTCGTGCTGCTTTGACTTATTCTAATCCAATTAGGGTTTTTAACCAATCTTGTGCATCCAATAAGTGATTTTGTGTCATTGGTTGAACATTTAGGTCATTTTCGTCATCCTTTGACTTATTCTAATCCAATTAGGGTTTTTAACCAATCTGGTGCATCCAATAAGTGATTTTGTGTCATTGGTTGAACATTTAGGTCATTTTCGTCATACTTGGACTTATTCTAATACAATTAAGGTTTTTCACCAATCTTGTGCATCCAATAAGTGATTTAATTTCATTGGTTGAACATTTAGGTCATTTTCGTCATCCTTTGACTTATTCTAATCCAATTAGGGTTTTTAACCAATCCTGTGCATCCAATAAGTGATTTTATGTCATTGGTTGAACATTTAGGTCATCTTCGTCATCCTTTGACTTATTCTAATCTAATTAGGGTTTTTAACAAATCTGGTGCATCCAATAAGTGATTTTGTGTCGTTGGTTGAACATTTAGGTCATTTTCATTCTCCTTCGACTTATTCTAATCCAATTAGGGTTTTTAATCAATCTTGTGCATCCAATAAGTGATTTTGTGTCATTGGTTGAACATTTAGGTCATTTTCGTCATCCTTGGACTTATTCTAATACAATTAAGGTTTTTAACCAATCTTGTGCACCCAATAAGTTATTTTATGTCATTGGTTGAACATTTAGGTCATTTTCGTGCTGCTTTGACTTATTCTAATCAAATTAGGGTTTTTAACCATTCTTGTGCATCCAATAAGTGATTTTATTTCATTGGTTGAACATTTAGGTCATTTTCGTCGTCCTTTGACTTATTCTAATCCAATTAGGGTTTTTAACCAATCCTGTGCCTCCAATAAGTGATTTTATGTCATTGGTTGAACATTTAGGTCATTTTCGTCATCCTTTGACTTATTCTAATCCAATTAGGGTTTTTAACCAATCTGGTGCATCCAATAAGTGATTTTGTGTCATTGGTTGAACATTTAGGTCATTTTTATTCTCCTTCGACTTATTCTAATCCAATTAGGATTTTTAATCAATCGTGTGCATCCAATTAGTGATTTTGTGTCATTGGTTGAACATTTAGGTCATTTTCGTCCTCCCTAGGCTTATTCTAATCATATTAGGGTTTTTAACCAATCCTGTGCATCCAATAAGTGAATTTGTGTCCTTGGTTGAACATTTAGGTCATTTTCGTCATCCTTGAACTTATTCTAATCGAATTAGGGTTTTTAACCATTCTTGTGCTTCCAATAAGTCATTTTGTGTCATTGGTTGAACATTTAGGTCATTTTTCGTCCTCCCTAGGCTTATTCTAATCATATTAGGGTTTTTAACCAATCTTGTGCATCCAATAAGTGATTTTGTGTCCTTGTTTGAACATTTAGGTCATTTTCGTCATCCTTGGACTTATTCTTTTCGAATTAGGATTTTTAACCAATCTTGTGCATCCAATAAGTGATTTTGTGTCATTGGTTGAACATTTAGGTCATTTTCGTCATCCTTGGACTTATTCTAATTCAATTAGGGTTTTTAAACAATCTTGTGCATCCAATAAGTGATTTTATGTCATTGGTTGAACTTTAAGTCGTTTTAGTGCTGCTTTGACTTATTCTAATCCAATTAGGGTTTTTAACCAATCTTGTGCATCCAATAAGTGATTTTGTGTCATTGGTTGAACATTTAGGTCATTTTCGTCATCCTTGGACTTATTCTAATTCAATTAGGGTTTTTAAACAATCTTGTGCATCCAATAAGTGATTTTATGTCATTGGTTGAACTTTAAGTCGTTTTCGTGCTGCTTTGACTTATTCTAATCCAATTAGGGTTTTTAACCAATCTTGTGCATCCAATAAGTGATTTTGTGTCATTGGTTGAACATTTAGGTCATTTTCGTCATCCTTTGACTTATTCTAATCCAATTAGGGTTTTTAACCAATCTGGTGCATCCGATAAGTGATTTTGTGTCATTGGTTGAACATTAAGGTCATTTTCATTCTCCTTGGACTTATTCTAATCCAATCAGGGTTTTTAATCAATCTTGCGCATCCAATAAGTGATTTTGTGTCATTGGTTGAACATTTAGGTCATTTTCGTCCTCCCTAGGCTTATTCTAATCATATTAGGGTTTTTAACCAATCTTGTGCATCCAATAAGTGAATTTGTGTCCTTGGTTGAACATTTAGGTCATTTTCGTCATCCTTGGACTTATTCTAATCGAATTAGGATTTTTAACCAATCTTGTGCATCCAATAAGTGATTTTGTGTCATTGGTTGAACATTTAGGTCATTTTCGTCATCCTTGGACCTATTCTAATTCAATTAGGGTTTTTAAACAATCTTGTGCATCCAATAAGTGATTTTATGTCATTGGTTGAACTTTAAGTCGTTTTCGTGCTGCTTTGACATATTCTAATCCAATTAGGGTTTTTAACCAATCTTGTGCATCCAATAAGTGATTTAGTGTCATTGGTTGAACATTTAGGTCATTTTCGTCATCCTTTGACTTATTCTAATCCAATTAGGGTTTTTAACCAATCTGGTGCATCCAATAAGTGATTTTGTGTCATTGGTTGAACATTTAGGTCATTTTCGTCATCCTTGGACTTATTCTAATACAATTAAGGTTTTTCACCAATCTTGTGCATCCAATAAGTGATTTAATTTCATTGGTTGAACATTTAGGTCATTTTCGTCATCCTTTGACTTATTCTAATCCAATTAGGGTTTTTAACCAATCCTGTGCATCCAATAAGTGAATTTGTGTCCTTGGTTGAACATTTAGGTCATTTTCGTCATCCTTGAACTTATTCTAATCGAATTAGGGTTTTTAACCATTCTTGTGCTTCCAATAAGTCATTTTGTGTCATTGGTTGAACATTTAGGTCATTTTTCGTCCTCCCTAGGCTTATTCTAATCATATTAGGGTTTTTAACCAATCTTGTGCATCCAATAAGTGATTTTGTGTCTTTGTTTGAACATTTAGGTCATTTTCGTCATCCTTGGACTTATTCTTTTCGAATTAGGATTTTTAACCAATCTTGTGCATCCAATAAGTGATTTTGTGTCATTGGTTGAACATTTAGGTCATTTTCGTCATCCTTGGACTTATTCTAATTCAATTAGGGTTTTTAAACAATCTTGTGCATCCAATAAGTGATTTTATGTCATTGGTTGAACTTTAAGTCGTTTTCGTGCTGCTTTGACTTATTCTAATCCAATTAGGGTTTTTAACCAATCTTGTGCATCCAATAAGTGATTTTGTGTCATTGGTTGAACATTTAGGTCATTTTCGTCATCCTTTGACTTATTCTAATCCAATTAGGGTTTTTAACCAATCTGGTGCATCCAATAAGTGATTTTGTGTCATTGGTTGAACATTTAGGTCATTTTTATTCTCCTTCGACTTATTCTAATCCAATTAGGATTTTTAATCAATCGTGTGCATCCAATTAGTGATTTTGTGTCATTGGTTGAACATTTAGGTCATTTTCGTCCTCCCTAGGCTTATTCTAATCATATTAGGGTTTTTAACCAATCCTGTGCATCCAATAAGTGAATTTGTGTCCTTGGTTGAACATTTAGGTCATTTTCGTCATCCTTGAAATTATTCTAATCGAATTAGGGTTTTTAACCAATCTTGTGCTTCCAATAAGTCATTTTGTGTCATTGGTTGAACATTTAGGTCATTTTTCGTCCTCCCTAGGCTTATTCTAATCAAATTAGGGTTTTTAACCAATCTTGTGCATCCAATAAGTGATTTTGTGTCCTTGGTTGAACATTTAGGTCATTTTCGTCATCGTTGGACTTATTTTAATCGAATTAGGGTTTTTAACCAATCTAATGCATCCAGTAAGTGATTTTGTGTAATTGGTTGAACATTTAGGTCATTTTTGTCAACCTTTGACTTATTCTAATCCAATTAGGGTTTTTAACCAATCTTGTGCATCCAACAAGTGATTTTATGTCATTGGTTGAACATTTAGGTCATTTTCGTCATCCTTTCACTTATTCTAATACAATTAGGGTTTTTAACCAATCTTGTGCATCCAATAAGTGATTTTGTGTCATTGGTTGAACATTTAGGTCATATTCGTCCTACTTCGACTTATTCTAATCCAATTAGGGTTTTTAATCGATCTTGTGCATCCAATAAGTGATTTTGTGTCATTGGTTGAACATTTAGGTCATTTTCGTCCTCCCCATGGTTATTCTAATCATATTAGGATTTTTTAACCAATCTTGTGCATCCAATAAGTGATTTTGTGTCCTTGTTTGAACATTTAGGTCATTTTCGTCATCCTTGGACTTATTCTTTTCGAATTAGGATTTTTAACCAATCTTGTGCATCCAATAAGTGATTTTGTATCATTGGTTGAACATTTAGGTCATTTTCGTCATCCTTGGACTTATTCTAATTCAATTAGGGTTTTTAAACAATCTTGTGCATCCAATAAGTGATTTTATGTCATTGGTTGAACTTTAAGTCGTTTTCGTGCTGCTTTGACTTATTCTAATCCAATTAGGGTTTTTAACCAATCTTGTGCATCCAATAAGTGATTTTGTGTCATTGGTTGAACATTTAGGTCATTTTCGTCATCCTTTGACTTATTCTAATCCAATTAGGGTTTTTAACCAATCTGGTGCATCCAATAAGTGATTTTGTGTCATTGGTTGAACATTTAGGTCATTTTCGTCATCCTTGGACTTATTCTAATACAATTAAGGTTTTTCACCAATCTTGTGCATCCAATAAGTGATTTAATTTCATTGGTTGAACATTTAGGTCATTTTCGTCATCCTTTGACTTATTCTAATCCAATTAGGGTTTTTAACCAATCCTGTGCATCCAATAAGTGAATTTGTGTCCTTGGTTGAACATTTAGGTCATTTTCGTCATCCTTGAACTTATTCTAATCGAATTAGGGTTTTTAACCATTCTTGTGCTTCCAATAAGTCATTTTGTGTCATTGGTTGAACATTTAGGTCATTTTTCGTCCTCCCTAGGCTTATTCTAATCATATTAGGGTTTTTAACCAATCTTGTGCATCCAATAAGTGATTTTGTGTCTTTGTTTGAACATTTAGGTCATTTTCGTCATCCTTGGACTTATTCTTTTCGAATTAGGATTTTTAACCAATCTTGTGCATCCAATAAGTGATTTTGTGTCATTGGTTGAACATTTAGGTCATTTTCGTCATCCTTGGACTTATTCTAATTCAATTAGGGTTTTTAAACAATCTTGTGCATCCAATAAGTGATTTTATGTCATTGGTTGAACTTTAAGTCGTTTTCGTGCTGCTTTGACTTATTCTAATCCAATTAGGGTTTTTAACCAATCTTGTGCATCCAATAAGTGATTTTGTGTCATTGGTTGAACATTTAGGTCATTTTCGTCATCCTTTGACTTATTCTAATCCAATTAGGGTTTTTAACCAATCTGGTGCATCCAATAAGTGATTTTGTGTCATTGGTTGAACATTTAGGTCATTTTCGTCATACTTGGACTTATTCTAATACAATTAAGGTTTTTCACCAATCTTGTGCATCCAATAAGTGATTTAATTTCATTGGTTGAACATTTAGGTCATTTTCGTCATCCTTTGACTTATTCTAATCCAATTAGGGTTTTTAACCAATCCTGTGCATCCAATAAGTGATTTTATGTCATTGGTTGAACATTTAGGTCATCTTCGTCATCCTTTGACTTATTCTAATCTAATTAGGGTTTTTAACAAATCTGGTGCATCCAATAAGTGATTTTGTGTCGTTGGTTGAACATTTAGGTCATTTTCATTCTCCTTCGACTTATTCTAATCCAATTAGGGTTTTTAATCAATCTTGTGCATCCAATAAGTGATTTTGTGTCATTGGTTGAACATTTAGGTCATTTTCGTCATCCTTGGACTTATTCTAATACAATTAAGGTTTTTAACCAATCTTGTGCACCCAATAAGTTATTTTATGTCATTGGTTGAACATTTAGGTCATTTTCGTGCTGCTTTGACTTATTCTAATCAAATTAGGGTTTTTAACCATTCTTGTGCATCCAATAAGTGATTTTATTTCATTGGTTGAACATTTAGGTCATTTTCGTCGTCCTTTGACTTATTCTAATCCAATTAGGGTTTTTAACCAATCCTGTGCCTCCAATAAGTGATTTTATGTCATTGGTTGAACATTTAGGTCATTTTCGTCATCCTTTGACTTATTCTAATCCAATTAGGGTTTTTAACCAATCTGGTGCATCCAATAAGTGATTTTGTGTCATTGGTTGAACATTTAGGTCATTTTTATTCTCCTTCGACTTATTCTAATCCAATTAGGATTTTTAATCAATCTTGTGCATCCAATTAGTGATTTTGTGTCATTGGTTGAACATTTAGGTCATTTTCGTCCTCCCTAGGCTTATTCTAATCATATTAGGGTTTTTAACCAATCCTGTGCATCCAATAAAAGAATTTTTGTCCTTTGTTGAACATTTAGGTCATTTTCGTCATCCTTGAACTTATTCTAATCGAATTAGGGTTTTTAACCAATCTTGTGCTTCCAATAAGTCATTTTGTGTCATTGGTTGAACATTTAGGTCATTTTTCGTCCTCCCTAGGCTTATTCTAATCATATTAGGGTTTTTAACCAATCTTGTGCATCCAATAAGTGATTTTGTGTCCTTGGTTGAACATTTAGGTCATTTTCGTCATCCTTGGACTTATTTTAATCGAATTAGGGTTTTTAACCAATCTTATGCATCCAATAAGTGATTTTGTGTAATTGGTTGAACATTTAGGTCATTTTTGTCATCCTTTGACTTATTCTAATCCAATTAGGGTTTTTAACCAATCTTGTGCATCCAACAAGTGATTTTATGTCATTGGTTGAACATTTAGGTCATTTTCGTCATCCTTTCACTTATTCTAATACAATTAGCGTTTTTAACCAATCTTGTGCATCCAACAAGTGATTTTGTGTCATTGGTTGAACATTTAGGTCATATTCGTCCTCCTTCGACTTATTCTAATCCAATTAGGGTTTTTAATCAATCTTGTGCATCCAATAAGTGATTTTGTGTTATTGGTTGAACATTTAGGTCATTTTCGTCCTCCCCATGGTTATTCTAATCATATTAGGGTTTTTTAACCAATCTTGTGCATCCAATAAGTGATTTTGTGTCCTTGGTTGAACATTTAGGTCATTTTCGTCATCCTTGGACTTATTCTAATCGAATTAGGATTTTTAACCAATCTTGTGCATCCAATAAGTGATTTTGTGTCATTGGTTGAACATTTAGGTCATTTTCGTCATCCTTGGACCTATTCTAATTCAATTAGGGTTTTTAAACAATCTTGTGCATCCAATAAGTGATTTTATGTCATTGGTTGAACTTTAAGTCGTTTTCGTGCTGCTTTGACATATTCTAATCCAATTAGGGTTTTTAACCAATCTTGTGCATCCAATAAGTGATTTAGTGTCATTGGTTGAACATTTAGGTCATTTTCGTCATCCTTTGACTTATTCTAATCCAATTAGGGTTTTTAACCAATCTGGTGCATCCAATAAGTGATTTTGTGTCATTGGTTGAACATTTAGGTCATTTTCGTCATCCTTGGACTTATTCTAATACAATTAAGGTTTTTCACCAATCTTGTGCATCCAATAAGTGATTTAATTTCATTGGTTGAACATTTAGGTCATTTTCGTCATCCTTTGACTTATTCTAATCCAATTAGGGTTTTTAACCAATCCTGTGCATCCAATAAGTGATTTTATGTCATTGGTTGAACATTTAGGTCATCTTCGTCATCCTTTGACTTATTCAAATCTAATTAGGGTTTTTAACAAATCTGGTGCACCCAATAAGTGATTTTATGTCATTGGTTGAACATTTAGGTCATTTTCGTGCTGCTTTGACTTATTCTAATCAAATTAGGGTTTTTAACCATTCTTGTGCATCCAATAAGTGATTTTATTTCATTGGTTGAACATTTAGGTCATTTTCGTCGTCCTTTGACTTATTCTAATCCAATTAGGGTTTTTAACCAATCCTGTGCCTCCAATAAGTGATTTTATGTCATTGGTTGAACATTTAGGTCATTTTCGTCATCCTTGGACTTATTCTAATACAATTAAGGTTTTTCACCAATCTTGTGCATCCAATAAGTGATTTAATTTCATTGGTTGAACATTTAGGTCATTTTCGTCATCCTTTGACTTATTCTAATCCAATTAGGGTTTTTAACCAATCCTGTGCATCCAATAAGTGATTTTATGTCATTGGTTGAACATTTAGGTCATCTTCGTCATCCTTTGACTTATTCAAATCTAATTAGGGTTTTTAACAAATCTGGTGCACCCAATAAGTGATTTTATGTCATTGGTTGAACATTTAGGTCATTTTCGTGCTGCTTTGACTTATTCTAATCAAATTAGGGTTTTTAACCATTCTTGTGCATCCAATAAGTGATTTTATTTCATTGGTTGAACATTTAGGTCATTTTCGTCGTCCTTTGACTTATTCTAATCCAATTAGGGTTTTTAACCAATCCTGTGCCTCCAATAAGTGATTTTATGTCATTGGTTGAACATTTAGGTCATTTTCGTCATCGTTTGACTTATTCTAATCCAATTAGGGTTTTTAACCAATCTGGTGCATCCAATAAGTGATTTTGTGTCATTGGTTGAACATTTAGGTCATTTTTATTCTCCTTCGACTTATTCTAATCCAATTAGGATTTTTAATCAATCGTGTGCATCCAATTAGTGATTTTGTGTCATTGGTTGAACATTTAGGTCATTTTCGTCCTCCCTAGGCTTATTCTAATCATATTAGGGTTTTTAACCAATCCTGTGCATCCAATAAGTGAATTTGTGTCCTTGGTTGAACATTTAGGTCATTTTCGTCATCCTTGAAATTATTCTAATCGAATTAGGGTTTTTAACCAATCTTGTGCTTCCAATAAGTCATTTTGTGTCATTGGTTGAACATTTAGGTCATTTTTCGTCCTCCCTAGGCTTATTCTAATCAAATTAGGGTTTTTAACCAATCTTGTGCATCCAACAAGTGATTTTGTGTCCTTGGTTGAACATTTAGGTCATTTTCGTCATCGTTGGACTTATTTTAATCGAATTAGGGTTTTTAACCAATCTAATGCATCCAGTAAGTGATTTTGTGTAATTGGTTGAACATTTAGGTCATTTTTGTCAACCTTTGACTTATTCTAATCCAATTAGGGTTTTTAACCAATCTTGTGCATCCAACAAGTGATTTTATGTCATTGGTTGAACATTTAGGTCATTTTCGTCATCCTTTCACTTATTCTATTACAATTAGGGTTTTTAACCAATCTTGTGCATCCAATAAGTGATTTTGTGTCATTGGTTGAACATTTAGGTCATATTCGTCCTACTTCGACTTATTCTAATCCAATTAGGGTTTTTAATCGATCTTGTGCATCCAATAAGTGATTTTGTGTCATTGGTTGAACATTTAGGTCATTTTCGTCCTCCCCATGGTTATTCTAATCATATTAGGATTTTTTAACCAATCTTGTGCATCCAATAAGTGATTTTGTGTCCTTGTTTGAACATTTAGGTCATTTTCGTCATCCTTGGACTTATTCTTTTCGAATTAGGATTTTTAACCAATCTTGTGCATCCAATAAGTGATTTTGTATCATTGGTTGAACATTTAGGTCATTTTCGTCATCCTTGGACTTATTCTAATTCAATTAGGGTTTTTAAACAATCTTGTGCATCCAATAAGTGATTTTATGTCATTGGTTGAACTTTAAGTCGTTTTCGTGCTGCTTTGACTTATTCTAATCCAATTAGGGTTTTTAACCAACCTTGTGCATCCAATAAGTGAATTTGTGTCCTTGGTTGAACATTTAGGTCATTTTCGTCATCCTTGAACTTATTCTAATCGAATTAGGGTTTTTAACCATTCTTGTGCTTCCAATAAGTCATTTTGTGTCATTGGTTGAACATTTAGGTCATTTTTCGTCCTCCCTAGGCTTATTCTAATCATATTAGGGTTTTTAACCAATCTTGTGCATCCAATAAGTGATTTTGTGTCCTTGGTTGAACATTTAGGTCATTTTCGTCATCCTTGGACTTATTTTAATCGAATTAGGGTTTTTAACCAATCTTATGCATCCAATAAGTGATTTTGTGTAATTGGTTGAACATTTAGGTCATTTTTGTCATCCTTTGACTTATTCTAATCCAATTAGGGTTTTTAACCAATCTTGTGCATCCAACAAGTGATTTTATGTCATTGGTTGAACATTTAGGTCATTTTCGTCATCCTTTCACTTATTCTAATACAATTAGGGTTTTTAACCAATCTTGTGCATCCAATAAGTGATTTTGTGTCATTGGTTGAACATTTAGGTCATATTCGTCCTCCTTCGACTTATTCTAATCCAATTAGGGTTTTTAATTAATCTTGTGCATCCAATAAGTGATTTTGTGTCATTGGTTGAACATTTAGGTCATTTTCGTCCTCCCCATGGTTATTCTAATCATATTAGGGTTTTTTAACCAATCTTGTGCATCCAATAAGTGATTTTGTGTCCTTGGTTGAACATTTAGGTCATTTTCGTCATCCTTGGACTTATTCTAATCGAATTAGGATTTTTAACCAATCTTGTGCATCCAATAAGTGATTTTGTGTCATTGGTTGAACATTTAGGTCATTTTCGTCATCCTTGGAATTATTCTAATCGAATTAGGGTTTTTAACCAATCTTGTGCATCCAATAAGTGATTTTGTGTCATTGGTTGAACATTTAGGTCATTTTCGTCATCCTTTGACTTATTCTAATCCAATTAGGGTTTTTAACCAATCTTGTGCATCCAATAAGTGATTTTGTGTCATTGGTTGAACATTTAGGTCATTTTCGTCATCCTTGGACTTATTCTAATACAATTAAGGTTTTTCACCAATCTTGTGCATCCAATAAGTGATTTAATTTCATTGGTTGAACATTTAGGTCATTTTCGTCATCCTTTGACTTATTCTAATCCAATTAGGGTTTTTAACCAATCCTGTGCATCCAATAAGTGATTTTATGTCATTGGTTGAACATTTAGGTCATCTTCGTCATCCTTTGACTTATTCTAATCTAATTAGGGTTTTTAACAAATCTGGTGCATCCAATAAGTGATTTTGTGTCGTTGGTTGAACATTTAGGTCATTTTCATTCTCCTTCGACTTATTCTAATCCAATTAGGGTTTTTAATCAATCTTGTGCATCCAATAAGTGATTTTGTGTCATTGGTTGAACATTTAGGTCATTTTCGTCATCCTTGGACTTATTCTAATACAATTAAGGTTTTTAACCAATCTTGTGCACCCAATAAGTTATTTTATGTCATTGGTTGAACATTTAGGTCATTTTCGTGCTGCTTTGACTTATTCTAATCAAATTAGGGTTTTTAACCATTCTTGTGCATCCAATAAGTGATTTTATTTCATTGGTTGAACATTTAGGTCATTTTCGTCGTCCTTTGACTTATTCTAATCCAATTAGGGTTTTTAACCAATCCTGTGCCTCCAATAAGTGATTTTATGTCATTGGTTGAACATTTAGGTCATTTTCGTCATCCTTTGACTTATTCTAATCCAATTAGGGTTTTTAACCAATCTGGTGCATCCAATAAGTGATTTTGTGTCATTGGTTGAACATTTAGGTCATTTTTATTCTCCTTCGACTTATTCTAATCCAATTAGGATTTTTAATCAATCGTGTGCATCCAATTAGTGATTTTGTGTCATTGGTTGAACATTTAGGTCATTTTCGTCCTCCCTAGGCTTATTCTAATCATATTAGGGTTTTTAACCAATCCTGTGCATCCAATAAGTGAATTTGTGTCCTTGGTTGAACATTTAGGTCATTTTCGTCATCCTTGAACTTATTCTAATCGAATTAGGGTTTTTAACCATTCTTGTGCTTCCAATAAGTCATTTTGTGTCATTGGTTGAACATTTAGGTCATTTTTCGTCCTCCCTAGGCTTATTCTAATCATATTAGGGTTTTTAACCAATCTTGTGCATCCAATAAGTGATTTTGTGTCCTTGTTTGAACATTTAGGTCATTTTCGTCATCCTTGGACTTATTCTTTTCGAATTAGGATTTTTAACCAATCTTGTGCATCCAATAAGTGATTTTGTGTCATTGGTTGAACATTTAGGTCATTTTCGTCATCCTTGGACTTATTCTAATTCAATTAGGGTTTTTAAACAATCTTGTGCATCCAATAAGTGATTTTATGTCATTGGTTGAACTTTAAGTCGTTTTCGTGCTGCTTTGACTTATTCTAATCCAATTAGGGTTTTTAACCAATCTTGTGCATCCAATAAGTGATTTTGTGTCATTGGTTGAACATTTAGGTCATTTTCGTCATCCTTGGACTTATTCTAATTCAATTAGGGTTTTTAACCAATCTTGTACATCCAATAAGTGATTTTATGTCATTGGTTGAACATTTAGGTCATTTTCGTCATCCTTTGACTTATTCTAATCCAATAAGGGTTTTTAACCAATCTTGTGCATCCAATAAGTGATTTTGTGTCATTGGTTGAACATTTAGGTCATTTTCGTCCTCGTTCGACTTATTCTAATCCAATTAGGGTTTTTAATCAATCTTGTGCATCAAATAAGTGATTTTGTGTCATTGGTTGAACATTTAGGTCATTTTCGTCCTCCCTAGGCTTATTCTAATCATATTAGGGTTTTTAACCAATCTTGTGCATCCAATAAGTGATTTTGTGTCCTTGGTTGAACATTTAGGTCATTTTCGTCATCCTTGGACTTATTTTAATCGAATTAGGGTTTTTAACCAATCTTGTGCATCCAATAAGTGATTTTATTTCATTGGTTGAACATTTAGGTCATTTTCGTCATCCTTTGACTTATTCTAATCCAATTAGGGTTTTTAACCAATCCTGTGCATCCAATAAGTGATTTTATGTCATTGGTTGAACATTTAGGTCATTTTCGTCATCCTTTGACTTATTCTAATCCAATTAGGGTTTTTAACCAATCCTGTGCATCCAATAAGTGATTTTATGTCATTGGTTGAACATTTAGGTCATCTTCGTCATCCTTTGACTTATTCTAATCTAATTAGGGTTTTTAACAAATCTGGTGCATCCAATAAGTGATTTTGTGTCATTGGTTGAACATTTAGGTCATTTTCATTCTCCTTCGACTTATTCTAATCCAATTAGGGTTTTTAATCAATCTTGTGCATCCAATAAGTGATTTTGTGTAATTGGTTGAACATTTAGGTCATTTTCGTCATCCTTGGACTTATTCTAATACAATTAAGGTTTTTAACCAATCTTGTGCACCCAATAAGTGATTTTATGTCATTGGTTGAACATTTAGGTCATTTTCGTGCTGCTTTGACTTATTCTAATCAAATTAGGGTTTTTAACCATTCTTGTGCATCCAATAAGTGATTTTATTTCATTGGTTGAACATTTAGGTCATTTTCGTCGTCCTTTGACTTATTCTAATCCAATTAGGGTTTTTAACCAATCCTGTGCCTCCAATAAGTGATTTTATGTCATTGGTTGAACATTTAGGTCATTTTCGTCATCGTTTGACTTATTCTAATCCAATTAGGGTTTTTAACCAATCTGGTGCATCCAATAAGTGATTTTGTGTCATTGGTTGAACATTTAGGTCATTTTTATTCTCCTTCGACTTATTCTAATCCAATTAGGATTTTTAATCAATCTTGTGCATCCAATTAGTGATTTTGTGTCATTGGTTGAACATTTAGGTCATTTTCGTCCTCCCTAGGCTTATTCTAATCATATTAGGGTTTTTAACCAACCTTGTGCATCCAATAAGTGAATTTGTGTCCTTGGTTGAACATTTAGGTCATTTTCGTCATCCTTGAACTTATTCTAATCGAATTAGGGTTTTTAACCATTCTTGTGCTTCCAATAAGTCATTTTGTGTCATTGGTTGAACATTTAGGTCATTTTTCGTCCTCCCTAGGCTTATTCTAATCATATTAGGGTTTTTAACCAATCTTGTGCACCCAATAAGTGATTTTGTGTCCTTGGTTGAACATTTAGGTCATTTTCGTCATCCTTGGACTTATTTTAATCGAATTAGGGTTTTTAACCAATCTTATGCATCCAATAAGTGATTTTGTGTAATTGGTTGAACATTTAGGTCATTTTTGTCATCCTTTGACTTATTCTAATCCAATTAGGGTTTTTAACCAATCTTGTGCATCCAACAAGTGATTTTATGTCATTGGTTGAACATTTAGGTCATTTTCGTCATCCTTTCACTTATTCTAATACAATTAGGGTTTTTAACCAATCTTGTGCATCCAATAAGTGATTTTGTGTCATTGGTTGAACATTTAGGTCATATTCGTCCTCCTTCGACTTATTCTAATCCAATTAGGGTTTTTAATCGATCTTGTGCATCCAATAAGTGATTTTGTGTCATTGGTTGAACATTTAGGTCATTTTCGTCCTCCCCATGGTTATTCTAATCATATTAGGGTTTTTTAACCAATCTTGTGCATCCAATAAGTGATTTTGTGTCCTTGGTTGAACATTTAGGTCATTTTCGTCATCCTTGGACTTATTCTAATCGAATTAGGATTTTTAACCAATCTTGTGCATCCAATAAGTGATTTTGTGTCATTGGTTGAACATTTAGGTCATTTTCGTCATCCTTGGAATTATTCTAATCGAATTAGGGTTTTTAACCAATCTTGTGCATCCAATAAGTGATTTTGTGTCATTGGTTGAACATTTAGATCATTTTCGTCATCCTTTGACTTATTCTAATCCAATTAGGGTTTTTAACCAATCTTGTGCATCCAATAAGTGATTTAGTGTCATTGGTTGAACATTTAGGTCATTTTCGTCATCCTTTGACTTATTCTAATCCAATTAGGGTTTTTAACCAATCTGGTGCATCCAATAAGTGATTTTGTGTCATTGGTTGAACATTTAGGTCATTTTCGTCATCCTTGGACTTATTCTAATACAATTAAGGTTTTTCACCAATCTTGTGCATCCAATAAGTGATTTAATTTCATTGGTTGAACATTTAGGTCATTTTCGTCATCCTTTGACTTATTCTAATCCAATTAGGGTTTTTAACCAATCCTGTGCATCCAATAAGTGATTTTATGTCATTGGTTGAACATTTAGGTCATCTTCGTCATCCTTTGACTTATTCTAATCTAATTAGGGTTTTTAACAAATCTGGTGCACCCAATAAGTGATTTTATGTCATTGGTTGAACATTTAGGTCATTTTCGTGCTGCTTTGACTTATTCTAATCAAATTAGGGTTTTTAACCATTCTTGTGCATCCAATAAGTGATTTTATTTCATTGGTTGAACATTTAGGTCATTTTCGTCGTCCTTTGACTTATTCTAATCCAATTAGGGTTTTTAACCAATCCTGTGCCTCCAATAAGTGATTTTATGTCATTGGTTGAACATTTAGGTCATTTTCGTCATCCTTTGACTTATTCTAATCCAATTAGGGTTTTTAACCAATCTGGTGCATCCAATAAGTGATTTTGTGTCATTGGTTGAACATTTAGGTCATTTTTATTCTCCTTCGACTTATTCTAATCCAATTAGGATTTTTAATCAATCGTGTGCATCCAATTAGTGATTTTGTGTCATTGGTTGAACATTTAGGTCATTTTCGTCCTCCCTAGGCTTATTCTAATCATATTAGGGTTTTTAACCAATCCTGTGCATCCAATAAGTGAATTTGTGTCCTTGGTTGAACATTTAGGTCATTTTCGTCATCCTTGAACTTATTCTAATCGAATTAGGGTTTTTAACCATTCTTGTGCTTCCAATAAGTCATTTTGTGTCATTGGTTGAACATTTAGGTCATTTTTCGTCCTCCCTAGGCTTATTCTAATCATATTAGGGTTTTTAACCAATCTTGTGCATCCAATAAGTGATTTTGTGTCCTTGTTTGAACATTTAGGTCATTTTCGTCATCCTTGGACTTATTCTTTTCGAATTAGGATTTTTAACCAATCTTGTGCATCCAATAAGTGATTTTGTGTCATTGGTTGAACATTTAGGTCATTTTCGTCATCCTTGGACTTATTCTAATTCAATTAGGGTTTTTAAACAATCTTGTGCATCCAATAAGTGATTTTATGTCATTGGTTGAACTTTAAGTCGTTTTCGTGCTGCTTTGACTTATTCTAATCCAATTAGGGTTTTTAACCAATCTTGTGCATCCAATAAGTGATTTTGTGTCATTGGTTGAACATTTAGGTCATTTTCGTCATCCTTTGACTTATTCTAATCCAATTAGGGTTTTTAACCAATCTGGTGCATCCGATAAGTGATTTTGTGTCATTGGTTGAACATTAAGGTCATTTTCATTCTCCTTCGACTTATTCTAATCCAATCAGGGTTTTTAATCAATCTTGTGCATCCAATAAGTGATTTTGTGTCATTGGTTGAACATTTAGGTCATTTTCGTCCTCCCTAGGCTTATTCTAATCATATTAGGGTTTTTAACCAATCTTGTGCATCCAATAAGTGAATTTGTGTCCTTGGTTGAACATTTAGGTCATTTTCGTCATCCTTGAACTTATTCTAATCGAATTAGGGTTTTTAACCAATCTTGTGCATCCAATAAGTCATTTTGTGTCATTGGTTGAACATTTAGGTCATTTTTCGTCCTCCCTAGGCTTATTGTAATCATATTAGGGTTTTTAACCAATCTTGTGCATCCAATAAGTAATTTTGTGTCTTTGGTTGAACATTTAGGTCATTTTCGTCATCCTTGGACTTATTCTAATCGAATTAGGGTTTTTAACCAATCTTGTGCATCCAATAAGTAATTTTGTGTCATTGGTTGAACATTTAGGTCATTTTCGTCATCCTTGGACTTATTCTAATCGAATTAGGGTTTTTAACCAATCTTATGCATCCAATAAGTGATTTTGTGTCATTGGTTGAACATTTAGGTCATTTTTGTCATCCTTTGACTTATTCTAATCCAATTAGGGTTTTTAACCAATCTTGTGCATCCAATAAGTGATTTTATGTCATTGGTTGAACATTTAGGTCATTTTCGTCCTCCTTCGACTTATTCTAATCCAATTAGGGTTTTTAATCAATCTTGTGCATCCAATAAGTGATTTTGTGTCATTGGTTGAACATTTAGGTCATTTTCGTCCTTCCTAGGGTTACTCTAATCATATTAGGGTTTTTAACCAATCTTGTGCATCCAATAAGTGAATTTGTGCCCTTGGTTGAACATTTAGGTCATTTTCGTCATCCTTGAACTTATTCTAATCGAATTAGGGTTTTTAACCAATCTTGTGCATCCAATAAGTCATTTTGTGTCATTGGTTGAACATTTAGGTCATTGTTCGTCCTCCCTAGGCTTATTCTAATCATATTAGGGTTTTTAACCAATCTTGTGCATCCAATAAGTGATTTTGTGTCCTTGGTTGAACATTTAGGTCATTTTCGTCATCCTTGGAATTATTCTAATCGAATTAGGGTTTTTAACCAATCTTGTGCATCCAATAAGTGATTTTGTGTCATTGGTTGAACATTTAGGTCATTTTCGTCATCCTTTGACTTATTCTAATCCAATTAGGGTTTTTAACCAATCTTGTGCATCCAATAAGTGATTTTGTGTCATTGGTTGAACATTTAGGTCATTTTCGTCATCCTTGGACTTATTCTAATACAATTAAGGTTTTTCACCAATCTTGTGCATCCAATAAGTGATTTAATTTCATTGGTTGAACATTTAGGTCATTTTCGTCATCCTTTGACTTATTCTAATCCAATTAGGGTTTTTAACCAATCCTGTGCATCCAATAAGTGATTTTATGTCATTGGTTGAACATTTAGGTCATTTTCGTCATCCTTTGACTTATTCTAATCCAATTAGGATTTTTAACCAATCTTGTGCATCCACTAAGTGATTTTGTGTCATTGGTTGAACATTTAGGTCATTTTCGTCCTCCTTCGACTTATTCTAATCCAATTAGGGTTTTTAACGAATCTGGTGCATCCAATAAGTGATTTTGTGTCATTGGTTGAACATTTAGGTCATTTTCGTCATCCTTGGACTTATTCTAATACAATTAAGGTTTTTGACCAATCTTGTGCACCCAATAAGTGATTTTATGTCATTGGTTGAACATTTAGGTCATTTTCGTCCTCCCTAGGGTTATTCTAATCATATTAGGGTTTTTAACCAATCTTTTGCATCCAATAAGTGAATTTGTGTCCTTGGTTGAACATTTAGGTCATTTTCGTCATCCGTGAACTTATTCTAATCGAATTAGGGTTTTTAACCAATCTTGTGCATCCAATAAGTCATTTTGTGTCATTGGTTGAACATTTATGTCATTGTTCGTCCTCCCTAGGCTTATTCTAATCATATTAGGGTTTTTAACCAATCTTGTGCATCCAATAAGTGATTTTGTGTCCTTGGTTGAACATATAGGTCATTTTTGTCATCCTTGGAATTATTCTAATCGAATTAGGGTTTTTAACCAATCTTGTGCATCCAATAAGTGATTTTATGTCATTGGTTGAACATTTAGGTCATTTTCGTCATCCTTTGACTTATTCTAATCCAATTAGGCTTTTTAACCAATCTTGTGCATCCACTAAGTGATTTTGTGTCATTGGTTGAACATTTAGGTCATTTTCGTCCTCCTTCGACTTATTCTAATCCAATTAAAATTTTTAGACAATCTTGTGCATCCAATAAGTGATTTTATGTCATTGGTTGAACATTTAAGTCGTTTTCGTGCTGCTTTGACTTATTCTAATCCAATTAGGGTTTTTTACCAATCTTGTGCATCCAATAAGTGATTTAGTGTCATTGGTTGAACATTTAGGTCATTTTCGTCATCCTTTGACTTATTCTAATCCAATTAGGGTTTTTAACCAATCTGGTGCATCCAGTAAGTGATTTTGTGTCATTGGTTGAACATTTAGGTCATTTTCGTCATCCTTGGACTTATTCTAATACAATTAAGGTTTTTAACCAATCTTGTGCAACCAATAAGTGATTTTATGTCATTGGTTGAACATTTAGGTCATTTTCGTGCTGCTTTGACTTATTCTAATCAAATTAGGGTTTTTAACCATTCTTGTGCATCCAATAAGTGATTTTATTTCATTGGTTGAACATTTAGGTCATTTTCGTCATCCTTGGACTTATTCTAATTCAATTAGGATTTTTACACAATCTTGTGCATCAAACAAGAGATTTTATGTCATTGGTTGAACATTTAAGTCGTTTTCGTGTTGCTTTGACTTATTCTAATCCAATTAGGGTTTTTAACCAACCTTGTGCATCCAATAAGTGATTTAGTGTCATTGGTTGAACAATTAGGTCATTTTCGTCATCCTTTGACTTATTCTAATCCAATTAGGGTTTTTAACCAATCTTGTGCATCCAATAAGTGATTTAGTGTCATTGGTTGAACATTTAGGTCATTTTCGTCCTCCTTCGACTTATTCTAATCCAATTAGGGTTTTTAATCAATCTTGTGCATCCAATAAGTGATTTTGTGTCATTGGTTGAACATTTAGGTCATTTTCGTCCTTCCTAGGGTTACTCTAATCATATTAGGGTTTTTAACCAATCTTGTGCATCCAATAAGTGAATTTGTGCCCTTGGTTGAACATTTAGGTCATTTTCGTCATCCTTGAACTTATTCTAATCGAATTAGGGTTTTTAACCAATCTTGTGCATCCAATAAGTTATTTTGTGTCATTGGTTGAACATTTAGGTCATTGTTCGTCCTCCCTAGGCTTATTCTAATCATATTAGGGTTTTTAACCAATCTTGTGCATCCAATAAGTGATTTTGTGTCCTTGGTTGAACATTTAGGTCATTTTCGTCATCCTTGGAATTATTCTAATCGAATTAGGGTTTTTAACCAATCTTGTGCATCCAATAAGTGATTTTGTGTCATTGGTTGAACATTTAGGTCATTTTCGTCATCCTTTGACTTATTCTAATCCAATTAGGGTTTTTAACCAATCTTGTGCATCCAATAAGTGATTTAGTGTCATTGGTTGAACATTTAGGTCATTTTCGTCATCCTTTGACTTATTCTAATCCAATTAGGGTTTTTAACCAATCTGGTGCATCCAATAAGTGATTTTGTGTCATTGGTTGAACATTTAGGTCATTTTCGTCCTCCTTCGACTTATTCTAATCCAATTAGGGTTTTTAATCAATCTTGTGCATCCAATAAGTGATTTTGTGTCATTGGTTGAACATTTAGGTCATTTTCGTCCTCCCCAGGGTTATTCTAATCATATTAGGGTTTTTTAACCTATCTTGTGCATCCAATAAGTGATTTTGTGTCCTTGGTTGAACATTTAGGTCATTTTCGTCATCCTAGGACTTATTCTAATCGAATTAGGATTTTTAATCAATCTTGTGCATCCAATAAGTGATTTTGTGTCATTGGTTGAACATTTAGGTCATTTTCGTCATCCTTGGACTTATTCTAATTCAATTAGGATTTTTAGACAATCTTGTGCATCCAATAAGTGATTTTATGTCATTGGTTGAACATTTAAGTCGTTTTCGTGCTGCTTTGACTTATTCTAATCCAATTAGGGTTTTTTACCAATCTTGTGCATCCAATAAGTGATTTAGTGTCATTGGTTGAACATTTAGGTCATTTTCGTCATCCTTTGACTTATTCTAATCCAATTAGGGTTTTTAACCAATCTGGTGCATCCAGTAAGTGATTTTGTGTCATTGGTTGAACATTTAGGTCATTTTCGTCATCCTTGGACTTATTCTAATACAATTAAGGTTTTTAACCAATCTTGTGCACCCAATAAGTGATTTTATGTCATTGGTTGAACATTTAGGTCATTTTCGTGCTGCTTTGACTTATTCTAATCAAATTAGGGTTTTTAACCATTCTTGTGCATCCAATAAGTGATTTTATTTCATTGGTTGAACATTTAGGTCATTTTCGTCGTCCTTTGACTTATTCTAATCCAATTAGGGTTTTTAACCAATCCTGTGCCTCCAATAAGTGATTTTATGTCATTGGTTGAACATTTAGGTCATTTTCGTCATCCTTGGACTTATTCTAATACAATTAAGGTTTTTCACCAATCTTGTGCATCCAATAAGTGATTTAATTTCATTGGTTGAACATTTAGGTCATTTTCGTCATCCTTTGACTTATTCTAATCCAATTAGGGTTTTTAACCAATCCTGTGCATCCAATAAGTGATTTTATGTCATTGGTTGAACATTTAGGTCATCTTCGTCATCCTTTGACTTATTCTAATCTAATTAGGGTTTTTAACAAATCTGGTGCATCCAATAAGTGATTTTGTGTCGTTGGTTGAACATTTAGGTCATTTTCATTCTCCTTCGACTTATTCTAATTCAATTAGGGTTTTTAACCAATCCTGTGCCTCCAATAAGTGATTTTATGTCATTGGTTGAACATTTAGGTCATTTTCGTCATCCTTTGACTTATTCTAATCGAATTAGGGTTTTTAACCAATCTTGTTCATCCAATAAGTGATTTTGTGTCCTTGGTTGAACATTTAGGTCATTTTCGTCATCCTTGGACTTATTCTAATCGAATTAGGATTTTTAACCAATCTTGTGCATCCAATTAGTGATTTTGTGTCATTGGTTGAACATTTAGGTCATTTTCGTCATCCTTGGACTTATTCTAATTCAATTAGGGATTTTAACCAATCTTGTGCATCCAATAAGTGATTTTGTGTCATTGGTTGAACATTTAGGTCATTTTCATTCTCTTTCGACTTATTCTAATCCAATTAGGGTTTTTAATCAATCTTGTGCATCCAATAAGTGATTTTGTGTCATTGGTTGAACATTTAGGTCATTTTCGTCCTCCCTAGGCTTATTCTAATCATATTAGGGTTTTTAACCAATCTTGTGCATCCAATAAGTGATTTTGTGTCCTTGGTTGAACATTTAGGTCATTTTCGTCATCCTTGGACTTATTCTAATCGAATTAGGATTTTTAACCAATCTTGTGCATCCAATAAGTGATTTTGTGTCATTGGTTGAACATTTAGGTCATTTTCGTCATCCTTGGACCTATTCTAATTCAATTAGGGTTTTTAAACAATCTTGTGCATCCAATAAGTGATTTTATGTCATTGGTTGAACTTTAAGTCGTTTTCGTGCTGCTTTGACATATTCTAATCCAATTAGGGTTTTTAACCAATCTTGTGCATCCAATAAGTGATTTAGTGTCATTGGTTGAACATTTAGGTCATTTTCGTCATCCTTTGACTTATTCTAATCCAATTAGGGTTTTTAACCAATCTGGTGCATCCAATAAGTGATTTTGTGTCATTGGTTGAACATTTAGGTCATTTTCGTCATCCTTGGACTTATTCTAATACAATTAAGGTTTTTCACCAATCTTGTGCATCCAATAAGTGATTTAATTTCATTGGTTGAACATTTAGGTCATTTTCGTCATCCTTTGACTTATTCTAATCCAATTAGGGTTTTTAACCAATCCTGTGCATCCAATAAGTGATTTTATGTCATTGGTTGAACATTTAGGTCATTTTCGTCATCCTTTGACTTATTCTAATCCAATTAGATTTTTTAACCAATCTTGTGCATCCACTAAGTGATTTTGTGTCATTGGTTGAACATTTAGGTCATTTTCGTCCTCCTTCGACTTATTCTAATCCAATTAGGGTTTTTAACGAATCTGGTGCATCCAATAAGTGATTTTGTGTCATTGGTTGAACATTTAGGTCATTTTCGTCATCCTTGGACTTATTCTAATACAATTAAGGTTTTTGACCAATCTTGTGCACCCAATAAGTGATTTTATGTCATTGGTTGAACATTTAGGTCATTATCGTCCTCCCTAGGGTTATTCTAATCATATTAGGGTTTTTAACCAATCTTTTGCATCCAATAAGTGAATTTGTGTCCTTGGTTGAACATTTAGGTCATTTTCGTCATCCGTGAACTTATTCTAATCGAATTAGGGTTTTTAACCAATCTTGTGCATCCAATAAGTGATTTTGTGTCCTTGGTTGAACATTTAGGTCATTTTTGTCATCCTTGGAATTATTCTAATCGAATTAGGGTTTTTAACCAATCTTGTGCATCCAATAAGTGATTTTATGTCATTGGTTGAACATTTAGGTCATTTTCGTCATCCTTTGACTTATTCTAATACAATTAAGGTTTTTCACCAATCTTGTGCATCCAATAAGTGATTTAATTTCATTGGTTGAACATTTAGGTCATTTTCGTCATCCTTTGACTTATTCTAATCCAATTAGGGTTTTTAACCAATCCTGTGCATCCAATAAGTGATTTTATGTCATTGGTTGAACATTTAGGTCATTTTCGTCATCCTTTCACTTATTCTAATCCAATTAGGGTTTTTAACCAATCTTGTGCATCCAATAAGTGATTTTGTGTCCTTGGTTGAACATTTAGGTCATTTTTGTCATCCTTGGAATTATTCTAATCGAATTAGGGTTTTTAACCAATCTTGTGCATCCAATAAGTGATTTTATGTCATTGGTTGAACATTTAGGTCATTTTCGTCATCCTTTGACTTATTCTAATCCAATTAGGCTTTTTAACCAATCTTGTGCATCCACTAAGTGATTTTGTGTCATTGGTTGAACATTTAGGTCATTTTCGTCCTCCTTCGACTTATTCTAATCCAATTAGGGTTTTTAACGAATCTGGTGCATCCAATAAGTGATTTTGTGTCATTGGTTGAACATTTAGGTCATTTTCGTCATCCTTGGACTTATTCTAATACAATTAAGGTTTTTGACCAATCTTGTGCACCCAATAAGTGATTTTATGTCATTGGTTGAACATTTAGGTCATTTTCGTCCTCCCTAGGGTTATTCTAATCATATTAGGGTTTTTAACCAATCTTTTGCATCCAATAAGTGAATTTGTGTCCTTGGTTGAACATTTAGGTCATTTTCGTCATCCGTGAACTTATTCTAATCGAATTAGGGTTTTTAACCAATCTTGTGCATCCAATAAGTCATTTTGTGTCATTGGTTGAACATTTATGTCATTGTTCGTCCTCCCTAGGCTTATTCTAATCATATTAGGGTTTTTAACCAATCTTGTGCATCCAATAAGTGATTTTGTGTCCTTGGTTGAACATATAGGTCATTTTTGTCATCCTTGGAATTATTCTAATCGAATTAGGGTTTTTAACCAATCTTGTGCATCCAATAAGTGATTTTATGTCATTGGTTGAACATTTAGGTCATTTTCGTCATCCTTTGACTTATTCTAATCCAATTAGGCTTTTTAACCAATCTTGTGCATCCACTAAGTGATTTTGTGTCATTGGTTGAACATTTAGGTCATTTTCGTCCTCCTTCGACTTATTCTAATCCAATTAAAATTTTTAGACAATCTTGTGCATCCAATAAGTGATTTTATGTCATTGGTTGAACATTTAAGTCGTTTTCGTGCTGCTTTGACTTATTCTAATCCAATTAGGGTTTTTTACCAATCTTGTGCATCCAATAAGTGATTTAGTGTCATTGGTTGAACATTTAGGTCATTTTCGTCATCCTTTGACTTATTCTAATCCAATTAGGGTTTTTAACCAATCTGGTGCATCCAGTAAGTGATTTTGTGTCATTGGTTGAACATTTAGGTCATTTTCGTCATCCTTGGACTTATTCTAATACAATTAAGGTTTTTAACCAATCTTGTGCAACCAATAAGTGATTTTATGTCATTGGTTGAACATTTAGGTCATTTTCGTGCTGCTTTGACTTATTCTAATCAAATTAGGGTTTTTAACCATTCTTGTGCATCCAATAAGTGATTTTATTTCATTGGTTGAACATTTAGGTCATTTTCGTCATCCTTGGACTTATTCTAATTCAATTAGGATTTTTACACAATCTTGTGCATCAAACAAGAGATTTTATGTCATTGGTTGAACATTTAAGTCGTTTTCGTGTTGCTTTGACTTATTCTAATCCAATTAGGGTTTTTAACCAA
>JBBPBQ010000002.1:31535645-31567427 GCA_037974755.1 Cicer yamashitae | reverse complement strand
TCGTCCTCCCTAGGGTTATTCTAATCATATTAGGGTTTTTAACCAATCTTTTGCATCCAATAAGTGAATTTGTGTCCTTGGTTGAACATTTAGGTCATTTTCGTCATCCGTGAACTTATTCTAATCGAATTAGGGTTTTTAACCAATCTTGTGCATCCAATAAGTCATTTTGTGTCATTGGTTGAACATTTATGTCATTGTTCGTCCTCCCTAGGCTTATTCTAATCATATTAGGGTTTTTAACCAATCTTGTGCATCCAATAAGTGATTTTGTGTCCTTGGTTGAACATATAGGTCATTTTTGTCATCCTTGGAATTATTCTAATCGAATTAGGGTTTTTAACCAATCTTGTGCATCCAATAAGTGATTTTATGTCATTGGTTGAACATTTAGGTCATTTTCGTCATCCTTTGACTTATTCTAATCCAATTAGGCTTTTTAACCAATCTTGTGCATCCACTAAGTGATTTTGTGTCATTGGTTGAACATTTAGGTCATTTTCGTCCTCCTTCGACTTATTCTAATCCAATTAAAATTTTTAGACAATCTTGTGCATCCAATAAGTGATTTTATGTCATTGGTTGAACATTTAAGTCGTTTTCGTGCTGCTTTGACTTATTCTAATCCAATTAGGGTTTTTTACCAATCTTGTGCATCCAATAAGTGATTTAGTGTCATTGGTTGAACATTTAGGTCATTTTCGTCATCCTTTGACTTATTCTAATCCAATTAGGGTTTTTAACCAATCTGGTGCATCCAGTAAGTGATTTTGTGTCATTGGTTGAACATTTAGGTCATTTTCGTCATCCTTGGACTTATTCTAATACAATTAAGGTTTTTAACCAATCTTGTGCAACCAATAAGTGATTTTATGTCATTGGTTGAACATTTAGGTCATTTTCGTGCTGCTTTGACTTATTCTAATCAAATTAGGGTTTTTAACCATTCTTGTGCATCCAATAAGTGATTTTATTTCATTGGTTGAACATTTAGGTCATTTTCGTCATCCTTGGACTTATTCTAATTCAATTAGGATTTTTACACAATCTTGTGCATCAAACAAGAGATTTTATGTCATTGGTTGAACATTTAAGTCGTTTTCGTGTTGCTTTGACTTATTCTAATCCAATTAGGGTTTTTAACCAACCTTGTGCATCCAATAAGTGATTTAGTGTCATTGGTTGAACAATTAGGTCATTTTCGTCATCCTTTGACTTATTCTAATCCAATTAGGGTTTTTAACCAATCTTGTGCATCCAATAAGTGATTTAGTGTCATTGGTTGAACATTTAGGTCATTTTCGTCCTCCTTCGACTTATTCTAATCCAATTAGGGTTTTTAATCAATCTTGTGCATCCAATAAGTGATTTTGTGTCATTGGTTGAACATTTAGGTCATTTTCGTCCTTCCTAGGGTTACTCTAATCATATTAGGGTTTTTAACCAATCTTGTGCATCCAATAAGTGAATTTGTGCCCTTGGTTGAACATTTAGGTCATTTTCGTCATCCTTGAACTTATTCTAATCGAATTAGGGTTTTTAACCAATCTTGTGCATCCAATAAGTTATTTTGTGTCATTGGTTGAACATTTAGGTCATTGTTCGTCCTCCCTAGGCTTATTCTAATCATATTAGGGTTTTTAACCAATCTTGTGCATCCAATAAGTGATTTTGTGTCCTTGGTTGAACATTTAGGTCATTTTCGTCATCCTTGGAATTATTCTAATCGAATTAGGGTTTTTAACCAATCTTGTGCATCCAATAAGTGATTTTGTGTCATTGGTTGAACATTTAGGTCATTTTCGTCATCCTTTGACTTATTCTAATCCAATTAGGGTTTTTAACCAATCTTGTGCATCCAATAAGTGATTTAGTGTCATTGGTTGAACATTTAGGTCATTTTCGTCAACCTTCGACTTATTCTAATCCAATTAGGGTTTTTAACCAATCTGGTGCAACCAATAAGTGATTTTGTGTCATTGGTTGAACATTTAGGTCATTTTCGTCATCCTTGGACTTATTCTAATACAATTAAGGTTTTTCACCAATCTTGTGCATCCAATAAGTGATTTAATTTCATTGGTTGAACATTTAGGTCATTTTCGTCATCCTTTAACTTATTCTAATCCAATTAGGGTTTTTAACCAATCCAGTGCATCCAATAAGTGATTTTATGTCATTGGTTGAACATTTAGGTCATTTTCGTCATCCTTTGACTTATTCTAATCCAATTCGGCTTTTTAACCAATCTTGTGCATCCACTAAGTGATTTTGTGTCATTGGTTGAACATTTAGGTCATTTTCGTCCTCCTTCGACTTATTCTAATCCAATTAGGGTTTTTAATCAATCTTGTGCATCCAATAAGTGATTTTGTGTCATTGGTTGAACATTTAGGTCATTTTCGTCCTCCCCAGGGTTATTCTAATCATATTAGGGTTTTTTAACCTATCTTGTGCATCCAATAAGTGATTTTGTGTCCTTGGTTGAACATTTAGGTCATTTTCGTCATCCTTGGACTTATTCTAATCGAATTAGGATTTTTAATCAATCTTGTGCATCCAATAAGTGATTTTGTGTCATTGGTTGAACATTTAGGTCATTTTCGTCATCCTTGGACTTATTCTAATTCAATTAGGATTTTTAGACAATCTTGTGCATCCAATAAGTGATTTTATGTCATTGGTTGAACATTTAAGTCGTTTTCGTGCTGCTTTGACTTATTCTAATCCAATTAGGGTTTTTTACCAATCTTGTGCATCCAATAAGTGATTTAGTGTCATTGGTTGAACATTTAGGTCATTTTCGTCATCCTTTGACTTATTCTAATCCAATTAGGGTTTTTAACCAATCTGGTGCATCCAGTAAGTGATTTTGTGTCATTGGTTGAACATTTAGGTCATTTTCGTCATCCTTGGACTTATTCTAATACAATTAAGGTTTTTAACCAATCTTGTGCAACCAATAAGTGATTTTATGTCATTGGTTGAACATTTAGGTCATTTTCGTGCTGCTTTGACTTATTCTAATCAAATTAGGGTTTTTAACCATTCTTGTGCATCCAATAAGTGATTTTATTTCATTGGTTGAACATTTAGGTCATTTTCGTCATCCTTGGACTTATTCTAATTCAATTAGGATTTTTACACAATCTTGTGCATCAAACAAGAGATTTTATGTCATTGGTTGAACATTTAAGTCGTTTTCGTGTTGCTTTGACTTATTCTAATCCAATTAGGGTTTTTAACCAATCTTGTGCATCCAATAAGTGATTTAGTGTCATTGGTTGAACAATTAGGTCATTTTCGTCATCCTTTGACTTATTCTAATCCAATTAGGGTTTTTAACCAATCTTGTGCATCCAATAAGTGATTTTGTGTCATTGGTTGAACATTTAGGTCATTTTCGTCATCCTTGGACTTATTCTAATACAATTAAGGTTTTTGACCAATCTTGTGCACCAAATAAGTGATTTTATGTCATTGGTTGAACATTTAGGTCATTTTCGTCCTCCCTAGGGTTATTCTAATCATATTAGGGTTTTTAACCAATCTTTTGCATCCAATAAGTGAATTTGTGTCCTTGGTTGAACATTTAGGTCATTTTCGTCATCCGTGAACTTATTCTAATCGAATTAGGGTTTTTAACCAATCTTGTGCATCCAATAAGTCATTTTGTGTCATTGGTTGAACATTTAGGTCATTGTTCGTCCTCCCTAGGCTTATTCTAATCATATTAGGGTTTTTAACCAATCTTGTGCATCCAATAAGTGATTTTGTGTCCTTGGTTGAACATTTAGGTCATTTTTGTCATCCTTGGAATTATTCTAATCGAATTAGGGTTTTTAACCAATCTTGTGCATCCAATAAGTGATTTTGTGTCATTGGTTGACATTTAGGTCATTTTCGTCATCCTTTGACTGATTCTAATCCAATTAGGGTTTTTAACCAATCTTGTGCATCCAATAAGTGATTTTGTGTCATTTGTTGAACATTTAGGTCATTTTCGTCCTCCTTCGACTTATTCTAATCCAATTAGGGTTTTTAATCAATCTTGTGCATCCAATAAGTGATTTTGTGTCATTGGTTGAACATTTAGGTCATTTTCGTCCTTCCTAGGGTTACTCTAATCATATTAGGGTTTTTAACCAATCTTGTGCATCCAATAAGTGAATTTGTGCCCTTGGTTGAACATTTAGGTCATTTTCGTCATCCTTGGACTTATTCTAATTCAATTAGGATTTTTAGACAATCTTGTGCATCCAATAAGTGATTTTATGTCATTGGTTGAACATTTAAGTCGTTTTCGTGCTGCTTTGACTTATTCTAATCCAATTAGGATTTTTTACCAATCTTGTGCATCCAATAAGTGATTTAGTGTCATTGGTTGAACATTTAGGTCATTTTCGTCATCCTTTGACTTATTCTAATCCAATTAGGGTTTTTAACCAATCTGGTGCATCCAGTAAGTGATTTTGTGTCATTGGTTGAACATTTAGGTCATTTTCGTCATCCTTGGACTTATTCTAATCCAATTAGGGTTTTTAACCAATCTGGTGCATCCAGTAAGTGATTTTGTGTCATTGGTTGAACATTTAGGTCATTTTCGTGCTGCTTTGACTTATTCTAATCAAATTAGGGTTTTTAACCATTCTTGTGCATCCAATAAGTGATTTTATTTCATTGGTTGAACATTTAGGTCATTTTCGTCATCCTTGGACTTATTCTAATTCAATTAGGATTTTTACACAATCTTGTGCATCAAACAAGAGATTTTATGTCATTGGTTGAACATTTAAGTCGTTTTCGTGTTGCTTTGACTTATTCTAATCCAATTAGGGTTTTTAACCAATCTTGTGCATCCAATAAGTGATTTAGTGTCATTGGTTGAACAATTAGGTCATTTTCGTCATCCTTTGACTTATTCTAATCCAATTAGGGTTTTTAACCAATCTTGTGCATCCAATAAGTGATTTTGTGTCATTGGTTGAACATTTAGGTCATTTTCGTCATCCTTGGACTTATTCTAATACAATTAAGGTTTTTGACCAATCTTGTGCACCAAATAAGTGATTTTATGTCATTGGTTGAACATTTAGGTCATTTTCGTCCTCCCTAGGGTTATTCTAATCATATTAGGGTTTTTAACCAATCTTTTGCATCCAATAAGTGAATTTGTGTCCTTGGTTGAACATTTAGGTCATTTTCGTCATCCGTGAACTTATTCTAATCGAATTAGGGTTTTTAACCAATCTTGTGCATCCAATAAGTCATTTTGTGTCATTGGTTGAACATTTAGGTCATTGTTCGTCCTCCCTAGGCTTATTCTAATCATATTAGGGTTTTTAACCAATCTTGTGCATCCAATAAGTGATTTTGTGTCCTTGGTTGAACATTTAGGTCATTTTTGTCATCCTTGGAATTATTCTAATCGAATTAGGGTTTTTAACCAATCTTGTGCATCCAATAAGTGATTTTGTGTCATTGGTTGACATTTAGGTCATTTTCGTCATCCTTTGACTGATTCTAATCCAATTAGGGTTTTTAACCAATCTTGTGCATCCAATAAGTGATTTTGTGTCATTTGTTGAACATTTAGGTCATTTTCGTCCTCCTTCGACTTATTCTAATCCAATTAGGGTTTTTAATCAATCTTGTGCATCCAATAAGTGATTTTGTGTCATTGGTTGAACATTTAGGTCATTTTCGTCCTTCCTAGGGTTACTCTAATCATATTAGGGTTTTTAACCAATCTTGTGCATCCAATAAGTGAATTTGTGCCCTTGGTTGAACATTTAGGTCATTTTCGTCATCCTTGAACTTATTCTAATCGAATTAGGGTTTTTAACCAATCTTGTGCATCCAATAAGTTATTTTGTGTCATTGGTTGAACATTTAGGTCATTGTTCGTCCTCCCTAGGCTTATTCTAATCATATTAGGGTTTTTAACCAATCTTGTGCATCCAATAAGTGATTTTGTGTCCTTGGTTGAACATTTAGGTCATTTTCGTCATCCTTGGAATTATTCTAATCGAATTAGGGTTTTTAACCAATCTTGTGCATCCAATAAGTGATTTTGTGTCATTGGTTGAACATTTAGGTCATTTTCGTCCTCCTTTGACTTATTCTAATCCAATTAGGGTTTTTAACAAATCTTGTGCATCCAATAAGTGATTTTGTGTCATTGGTTGAACATTTAGGTCATTTTCGTCCTCCTTCGAATTATTCTAATCCAATTAGGGTTTTTAATCAATCTTGTGCATCCAATAAGTGATTTTGTGTCATTGGTTGAACATTTAGGTCATTTTCGTCCTCCCTAGGGTTATTCTAATCATATTAGGGTTTTTAACCAATCTTTTGCATCCAATCAGTGATTTTGTGTCCTTGGTTGAACATTTAGGTCATTTTCGTCATCCTTGGACTAATTCTAATTCAATTAGAGTTTTTAAACAATCTTGTGCATCCAATAAGTGATTTTATGTCATTGGTTGAACATTTCAGTCGTTTTCGTGCTGCTTTGACTTATTCTAATCCAATTATGGTTTTTAACCAATCTTGTGCATCCAATAAGTGATTTAGTGTCATTGGTTGAACATTTAGGTCATTTTTGTCATCCTTTGACTTATTCTAACCCAATTAGGGTTTTTAACCAATCTGGTGCATCCAATAAGTGATTTTGTGTCATTGGTTGAACATTTAGGTCATTTTCATTCTCCTTTGACTTATTCTAATCCAATTAGGGTTTTTAATCAATCTTGTGCATCCAATAAGTGATTTTGTGTCATTGGTTGAACATTTATGTCATTTTCGTCCTCCCTAGGCTTATTCTAATCATATTAGGGTTTTTAACCAATCTTGTGCATCCAATAAGTGATTTTGTGTCCTTGGTTGAACATTTAGGTCATTTTCGTCCTCCCTAGGCTTATTCTAATCATATTAGGGTTTTTAACCAATCTTGTGCATCCAATAAGTGATTTTGTGTCCTTGGTTGAACATTTAGGTCATTTTCGTCATCCTTGGACTTATTCTAATCGAATTAGGGTTTTTAACCAATCTTGTGCATCCAATAAGTGATTTTGTGTCATTGGTTGAACATTTAGGTCATTTTCGTCATCCTTTGACTTATTCTAATCCAATTAGGGTTTTTAACCAATCTTGTGCATCCAATAAGTGATTTAGTGTCATTGGTTGAACATTTAGGTCATTTTCGTCAACCTTCGACTTATTCTAATCCAATTAGGGTTTTTAACCAATCTGCTGCATCCAATAAGTGATTTTGTGTCATTGGTTGAACATTTAGGTCATTTTCGTCATCCTTGGACTTATTCTAATACAATTAAGGTTTTTCACCAATCTTGTGCATCCAATAAGTGATTTAATTTCATTGGTTGAACATTTAGGTCATTTTCGTCATCCTTTAACTTATTCTAATCCAATTAGGGTTTTTAACCAATCCAGTGCATCCAATAAGTGATTTTATGTCATTGGTTGAACATTTAGGTCATTTTCGTCATCCTTTGACTTATTCTAATCCAATTCGGCTTTTTAACCAATCTTGTGCATCCACTAAGTGATTTTGTGTCATTGGTTGAACATTTAGGTCATTTTCGTCCTCCTTCGACTTATTCTAATCCAATTAGGGTTTTTAATCAATCTTGTGCATCCAATAAGTGATTTTGTGTCATTGGTTGAACATTTAGGTCATTTTCGTCCTCCCCAGGGTTATTCTAATCATATTAGGGTTTTTTAACCTATCTTGTGCATCCAATAAGTGATTTTGTGTCCTTGGTTGAACATTTAGGTCATTTTCGTCATCCTTGGACTTATTCTAATCGAATTAGGATTTTTAATCAATCTTGTGCATCCAATAAGTGATTTTGTGTCATTGGTTGAACATTTAGGTCATTTTCGTCATCCTTGGACTTATTCTAATTCAATTAGGATTTTTAGACAATCTTGTGCATCCAATAAGTGATTTTATGTCATTGGTTGAACATTTAAGTCGTTTTCGTGCTGCTTTGACTTATTCTAATCCAATTAGGGTTTTTTACCAATCTTGTGCATCCAATAAGTGATTTAGTGTCATTGGTTGAACATTTAGGTCATTTTCGTCATCCTTTGACTTATTCTAATCCAATTAGGGTTTTTAACCAATCTGGTGCATCCAGTAAGTGATTTTGTGTCATTGGTTGAACATTTAGGTCATTTTCGTCATCCTTGGACTTATTCTAATACAATTAAGGTTTTTAACCAATCTTGTGCACCCAATAAGTGATTTTATGTCATTGGTTGAACATTTAGGTCATTTTCGTCATCCTTGGACTTATTCTAATACAATTAAGGTTTTTGACCAATCTTGTGCACCCAATAAGTGATTTTATGTCATTGGTTGAACATTTAGGTCATTTTCGTCCTCCCTAGGGTTATTCTAATCATATTAGGGTTTTTAACCAATCTTTTGCATCCAATAAGTGAATTTGTGTCCTTGGTTGAACATTTAGGTCATTTTCGTCATCCGTGAACTTATTCTAATCGAATTAGGGTTTTTAACCAATCTTGTGCGTCCAATAAGTCATTTTGTGTCATTGGTTGAACATTTAGGTCATTGTTCGTCCTCCCTAGGCTTATTCTAATCATATTAGGGTTTTTAACCAATCTTGTGCATCCAATAAGTGATTTTGTGTCCTTGGTTGAACATTTAGGTCATTTTTGTCATCCTTGGAATTATTCTAATCGAATTAGGGTTTTTAACCAATCTTGTGCATCCAATAAGTGATTTTGTGTCATTGGTTGACATTTAGGTCATTTTCGTCATCCTTTGACTGATTCTAATCCAATTAGGGTTTTTAACCAATCTTGTGCATCCAATAAGTGATTTTGTGTCATTTGTTGAACATTTAGGTCATTTTCGTCCTCCTTCGACTTATTCTAATCCAATTAGGGTTTTTAATCAATCTTGTGCATCCAATAAGTGATTTTGTGTCATTGGTTGAACATTTAGGTCATTTTCGTCCTTCCTAGGGTTACTCTAATCATATTAGGGTTTTTAACCAATCTTGTGCATCCAATAAGTGAATTTGTGCCCTTGGTTGAACATTTAGGTCATTTTCGTCATCCTTGGACTTATTCTAATTCAATTAGGATTTTTAGACAATCTTGTGCATCCAATAAGTGATTTTATGTCATTGGTTGAACATTTAAGTCGTTTTCGTGCTGCTTTGACTTATTCTAATCCAATTAGGATTTTTTACCAATCTTGTGCATCCAATAAGTGATTTAGTGTCATTGGTTGAACATTTAGGTCATTTTCGTCATCCTTTGACTTATTCTAATCCAATTAGGGTTTTTAACCAATCTGGTGCATCCAGTAAGTGATTTTGTGTCATTGGTTGAACATTTAGGTCATTTTCGTCATCCTTGGACTTATTCTAATCCAATTAGGGTTTTTAACCAATCTGGTGCATCCAGTAAGTGATTTTGTGTCATTGGTTGAACATTTAGGTCATTTTCGTGCTGCTTTGACTTATTCTAATCAAATTAGGGTTTTTAACCATTCTTGTGCATCCAATAAGTGATTTTATTTCATTGGTTGAACATTTAGGTCATTTTCGTCATCCTTGGACTTATTCTAATTCAATTAGGATTTTTACACAATCTTGTGCATCAAACAAGAGATTTTATGTCATTGGTTGAACATTTAAGTCGTTTTCGTGTTGCTTTGACTTATTCTAATCCAATTAGGGTTTTTAACCAATCTTGTGCATCCAATAAGTGATTTAGTGTCATTGGTTGAACAATTAGGTCATTTTCGTCATCCTTTGACTTATTCTAATCCAATTAGGGTTTTTAACCAATCTTGTGCATCCAATAAGTGATTTTGTGTCATTGGTTGAACATTTAGGTCATTTTCGTCATCCTTGGACTTATTCTAATACAATTAAGGTTTTTGACCAATCTTGTGCACCAAATAAGTGATTTTATGTCATTGGTTGAACATTTAGGTCATTTTCGTCCTCCCTAGGGTTATTCTAATCATATTAGGGTTTTTAACCAATCTTTTGCATCCAATAAGTGAATTTGTGTCCTTGGTTGAACATTTAGGTCATTTTCGTCATCCGTGAACTTATTCTAATCGAATTAGGGTTTTTAACCAATCTTGTGCATCCAATAAGTCATTTTGTGTCATTGGTTGAACATTTAGGTCATTGTTCGTCCTCCCTAGGCTTATTCTAATCATATTAGGGTTTTTAACCAATCTTGTGCATCCAATAAGTGATTTTGTGTCCTTGGTTGAACATTTAGGTCATTTTCGTCATCCTTGGAATTATTCTAATCGAATTAGGGTTTTTAACCAATCTTGTGCATCCAATAAGTGATTTTGTGTCATTGGTTGAACATTTAGGTCATTTTCGTCATCCTTTGACTTATTCTAATCCAATTAGGGTTTTTAACCAATCTTGTGCATCCAATAAGTGATTTAGTGTCATTGGTTGAACATTTAGGTCATTTTCGTCAACCTTCGACTTATTCTAATCCAATTAGGGTTTTTAACCAATCTGGTGCAACCAATAAGTGATTTTGTGTCATTGGTTGAACATTTAGGTCATTTTCGTCATCCTTGGACTTATTCTAATACAATTAAGGTTTTTCACCAATCTTGTGCATCCAATAAGTGATTTAATTTCATTGGTTGAACATTTAGGTCATTTTCGTCATCCTTTAACTTATTCTAATCCAATTAGGGTTTTTAACCAATCCAGTGCATCCAATAAGTGATTTTATGTCATTGGTTGAACATTTAGGTCATTTTCGTCATCCTTTGACTTATTCTAATCCAATTCGGCTTTTTAACCAATCTTGTGCATCCACTAAGTGATTTTGTGTCATTGGTTGAACATTTAGGTCATTTTCGTCCTCCTTCGACTTATTCTAATCCAATTAGGGTTTTTAATCAATCTTGTGCATCCAATAAGTGATTTTGTGTCATTGGTTGAACATTTAGGTCATTTTCGTCCTCCCCAGGGTTATTCTAATCATATTAGGGTTTTTTAACCTATCTTGTGCATCCAATAAGTGATTTTGTGTCCTTGGTTGAACATTTAGGTCATTTTCGTCATCCTAGGACTTATTCTAATCGAATTAGGATTTTTAATCAATCTTGTGCATCCAATAAGTGATTTTGTGTCATTGGTTGAACATTTAGGTCATTTTCGTCATCCTTGGACTTATTCTAATTCAATTAGGATTTTTAGACAATCTTGTGCATCCAATAAGTGATTTTATGTCATTGGTTGAACATTTAAGTCGTTTTCGTGCTGCTTTGACTTATTCTAATCCAATTAGGGTTTTTTACCAATCTTGTGCATCCAATAAGTGATTTAGTGTCATTGGTTGAACATTTAGGTCATTTTCGTCATCCTTTGACTTATTCTAATCCAATTAGGGTTTTTAACCAATCTGGTGCATCCAGTAAGTGATTTTGTGTCATTGGTTGAACATTTAGGTCATTTTCGTCATCCTTGGACTTATTCTAATACAATTAAGGTTTTTAACCAATCTTGTGCACCCAATAAGTGATTTTATGTCATTGGTTGAACATTTAGGTCATTTTCGTCATCCTTGGACTTATTCTAATACAATTAAGGTTTTTGACCAATCTTGTGCACCCAATAAGTGATTTTATGTCATTGGTTGAACATTTAGGTCATTTTCGTCCTCCCTAGGGTTATTCTAATCATATTAGGGTTTTTAACCAATCTTTTGCATCCAATAAGTGAATTTTTGTCCTTGGTTGAACATTTAGGTCATTTTCGTCATCCTTGAACTTATTCTAATCGAATTAGGGTTTTTAACCAATCTTGTGCATCCAATAAGTCATTTTGTGTCATTGGTTGAACATTTAGGTCATTGTTCGTCCTCCCTAGGCTTATTCTAATCATATTAGGGTTTTTAACCAATCTTGTGCATCCAATAAGTGATTTTGTGTCCTTGGTTGAACATTTAGGTCATTTTCGTCATCCTTGGAATTATTCTAATCGAATTAGGGTTTTTAACCAATCTTGTGCATCCAATAAGTGATTTTGTGTCATTGGTTGAACATTTAGGTCATTTTCGTCCTCCTTTGACTTATTCTAATCCAATTAGGGTTTTTAACAAATCTTGTGCATCCAATAAGTGATTTTGTGTCATTGGTTGAACATTTAGGTCATTTTCGTCCTCCTTCGAATTATTCTAATCCAATTAGGGTTTTTAATCAATCTTGTGCATCCAATAAGTGATTTTGTGTCATTGGTTGAACATTTAGGTCATTTTCGTCCTCCCTAGGGTTATTCTAATCATATTAGGGTTTTTAACCAATCTTTTGCATCCAATCAGTGATTTTGTGTCCTTGGTTGAACATTTAGGTCATTTTCGTCATCCTTGGACTAATTCTAATTCAATTAGAGTTTTTAAACAATCTTGTGCATCCAATAAGTGATTTTATGTCATTGGTTGAACATTTCAGTCGTTTTCGTGCTGCTTTGACTTATTCTAATCCAATTATGGTTTTTAACCAATCTTGTGCATCCAATAAGTGATTTAGTGTCATTGGTTGAACATTTAGGTCATTTTTGTCATCCTTTGACTTATTCTAACCCAATTAGGGTTTTTAACCAATCTGGTGCATCCAATAAGTGATTTTGTGTCATTGGTTGAACATTTAGGTCATTTTCATTCTCCTTTGACTTATTCTAATCCAATTAGGGTTTTTAATCAATCTTGTGCATCCAATAAGTGATTTTGTGTCATTGGTTGAACATTTAGGTCATTTTCGTCCTCCCTAGGCTAATTCTAATCATATTAGGGTTTTTAACCAATCTTGTGCATCCAATAAGTGAATTTGTGTCATAGGTTGAACATTTAGGTCATTTTCGTCATCCTTGGACTTATTCTAATCGAATTAGGGTTTTTAACCAATCTTGTGCATCCAATAAGTGATTTTGTGTCATTGGTTGAACATTTAGGTCATTTTCGTCCTCCCTAAGCTTATTTTAATCATATTAGGGTTTTTAACCAATCTTGTGCATCCAATAAGTGATTTTGTGTCCTTGGTTGAACATTTAGGTCATTTTCGTCATCCTCGGACTTATTCTAATCGAATTAGGGTTTTTAACCAATCTTATGCATCCAACAAGTGATTTTGTGTCATTGGTTGAACATTTAGGTCATTTTTGTAATCCTTTGACTTATTCTATTTCAATTAGGGTTTTGAACCAATCTTGTGCATCCAATAAGTGATTTTATGTCATTTGTTGAACATTTAGGTCATTTTCGTCATCCTTTGACTTATTCTAATCCAATTAGGGTTTTTAACCAATCTTGTGCATCCAATAAGTGATTTTGTGTCATTGGTTGAACATTTAGGTTATTTTCGTCATCCTTGGACTTATTCTAATCGAATTAGGGTTTTTAACCAATCTTATGCATCCAATAAGTGATTTTGTGTCATTGGTTTAACATTTAGGTCATTTTTGTAATCCTTTGACTTATTCTAATCCAATTAGGGTTTTGAACCAATCTTGTGCATCCAATAAGTGATTTTATGTCATTTGTTGAACATTTAGGTCATTTTCGTCATCCTTTGACTTATTCTAATCCAATTAGGGTTTTTAACCAATCTTGTGCATCCAATAAGTGATTTTTTGTCATTGGTTGAACATTTAGGTCATTTTCGTCCTCCTTCGCCTTATTCAAATCCAATTAGGGTTTTTAATCAATCTTGTGCATCCAATAAGTGATTTTGTGTCATTGGTTGAACATTTAGGTCATTTTCGTCCTCGCAAGGGTTATTCTAATCATATTAGGGTTTTTAACCAATCTTGTGCATCCAATAAGTGATTTTGTGTCCTTGGTTGAACATATAGGTCATTTACATCATCGTTGGACTTATTCTAATCGAATTAGGGTTTTTAACCAATCTTGTGCATCCAAAAAGTGATTTTATTTCATTGGTTGAACATTTAGGTCATTTTCGTCATCCTTTGACTTATTCTAATCCAATTAGGGTTTTTAACCAATCCTGTGCATCCAATAAGTGATTTTATGTCATTGGTTGAACATTTAGGTCATTTTCGTCCTCCTTCGACTTATTCTAATCCAATTAGGATTTTTAATCAATCTTGTGCATTCAATAAGTGATTTTGTGTCATTGGTTGAACATTTAGGTCATTTTCGTCCTCCCTAGCGTTATTCTAATCATATTAGGGTTTTTAACCAATCTTGTGCATCCAATAAGTGATTTTGTGTCCTTGGTTGAACATTTAGGTCATTTTCGTCATCCTTGGACTTATTCTAATCGAATTAGGGTTTTAACCAATCTTGTGCATCCAATAAGTGATTTTGTGTCATTGGTTGAACATTTAGGTCATTTCCGTCATCCTTGGACTTATTCTAATTCAATTAGGGTTTTTAACCAATCTTGTGGATCCAAAAAGTGATTTTATGTCATTGGTTGAACATTTAGGTCATTTTCGTGCTGCTTTGACTTATTCTAATCCAATTAGGGTTTTTAACCAATCTTGTGCATCCAATAAGTGATATTATGTCATTGGTTGAACATTTAGGTCATTTTCGTCATCCTTGGACTTATTCTAATCGAATTAGTGTTTTTAACCAATCTTGTGCATCCAATAAGTGAATTTGTGTCCTTGGTTGAACATTTAGGTCATTTTCGTCATCCTTGGACTTATTCTAATACAATTAGGGTTTTTAACCAATCTTGTGCACCCAATAAGTGATTTTGTGTCATTGGTTGAACATTTAGGTCATTTTCGTCCTCCCTATGCTTATTTTAATCATATTAGGGTTTTTAACCAATCTTGTGCATCCAATAAGTGATTTTGTGTCCTTGGTTGAACATTTAGGTCATTTTCGTCATCCTTGGACTTATTCTAATCGAATTAGGGTTTTAACCAATCTTGTGCATCCAATAAGTGATTTTGTGTCATTGGTTGAACATTTAGGTCATTTCCGTCATCCTTGGACTTATTCTAATTCAATTAGGGTTTTTAACCAATCTTGTGGATCCAAAAAGTGATTTTATGTCATTGGTTGAACATTTAGGTCATTTTCGTGCTGCTTTGACTTATTCTAATCCAATTAGGGTTTTTAACCTATCTTGTGCATCCAATAAGTGATATTATGTCATTGGTTGAACATTTTGGTCATTTTCGTCATCCTTGGACTTATTCTAATCGAATTAGTGTTTTTAACCAATCTTGTGCATCCAATAAGTGAATTTGTGTCCTTGGTTGAACATTTAGGTCATTTTCGTCATCCTTGGACTTATTCTAATATAATTAGGGTTTTTAACCAATCTTGTGCACCCAATAAGTGATTTTGTGTCATTGGTTGAACATTTAGGTCATTTTCGTCCTCCCTATGCTTATTTTAATCATATTAGGGTTTTTAACCAATCTTGTGCATCCAATAAGTGATTTTGTGTCATTGGTTGAACATTTAGGTCATTTTCGTCCTCCTTCGACTTATTCTAATCCAATTAGGGTTTTTAATCAATCTTGTGCATCCAATAAGTGATTTTGTGTCATTGGTTGAACATTTAGGTCATTTTCGTCCTCCCTAGGGTTATTCTAATCATATTAGGGTTTTTAACCAATCTTGTGCATCCAATAAGTGATTTTGTGTCCTTGGTTGAACATTTAGGTCATTTTCGTCATCCTTGGACTTATTCTAATTGAATTAAGATTTTTAACCAATCTTGTGCATCCAATAAGTGATTTAATGTCATTGGTTGAACATTTAGGTCATTTTCGTCATCCTTTGACTTATTCTAATCCAATTAGGGTTTTTAACCAATCTGGTGCATCCAATAAGTGATTTTGTGTCATTGGTTGAACATTTAGGTCATTTTCATTCTCCTTCGACTTATTCTAACCCAATTAGGGTTTTTAATCAATCTTGTGCATCCAATAAGTGATTTTGTGTCATTGGTTGAACATTTAGGTCATTTTCGTCCTCCCAAGGGTTATTCTAATCATATTAGGGTTTTTAACCAATCTTGTGCATCCAATAAGTGATTTTGTGTCCTTGGTTGAACATATAGGTCATTTACATCATCGTTGGACTTATTCTAATCGAATTAGGGTTTTTAACCAATCTTGTGCATCCAAAAAGTGATTTTATTTCATTGGTTGAACATTTAGGTCATTTTCGTCATCCTTTGACTTATTCTAATCCAATTAGGGTTTTTAACCAATCCTGTGCATCCAATAAGTGATTTTATGTCATTGGTTGAACATTTAGGTCATTTTCGTCCTCCTTCGACTTATTCTAATCCAATTAGGATTTTTTATCAATCTTGTGCATCCAATAAGTGATTTTGTGTCATTGGTTGAACATTTAGGTCATTTTCGTCCTCCCTAGCGTTATTCTAATCATATTAGGGTTTTTAACCAATCTTGTGCATCCAATAAGTGATTTTGTGTCCTTGGTTGAACATTTAGGTCATTTTCGTCATCCTTGGACTTATTCTAATCGAATTAGGGTTTTAACCAATCTTGTGCATCCAATAAGTGATTTTGTGTCATTGGTTGAACATTTAGGTCATTTCCGTCATCCTTGGACTTATTCTAATTCAATTAGGGTTTTTAACCAATCTTGTGGATCCAAAAAGTGATTTTATGTCATTGGTTGAACATTTAGGTCATTTTCGTGCTGCTTTGACTTATTCTAATCCAATTAGGGTTTTTAACCAATCTTGTGCATCCAATAAGTGATATTATGTCATTGGTTGAACATTTAGGTCATTTTCGTCATCCTTGGACTTATTCTAATCGAATTAGTGTTTTTAACCAATCTTGTGCATCCAATAAGTGAATTTGTGTCCTTGGTTGAACATTTAGGTCATTTTCGTCATCCTTGGACTTATTCTAATACAATTAGGGTTTTTAACCAATCTTGTGCACCCAATAAGTGATTTTGTGTCATTGGTTGAACATTTAGGTCATTTTCGTCCTCCCTATGCTTATTTTAATCATATTAGGGTTTTTAACCAATCTTGTGCATCCAATAAGTGATTTTGTGTCCTTGGTTGAACATTTAGGTCATTTTCGTCATCCTTGGACTTATTCTAATCGAATTAGGGTTTTAACCAATCTTGTGCATCCAATAAGTGATTTTGTGTCATTGGTTGAACATTTAGGTCATTTCCGTCATCCTTGGACTTATTCTAATTCAATTAGGGTTTTTAACCAATCTTGTGGATCCAAAAAGTGATTTTATGTCATTGGTTGAACATTTAGGTCATTTTCGTGCTGCTTTGACTTATTCTAATCCAATTAGGGTTTTTAACCTATCTTGTGCATCCAATAAGTGATATTATGTCATTGGTTGAACATTTTGGTCATTTTCGTCATCCTTGGACTTATTCTAATCGAATTAGTGTTTTTAACCAATCTTGTGCATCCAATAAGTGAATTTGTGTCCTTGGTTGAACATTTAGGTCATTTTCGTCATCCTTGGACTTATTCTAATATAATTAGGGTTTTTAACCAATCTTGTGCACCCAATAAGTGATTTTGTGTCATTGGTTGAACATTTAGGTCATTTTCGTCCTCCCTATGCTTATTTTAATCATATTAGGGTTTTTAACCAATCTTGTGCATCCAATAAGTGATTTTGTGTCCTTGGTTGAACATTTAGGTCATTTTCGTCATCCTTGGAATTATTCTAATCGAATTAGGGTTTTTAACCAATCTTGTGCATCCAATAAGTGATTTTGTGTCAATGGTTGAACATTTAGGTCATTTTCGTCATCCTTTGACTTATTCTAATCCAATTAGGGTTTTTAACAAATCTTGTGCATCCAATAAGTGATTTTGTGTCATTGGTTGAACATTTAGGTCATTTTCGTCCTCCTTCGACTTATTCTAATCCAATTAGGGTTTTTAATCAATCTTGTGCATCCAATAAGTGATTTTGTGTCATTGGTTGAACATTTAGGTCATTTTCGTCCTCCCTAGGGTTATTCTAATCATATTAGGGTTTTTAACCAATCTTTTGCATCCAATCAGTGATTTTGTGTCCTTGGTTGAACATTTAGGTCATTTTCGTCATCCTTGGACTAATTCTAATTCAATTAGAGTTTTTAAACAATCTTGTGCATCCAATAAGTGATTTTATGTCATTGGTTGAACATTTCAGTCGTTTTCGTGCTGCTTTGACTTATTCTAATCCAATTATGGTTTTTAACCAATCTTGTGCATCCAATAAGTGATTTAGTGTCATTGGTTGAACATTTAGGTCATTTTTGTCATCCTTTGACTTATTCTAACCCAATTAGGGTTTTTAACCAATCTGGTGCATCCAATAAGTGATTTTGTGTCATTGGTTGTACATTTAGGTCATTTTCATTCTCCTTTGACTTATTCTAATCCAATTAGGGTTTTTAATCAATCTTGTGCATCCAATAAGTGATTTTGTGTCATTGGTTGAACATTTAGGTCATTTTCGTCCTCCCTAGGCTAATTCTAATCATATTAGGGTTTTTAACCAATCTTGTGCATCCAATAAGTGAATTTGTGTCATTGGTTGAACATTTAGGTCATTTTCGTCATCCTTGGACTTATTCTAATCGAATTAGGGTTTTTAACCAATCTTGTGCATCCAATAAGTGATTTTGTGTCATTGGTTGAACATTTAGGTCATTTTCGTCCTCCCTAAGCTTATTTTAATCATATTAGGGTTTTTAACCAATCTTGTGCATCCAATAAGTGATTTTGTGTCCTTGGTTGAACATTTAGGTCATTTTCGTCATCCTCGGACTTATTCTAATTGAATTAGGGTTTTTAACCAATCTTATGCATCCAATAAGTGATTTTGTGTCATTGGTTGAACATTTAGGTCATTTTTGTAATCCTTTGACTTATTCTAATCCAATTAGGGTTTTGAACCAATCTTGTGCATCCAATAAGTGATTTTATGTCATTTGTTGAACATTTAGGTCATTTTCGTCATCCTTTGACTTATTCTAATCCAATTAGGGTTTTTAACCAATCTTGTGCATCCAATAAGTGATTTTGTGTCATTGGTTGAACATTTAGGTTATTTTCGTCATCCTTGGACTTATTCTAATCGAATTAGGGTTTTTAACCAATCTTATGCATCCAATAAGTGATTTTGTGTCATTGGTTTAACATTTAGGTCATTTTTGTAATCCTTTGACTTATTCTAATCCAATTAGGGTTTTGAACCAATCTTGTGCATCCAATAAGTGATTTTATGTCATTTGTTGAACATTTAGGTCATTTTCGTCATCCTTTGACTTATTCTAATCCAATTAGGGTTTTTAACCAATCTTGTGCATCCAATAAGTGATTTTTTGTCATTGGTTGAACATTTAGGTCATTTTCGTCCTCCTTCGCCTTATTCAAATCCAATTAGGGTTTTTAATCAATCTTGTGCATCCAATAAGTGATTTTGTGTCATTGGTTGAACATTTAGGTCATTTTCGTCCTCCCAAGGGTTATTCTAATCATATTAGGGTTTTTAACCAATCTTGTGCATCCAATAAGTGATTTTGTGTCCTTGATTGAACATATAGGTCATTTACATCATCGTTGGACTTATTCTAATCGAATTAGGGTTTTTAACCAATCTTGTGCATCCAAAAAGTGATTTTATTTCATTGGTTGAACGTTTAGGTCATTTTCGTCATCCTTTGACTTATTCTAATCCAATTAGGGTTTTTAACCAATCCTGTGCATCCAATAAGTGATTTTATGTCATTGGTTGAACATTTAGGTCATTTTCGTCCTCCTTCGACTTATTCTAATCCAATTAGGATTTTTAATCAATCTTGTGCATTCAATAAGTGATTTTGTGTCATTGGTTGAACATTTAGGTCATTTTCGTCCTCCCTAGCGTTATTCTAATCATATTAGGGTTTTTAACCAATCTTGTGCATCCAATAAGTGATTTTGTGTCCTTGGTTGAACATTTAGGTCATTTTCGTCATCCTTGGACTTATTCTAATCGAATTAGGGTTTTAACCAATCTTGTGCATCCAATAAGTGATTTTGTGTCATTGGTTGAACATTTAGGTCATTTCCGTCATCCTTGGACTTATTCTAATTCAATTAGGGTTTTTAACCAATCTTGTGGATCCAAAAAGTGATTTTATGTCATTGGTTGAACATTTAGGTCATTTTCGTGCTGCTTTGACTTATTCTAATCCAATTAGGGTTTTTAACCTATCTTGTGCATCCAAAAAGTGATTTTATTTCATTGGTTGAACATTTAGGTCATTTTCGTCATCCTTTGACTTATTCTAATCCAATTAGTGTTTTTAACCAATCCTGTGCATCCAATAAGTGAATTTGTGTCATTGGTTGAACATTTAGGTCATTTTCGTCCTCCTTCAACTTATTCTAATCCAATTAGGATTTTTAATCAATCTTGTGCATCCAATAAGTGATTTTGTGTCATTGGTTGAACATTTAGGTCATTTTCGTCCTCCCTAGCGTTATTCTAATCATATTAGGGTTTTTAACCAATCTTGTGCATCCAATAAGTGATTTTGTGTCCTTGGTTGAACATTTAGGTCATTTTCGTCATCCTTGGACTTATTCTAATCGAATTAGGGTTTTAACCAATCTTGTGCATCCAATAAGTGATTTTGTGTCATTGGTTGAACATTTAGGTCATTTCCGTCATCCTTGGACTTATTCTAATTCAATTAGGGTTTTTAACCAATCTTGTGGATCCAAAAAGTGATTTTATGTCATTGGTTGAACATTTAGGTCATTTTCGTGCTGCTTTGACTTATTCTAATCCAATTAGGGTTTTTAACCTATCTTGTGCATCCAATAAGTGATATTATGTCATTGGTTGAACATTTTGGTCATTTTCGTCATCCTTGGACTTATTCTAATCGAATTAGTGTTTTTAACCAATCTTGTGCATCCAATAAGTGAATTTGTGTCCTTGGTTGAACATTTAGGTCATTTTCGTCATCCTTGGACTTATTCTAATATAATTAGGGTTTTTAACCAATCTTGTGCACCCAATAAGTGATTTTGTGTCATTGGTTGAACATTTAGGTCATTTTCGTCCTCCCTATGCTTATTTTAATCATATTAGGGTTTTTAACCAATCTTGTGCATCCAATAAGTGATTTTGTGTCCTTGGTTGAACATTTAGGTCATTTTCGTCATCCTTGGAATTATTCTAATCGAATTAGGGTTTTTAACCAATCTTGTGCATCCAATAAGTGATTTTGTGTCATTGGTTGAACATTTAGGTCATTTTCGTCATCCTTTGACTTATTCTAATCCAATTAGGGTTTTTAACCAATCTTGTGCATCCAATAAGTGATTTTGTGTCATTGGTTGAACATTTAGGTCATTTTCGTCCTTCTTCGACTTATTCTAATCCAATTAGGGTTTTTAATCAATCTTGTGCATCCAATAAGTGATTTTGTGTCATTGGTTGAACATTTAGGTCATTTTCGTCCTCCCAAGGGTTATTCTAATCATATTAGGGTTTTTAACCAATCTTGTGCATCCAATAAGTGATTTTGTGTCCTTGGTTGAACATATAGGTCATTTACATCATCGTTGGACTTATTCTAATCGAATTAGGGTTTTTAACCAATCTTGTGCATCCAAAAAGTGATTTTATTTCATTGGTTGAACATTTAGGTCATTTTCGTCATCCTTTGACTTATTCTAATCCAATTAGGGTTTTTAACCAATCCTGTGCATCCAATAAGTGATTTTATGTCATTGGTTGAACATTTAGGTCATTTTCGTCCTCCTTCGACTTATTCTAATCCAATTAGGATTTTTAATCAATCTTGTGCATCCAATAAGTGATTTTGTGTCATTGGTTGAACATTTAGGTCATTTTCGTCCTCCCTAGCGTTATTCTAATCATATTAGGGTTTTTAACCAATCTTGTGCATCCAATAAGTGATTTTGTGTCCTTGGTTGAACATTTAGGTCATTTTCGTCAACCTTGGACTTATTCTAATCGAATTAGGGTTTTAACCAATCTTGTGCATCCAATAAGTGATTTTGTGTCATTGGTTGAACATTTAGGTCATTTCCGTCATCCTTGGACTTATTCTAATTCAATTAGGGTTTTGAACCAATCTTGTGGATCCAAAAAGTGATTTTATGTCATTGGTTGAACATTTAGGTCATTTTCGTGCTGCTTTGACTTATTCTAATCCAATTAGGGTTTTTAACCTATCTTGTGCATCCAATAAGTGATATTATGTCATTGGTTGAACATTTTGGTCATTTTCGTCATCCTTGGACTTATTCTAATCGAATTAGTGTTTTTAACCAATCTTGTGCATCCAATAAGTGAATTTGTGTCCTTGGTTGAACATTTAGGTCATTTTCGTCATCCTTGGACTTATTCTAATACAATTAGGGTTTTTAACCAATCTTGTGCACCCAATAAGTGATTTTGTGTCATTGGTTGAACATTTAGGTCATTTTCGTCCTCCCTATGCTTATTTTAATCATATTAGGGTTTTTAACCAATCTTGTGCATCCAATAAGTGATTTTGTGTCCTTGGTTGAACATTTAGGTCATTTTCGTCATCCTTGGACTTATTCTAATCGAATTAGGGTTTTTAACCAATCTTATGCATCCAATAAGTGATTTTGTGTCATTGGTTGAACATTTAGGTCATTTTTGTAATCCTTTGACTTATTCTAATCCAATTAGGGTTTTGAACCAATCTTGTGCATCCAATAAGTGATTTTATGTCATTTGTTGAACATTTAGGTCATTTTCGTCATCCTTTGACTTATTCTAATCCAATTAGGGTTTTTAACCAATCTTGTGCATCCAATAAGTGATTTTGTGTCATTGGTTGAACATTTAGGTCATTTTTGTAATCCTTTGACTTATTCTAATCCAATTAGGGTTTTGAACCAATCTTGTGCATCCAATAAGTGATTTTATGTCATTTGTTGAACATTTAGGTCATTTTCGTCATCCTTTGACTTATTCTAATCCAATTAGGGTTTTTAACCAATCTTGTGCATCCAATAAGTGATTTTGTGTCATTGGTTGAACATTTAGGTCATTTTCGTCATCCTTGGACTTATTCTAATCGAATTAGGGTTTTTAACCAATCTTGTGCATCCAATAAGTGATTTTGTGTCATTGGTTGAACATTTAGGTCATTTTCGTCATCCTTGGACTTATTCTAATTCAATTAGGGTTTTTAACCAATCTTAAGCATCCAATAAGTGATTTTATGTCATTGGTTGAACATTTAGGTCATTTTCGTCATCCTTTGACTTATTCTAATCCAATTAGGGTTTTTAACCAATCTTGTGCATCCAATAAGTGATTTTGTGTCATTGGTTGAACATTTAGGTCATTTTCGTCCTCCTTCGCCTTATTCTAATCCAATTAGGGTTTTTAATCAATCTTGTGCATCCAATAAGTGATTTTGTGTCATTGGTTGAACATTTAGGTCATTTTCGTCCTCCCAAGGGTTATTCTAATCATATTAGGGTTTTTAACCAATCTTGTGCATCAAATAAGTGATTTTGTGTCCTTGGTTGAACATTTAGATCATTTTCATCATCGTTGGACTTATTCTAATCGAATTAGGGTTTTTAACCAATCTTGTGCATCCAATAAGTGATTTTATTTCATTGGTTGAACATTTAGGTCATTTTCGTCATCCTTTGACTTATTCTAATCCAATTAGGGTTTTTAACCAATCTTGTGCATCCAATAAGTGATTTTATGTCATTGGTTGAACATTTAGGTCATTTTCGTCATCCTTTGACTTATTCTAATCCAATTAGGGTTTTTAACCAATCTTGTGCATCCAATAAGTGATTTTTTGTCATTGGTTGAACATTTAGGTCATTTTCGTCCTCCTTCGCCTTATTCAAATCCAATTAGGGTTTTTAATCAATCTTGTGCATCCAATAAGTGATTTTGTGTCATTGGTTGAACATTTAGGTCATTTTCGTCCTCCCAAGGGTTATTCTAATCATATTAGGGTTTTTAACCAATCTTGTGCATCCAATAAGTGATTTTGTGTCCTTGATTGAACATATAGGTCATTTACATCATCGTTGGACTTATTCTAATCGAATTAGGGTTTTTAACCAATCTTGTGCATCCAAAAAGTGATTTTATTTCATTGGTTGAACGTTTAGGTCATTTTCGTCATCCTTTGACTTATTCTAATCCAATTAGGGTTTTTAACCAATCCTGTGCATCCAATAAGTGATTTTATGTCATTGGTTGAACATTTAGGTCATTTTCGTCCTCCTTCGACTTATTCTAATCCAATTAGGATTTTTAATCAATCTTGTGCATTCAATAAGTGATTTTGTGTCATTGGTTGAACATTTAGGTCATTTTCGTCCTCCCTAGCGTTATTCTAATCATATTAGGGTTTTTAACCAATCTTGTGCATCCAATAAGTGATTTTGTGTCCTTGGTTGAACATTTAGGTCATTTTCGTCATCCTTGGACTTATTCTAATCGAATTAGGGTTTTAACCAATCTTGTGCATCCAATAAGTGATTTTGTGTCATTGGTTGAACATTTAGGTCATTTCCGTCATCCTTGGACTTATTCTAATTCAATTAGGGTTTTTAACCAATCTTGTGGATCCAAAAAGTGATTTTATGTCATTGGTTGAACATTTAGGTCATTTTCGTGCTGCTTTGACTTATTCTAATCCAATTAGGGTTTTTAACCTATCTTGTGCATCCAAAAAGTGATTTTATTTCATTGGTTGAACATTTAGGTCATTTTCGTCATCCTTTGACTTATTCTAATCCAATTAGTGTTTTTAACCAATCCTGTGCATCCAATAAGTGAATTTGTGTCATTGGTTGAACATTTAGGTCATTTTCGTCCTCCTTCAACTTATTCTAATCCAATTAGGATTTTTAATCAATCTTGTGCATCCAATAAGTGATTTTGTGTCATTGGTTGAACATTTAGGTCATTTTCGTCCTCCCTAGCGTTATTCTAATCATATTAGGGTTTTTAACCAATCTTGTGCATCCAATAAGTGATTTTGTGTCCTTGGTTGAACATTTAGGTCATTTTCGTCATCCTTGGACTTATTCTAATCGAATTAGGGTTTTAACCAATCTTGTGCATCCAATAAGTGATTTTGTGTCATTGGTTGAACATTTAGGTCATTTCCGTCATCCTTGGACTTATTCTAATTCAATTAGGGTTTTTAACCAATCTTGTGGATCCAAAAAGTGATTTTATTTCATTGGTTGAACATTTAGGTCATTTTCGTCATCCTTTGACTTATTCTAATCCAATTAGGGTTTTTAACCAATCCTGTGCATCCAATAAGTGATTTTATGTCATTGGTTGAACATTTAGGTCATTTTCGTCCTCGTTCGACTTATTCTAATCCAATTAGGATTTTTAATCAATCTTGTGCATCCAATAAGTGATTTTGTGTCATTGGTTGAACATTTAGGTCATTTTCGTCCTCCCTAGCGTTATTCTAATCATATTAGGGTTTTTAACCAATCTTGTGCATCCAATAAGTGATTTTGTGTCCTTGGTTGAACATTTAGGTAATTTTCGTCATCCTTGGACTTATTCTAATCGAATTAGGGTTTTAACCAATCTTGTGCATCCAATAAGTGATTTTGTGTCATTGGTTGAACATTTATGTCATTTCCGTCATCCTTGGACTTATTCTAATTCAATTAGGGTTTTTAACCAATCTTGTGGATCCAAAAAGTGATTTTATGTCATTGGTTGAACATTTAGGTCATTTTCGTGCTGCTTTGACTTATTCTAATCCAATTAGGGTTTTTAACCAATCTTGTGCATCCAATAAGTGATATTATGTCATTGGTTGAACATTTTGGTCATTTTCGTCATCCTTGGACTTATTCTAATCGAATTAGTGTTTTTAACCAATCTTGTGCATCCAATAAGTGAATTTGTGTCCTTGGTTGAACATTTAGGTCATTTTCGTCATCCTTGGACTTATTCTAATACAATTAGGGTTTTTAACCAATCTTGTGCACCCAATAAGTGATTTTGTGTCATTGGTTGAACATTTAGGTCATTTTCGTCCTCCCTATGCTTATTTTAATCATATTAGGGTTTTTAACCAATCTTGTGCATCCAATAAGTGATTTTGTGTCCTTGGTTGAACATTTAGGTCATTTTCGTCATCCTTGGACTTATTCTAATCGAATTAGGGTTTTAACCAATCTTGTGCATCCAATAAGTGATTTTGTGTCATTGGTTGAACATTTAGGTCATTTCCGTCATCCTTGGACTTATTCTAATTCAATTAGGGTTTTTAACCAATCTTGTGGATCCAAAAAGTGATTTTATGTCATTGGTTGAACATTTAGGTCATTTTCGTGCTGCTTTGACTTATTCTAATCCAATTAGGGTTTTTAACCTATCTTGTGCATCCAATAAGTGATATTATGTCATTGGTTGAACATTTTGGTCATTTTCGTCATCCTTGGACTTATTCTAATCGAATTAGTGTTTTTAACCAATCTTGTGCATCCAATAAGTGAATTTGTGTCCTTGGTTGAACATTTAGGTCATTTTCGCCATCCTTGGACTTATTCTAATACAATTAGGGTTTTTAACCAATCTTGTGCACCCAATAAGTGATTTTGTGTCATTGGTTGAACATTTAGGTCATTTTCGTCCTCCCTATGCTTATTTTAATCATATTAGGGTTTTTAACCAATCTTGTGCATCCAATAAGTGATTTTGTGTCCTTGGTTGAACATTTAGGTCATTTTCGTCATCCTTGGAATTATTCTAATCGAATTAGGGTTTTTAACCAATCTTGTGCATCCAATAAGTGATTTTGTGTCATTGGTTGAACATTTAGGTCATTTTCGTCATCCTTTGACTTATTCTAATCCAATTAGGGTTTTTAACCAATCTTGTGCATCCAATAAGTGATTTTGTGTCATTGGTTGAACATTTAGGTCATTTTCGTCATCCTTGGACTTATTCTAATACAATTAAGGTTTTTCACCAATCTTGTGCATCCAATAAGTGATTTAATTTCATTGGTTGAACATTTAGGTCATTTTCGTCATCCTTTGACTTATTCTAATCCAATTAGGGTTTTTAACCAATCCTGTGCATCCAATAAGTGATTTTATGTCATTGGTTGAACATTTAGGTCATTTTCGTCCTCCTTCGACTTATTCTAATCCAATTAGGATTTTTAATCAATCTTGTGCATCCAATAAGTGATTTTGTGTCATTGGTTGAACATTTAGGTCATTTTCGTCCTCCCTAGCGTTATTCTAATCATATTAGGGTTTTTAACCAATCTTGTGCATCCAATAAGTGATTTTGTGTCCTTGGTTGAACATTTAGGTCATTTTCGTCATCCTTGGACTTATTCTAATCGAATTAGGGTTTTAACCAATCTTGTGCATCCAATAAGTGATTTTGTGTCATTGGTTGAACATTTAGGTCATTTCCGTCATCCTTGGACTTATTCTAATTCAATTAGGGTTTTTAACCAATCTTGTGGATCCAAAAAGTGATTTTATGTCATTGGTTGAACATTTAGGTCATTTTCGTGCTGCTTTGACTTATTCTAATCCAATTAGGGTTTTTAACCAATCTTGTGCATCCAATAAGTGATATTATGTCATTGGTTGAACATTTAGGTCATTTTCGTCATCCTTGGACTTATTCTAATCGAATTAGTGTTTTTAACCAATCTTGTGCATCCAATAAGTGAATTTGTGTCCTTGGTTGAACATTTAGGTCATTTTCGTCATCCTTGGACTTATTCTAATACAATTAGGGTATTTAACCAATCTTGTGCACCCAATAAGTGATTTTATGTCATTGGTTGAACATTTAGGTCATTTTCGTGCTACTTTGACTTATTCTAATCCAATTAGGGTTTTTAACCAATCTTGTGCATCCAATAAGTGATTTTATTTCATTGGTTGAACATTTAGGTCATTTTCGTCATCCTTTGACTTATTCTAATCCAATTAGGGTTTTTAACCAATCCTGTGCATCCAATAAGTGATTTTATGTCATTGGTTGAACATTTAGGTCTTTTTCGTCATCCTTTGTCTTATTCTAATCCAATTAGGGTTTTAACCAATCTGGTGCATCCAATAAGTGATTTTGTGTCATTGGTTGAACATTTAGGTCATTTTCATTCTCCTTCGACTTATTCTAATCCAATTAGGGTTTTTAATCAATCTTGTGCATCCAATAAGTGATTTTGTGTCATTGGTTGAACATTTAGGTCATTTTCGTCCTCCCTAGGCTTATTCTAATCATATTAGGGTTTTTAACCAATCTTGTGCATCCAATAAGTGATTTGTGTCCTTGGTTGAACATTTAGGTCATTTTCGTCATCCTTGGACTTATTCTAATCGAATTAGGGTTTTTAACCAATCTTGTGCATCCAATAAGTGATTTTGTGTCATTGGTTGAACATTTAGGTCATTTTCGTCCTCCCTAAGCTTATTTTAATCATATTAGGGTTTTTAACCAATCTTGTGCATCCAATAAGTGATTTTGTGTCCTTGGTTGAACATTTAGGTCATTTTCGTCATCCTCGGACTTATTCTAATTGAATTAGGGTTTTTAACCAATCTTATGCATCCAATAAGTGATTTTGTGTCATTGGTTGAACATTTAGGTCATTTTTGTAATCCTTTGACTTATTCTAATCCAATTAGGGTTTTGAACCAATCTTGTGCATCCAATAAGTGATTTTATGTCATTTGTTGAACATTTAGGTCATTTTCGTCATCCTTTGACTTATTCTAATCCAATTAGGGTTTTTAACCAATCTTGTGCATCCAATAAGTGATTTTGTGTCATTGGTTGAACATTTAGGTCATTTTTGTAATCCTTTGACTTATTCTAATCCAATTAGGGTTTTGAACCAATCTTGTGCATCCAATAAGTGATTTTATGTCATTTGTTGAACATTTAGGTCATTTTCGTCATCCTTTGACTTATTCTAATCCAATTAGGGTTTTTAACCAATCTTGTGCATCCAATAAGTGATTTTGTGTCATTGGTTGAACATTTAGGTCATTTTCGTCCTCCTTCGCCTTATTCTAATCCAATTAGGGTTTTTAATCAATCTTGTGCATCCAATAAGTGATTTTGTGTCATTGGTTGAACATTTAGGTCATTTTCGTCCTCCCAAGGGTTATTCTAATCATATTAGGGTTTTTAACCAATCTTGTGCATCAAATAAGTGATTTTGTGTCCTTGGTTGAACATTTAGATCATTTTCATCATCGTTGGACTTATTCTAATCGAATTAGGGTTTTTAACCAATCTTGTGCATCCAATAAGTGATTTTATTTCATTGGTTGAACATTTAGGTCATTTTCGTCATCCTTTGACTTATTCTAATCCAATTAGGGTTTTTAACCAATCTTGTGCATCCAATAAGTGATTTTATGTCATTGGTTGAACATTTAGGTCATTTTCGTCATCCTTTGACTTATTCTAATCGAATTAGGGTTTTTAACCAATCTTGTGCATCCAATAAGTGATTTTGTGTCATTGGTTGAACATTTAGGTCATTTTCGTCATCCTTGGACTTATTCTAATCGAATTAGGGTTTTTAACCAATCTTATGCATCCAATAAGTGATTTTGTGTCATTGGTTGAACATTTAGGTCATTTTTGTAATCCTTTGACTTATTCTAATCCAATTAGGGTTTTTAACCAATCTTGTGCATCCAATAAGTGATTTTATGTCATTTGTTGAACATTTAGGTCATTTTCGTCATCCTTTGACTTATTCTAATCCAATTAGGGTTTTTAACCAATCTTGTGCATCCAATAAGTGATTTTGTGTCATTGGTTGAACATTTAGGTCATTTTCGTCCTCCTTCGCCTTATTCAAATCCAATTAGGGTTTTTAATCAATCTTGTGCATCCAATAAGTGATTTTGTGTCATTGGTTGAACATTTAGGTCATTTTCGTCCTCCCAAGGGTTATTCTAATCATATTAGGGTTTTTAACCAATCTTGTGCATCCAATAAGTGATTTTGTGTCCTTGATTGAACATATAGGTCATTTACATCATCGTTGGACTTATTCTAATCGAATTAGGGTTTTTAACCAATCTTGTGCATCCAAAAAGTGATTTTATTTCATTGGTTGAACATTTAGGTCATTTTCGTCATCCTTTGACTTATTCTAATCCAATTAGGGTTTTTAACCAATCCTGTGCATCCAATAAGTGATTTTATGTCATTGGTTGAACATTTAGGTCATTTTCGTCCTCCTTCGACTTATTCTAATCCAATTAGGATTTTTAATCAATCTTGTGCATCCAATAAGTGATTTTGTGTCATTGGTTGAACATTTAGGTCATTTTCGTCCTCCCTAGCGTTATTCTAATCATATTAGGGTTTTTAACCAATCTTGTGCATCCAATAAGTGATTTTGTGTCCTTGGTTGAACATTTAGGTCATTTTCGTCATCCTTGGACTTATTCTAATCGAATTAGGGTTTTAACCAATCTTGTGCATCCAATAAGTGATTTTGTGTCATTGGTTGAACATTTATGTCATTTCCGTCATCCTTGGACTTATTCTAATTCAATTAGGGTTTTTAACCAATCTTGTGGATCCAAAAAGTGATTTTATGTCATTGGTTGAACATTTAGGTCATTTTCGTGCTGCTTTGACTTATTCTAATCCAATTAGGGTTTTTAACCAATCTTGTGCATCCAATAAGTGATATTATGTCATTGGTTGAACATTTTGGTCATTTTCGTCATCCTTGGACTTATTCTAATCGAATTAGTGTTTTTAACCAATCTTGTGCATCCAATAAGTGAATTTGTGTCCTTGGTTGAACATTTAGGTCATTTTCGTCATCCTTGGACTTATTCTAATACAATTAGGGTTTTTAACCAATCTTGTGCACCCAATAAGTGATTTTGTGTCATTGGTTGAACATTTAGGTCATTTTCGTCCTCCCTATGCTTATTTTAATCATATTAGGGTTTTTAACCAATCTTGTGCATCCAATAAGTGATTTTGTGTCCTTGGTTGAACATTTAGGTCATTTTCGTCATCCTTGGACTTATTCTAATCGAATTAGGGTTTTAACCAATCTTGTGCATCCAATAAGTGATTTTGTGTCATTGGTTGAACATTTAGGTCATTTCCGTCATCCTTGGACTTATTCTAATTCAATTAGGGTTTTTAACCAATCTTGTGGATCCAAAAAGTGATTTTATGTCATTGGTTGAACATTTAGGTCATTTTCGTGCTGCTTTGACTTATTCTAATCCAATTAGGGTTTTTAACCTATCTTGTGCATCCAATAAGTGATATTATGTCATTGGTTGAACATTTTGGTCATTTTCGTCATCCTTGGACTTATTCTAATCGAATTAGTGTTTTTAACCAATCTTGTGCATCCAATAAGTGAATTTGTGTCCTTGGTTGAACATTTAGGTCATTTTCGTCATCCTTGGACTTATTCTAATCGAATTAGGGTTTTAACCAATCTTGTGCATCCAATAAGTGATTTTGTGTCATTGGTTGAACATTTAGGTCATTTCCGTCATCCTTGGACTTATTCTAATTCAATTAGGGTTTTTAACCAATCTTGTGGATCCAAAAAGTGATTTTATGTCATTGGTTGAACATTTAGGTCATTTTCGTGCTGCTTTGACTTATTCTAATCCAATTAGGGTTTTTAACCAATCTTGTGCATCCAATAAGTGATATTATGTCATTGGTTGAACATTT
>JBBPBQ010000002.1:31508055-31520426 GCA_037974755.1 Cicer yamashitae | reverse complement strand
TCATCCTTGGACTTATTCTAATCGAATTAGGGTTTTTAACCAATCTTGTCCATCCAATAAGTGATTTTGTGTCAGTGGTTGAACATTTAGGTCATTTTCGTCCTCCCTAGGCTTATTCTAATCATATTAGGGTTTTTAACCAATCTTGTGCATCCAATAAGTGATTTTATATCCTTGGTTGAACATTTAGGTCATTTTCGTCATCCTTGGACTTATTCTAATTGAATTAGGGTTTTTAACCAATGTTGTGCATCAATAAGTGATTTTCTGTCATTGGTTGAACATTTAGGTCATTTTCCTCATCCTTGGACTTATTCTAATCGAATTAGGGTTTTTAACCAATCTTGTGCATCCAATAAGTGATTGTATGTCATTGGTTGAACATTTAAGTCATTTTCGTGCTGCTTTGATTTATTCTAATCCAATTAGGGTTTTTAACCAATCTTGTCCATCCAATAAGTGATTTTATTTCATTGGTTGAACATTTAGGTCATTTTCGTCATCCTTTGACTTATTCCAATCCAATTAGGGTTTTTAACCAATCCTGTGCATCCAATAAGTGATTTAATGTCATTGGTTGAACATTTAGGTCATTTTCGTCATACTTTGACTTATTCTAATCCAATTAGGGTTTTTAACCAATCCTGTGCATCCAATAAGTGATTTAATGTCATTGGTTGAACATTTAGGTCATTTTCATTCTCCTTCGACTTATTCTAATCCAATTAGGGTTTTTAATCAATCTTGTGTATCCAATAAGTGATTGTGTCATTGGTTGAACATTTAGGTCATTTTCTTCCTCCCTAGGCTTATTCTAATCATATTAGGGTTTTTAACTAATCTTGTGCATCCAATAAGTAAATTTGTGTCCTTGGTTGAACATTTAGGTCATTTTCGTCATCCTTTGACTTATTCTAATCGAATTACGGTTTTTAACCAATCTTGTGCATCCAATAAGTGAATTTGTGTCCTTGGTTGAACATTTAGGTCATTTTCGTCATCCTTTGACTTATTCTAATCCAATTAGGGTTTTTAACCAATCTGGTGCATCCGATAAGTGATTTTGTGTCATTGGTTGAACATTTAGGTCATTTTCATTTTCCTTCGACTTATTCTAATCCAATCAGGGTTTTTAATCAATCTTGTGCATCCAATAAGTGATTTTGTGTCATAGGTTGAACATTTAGGTCGATTTCGTCCTCCCTAGGCTTATTCTAATCATATTAGGGTTTTTAACCAATCTTGTGCATCCAATAAGTGATTTTGTGTCCTTGGTTGAACATTTAGGTAATTTTTGTCATCCTTTGACTCATTCTAATCCAATTAGGGTTTTTAACCAATCTTGTGCATCCAATAAGTGATTTAATGTCATTGGTTGAACACTTAGGTCATTTTCGTCATCCTTTGACTTATTCTAATCCAATTAGGGTTTTTAACCAATCTTGTGCATCCAATAAGTGATTTTGTGTCATTGGTATAACATTTAGGTCATTTTCGTCCTCCTTCGACTTATTCTAATCCAATTAGGGTTTTTAATCAATCTTGTGCATCCAATAAGTGATTTTGTGTCATTGGTTGAACATTTAGGTCATTTTCGTCCTCCCTAGGGTTATTCTAATCATATTAGGGTTTTTAACCAATCTTGTGCATCCAATAAGTGATTTTGTGTCCTTGGTTGAACATTTAGGTCATTTTCGTCATCCTTGGACTTATTCTAATCGAATTAAGATTTTTAACCAATCTTGTGCATCCAATAAGTGATTTTGTGTCATTGGTTGAACATTTAGGTCATTTTCGTCATCCTTGGACTTATTCTAATTCAATTAGGGTTTTTAACCAATCTTGTGCATCCAATAAGTGATTTTATGTCATCGGTTGAACATTTAAGTCATTTTCGTGCTGCTTTGACTTATTCTAATCCAATTAGGGTTTTAAACCAATTTTGTGCATCCAATAAGTGATTTAATGTCATTGGTTGAACATTTAGGTCATTTTCGTCATCCTTTGACTTATTCTAATCCAATTAGGGTTTTTAACCAGTCTCGTGCATCCAATAAGTGATTTTGTGTCCTTGGTTGAACATTTAGGTCATTTTCATTCTCCTTCGACTTATTCTAACCCAATTAGGGTTTTTAATCAATCTAGTGCATCCAATAAGTGATTTTGTGTGATTGGTTGAACATTTAGGTCATTTTCGTCCTCCCAAGGCTAATTCTAATCATATTAGGGTTTTTAACCAATCTTGTGCATCCAATAAGTGAATTTCTGTCCTTGGTTGAACATTTAGGTTATTTTCGTCATCCTTGGACTTATTCTAATCGAATTAGGGTTTTTAACCAATCTTGTGCATCCAATAAGTGATTTTGTGTCATTGGTTGAACATTTAGGTCATTTTCGTACTCCCTAGGCTTATTCTAATCATATTAGGGTTTTTAACCAATCTTGTGCATCCAATAAGTGATTTTGTGTCCTTTGTTGAACATTTAGGTCATTTTCGTCATCCTTGGACTTATTCTAATCGAATTAGGGTTTTTAACCAATCTTATGCATCCAATAAGTGATTATGTGTCATTGGTTGAACATTTAGGTAATTTTCGTCCTCCTTCGACTTATTCTAATCCAATTAGGGTTTTTAATCAATCTTGTGCATCCAATAAGTGATTTTGTGTCATTGGTTGAACATTTAGGTCATTTTCGTCCTCCCAAGGGTTATTCTAATCATATTAGGGTTTTTAACCAATCTTGTGCATCCAATAAGTGATTTTGTGTCATTGGTTGAACATTTAGGTCATTTTCGTCATCCTTGGACTTATTCTAATTCAATTAGGGTTTTTAACCAATCTTGTGCATCCAATAAGTGAGTTTATGTCATTGGTTGAACATTTAGGTCATTTTCGTCATCCTTCGACTTATTCTAATCTAATTAGGGTTTTTAATCAATCTTGTGCATCCAATAAGTGATTTTGTGTCATTGGTTGAACATTTAGGTCATTTTCGTCCTCCCTAGGCTTATTCTAATCATATTAGGGTTTTTAACCAATCTTGTGCATCCAATAAGTGATTTGTGTCCTTGGTTGAACATTTAGGTCATTTTCGTCATCCTTGGACTTATTCTAATCGAATTAGGGTTTTTAACCAATCTTGTGCATCCAATAAGTGATTTTGTGTCATTGGTTGAACATTTAGGTCATTTTCGTCATCCCTAGGCTTATTCTAATCATATTAGGGTTTATAACCAATCTTGTGCATCCAATAAGTGATTTTGTGTCCTTGGTTGAACATTTAGGTCATTTTCGTCATCCTTGGACTTATTCTAATCGAATTAAGATTTTTAACCAATCTTGTGCATCCAATAAGTGATTTTGTGTCATTGGTTGAACATTTAGGTCATTTTCATCATCCATGGACTTATTCTAATTCAATTAGGGTTTTTAACCAATCTTGTGCATCCAATAAGTGATTTTATGTCATTAGTTGAACATTTAAGTCATTTTCGTGCTGCTTTGACTTATTCTAATCCAATTAGGGTTTTAAACCAATTTTGTGCATCCAATAAGTGATTTAATGTCATTGGTTGAACATTTAGGTCATTTTCGTCATCCTTTGACTTATTCTAATCCAATTAGGGTTTTTAACCAATCTGGTGCATCCAATAAGTGATTTTGTGTCATTGGTTGAACATTTAGGTCATTTTCATTCTCCTTCGACTTATTCTAACCCAATTAGGGTTTTTAATCAATCTTGTGCATCCAATAAGTGATTTTGTGTGATTGGTTGAACATTTAGGTCATTTTCGTCCTCCCAAGGCTAATTCTAATCATATTAGGGTTTTTAACCAATCTTGTGCATCCAATAAGTGAATTTCTGTCCTTGGTTGAACATTTAGGTTATTTTCGTCATCCTTGGACTTATTCTAATCGAATTAGGGTTTTTAACCAATCTTGTGCATCCAATAAGTGATTTTGTGTCATTGGTTGAACATTTAGGTCATTTTCGTACTCCCTAGGCTTATTCTAATCATATTAGGGTTTTTAACCAATCTTGTGCATCCAATAAGTGATTTTGTGTCCTTTGTTGAACATTTAGGTCATTTTCGTCATCCTTGGACTTATTCTAATCGAATTAGGGTTTTTAACCAATCTTATGCATCCAATAAGTGATTTTGTGTCATTGGTTGAACATTTAGGTCATTTTTGTAATCCTTTGACTTATTCTAATCCAATTAGGGTTTTTAACCAATCTTGTGCATCCAATAAGTGATTTTATGTCATTGGTTGAACATTTAGGTCATTTTCGTCATCCTTTGACTTATTCTAATCCAATTAGGGTTTTTAACCAATCTTGTGCATCCAATAAGTGATTATGTGTCATTGGTTGAACATTTAGGTAATTTTCGTCCTCCTTCGACTTATTCTAATCCAATTAGGGTTTTTAATCAATCTTGTGCATCCAATAAGTGATTTTGTGTCATTGGTTGAACATTTAGGTCATTTTCGTCCTCCCAAGGGTTATTCTAATCATATTAGGGTTTTTAACCAATCTTGTGCATCCATTAAGTGATTTTGTGTCCTTGGTTGAACATTTAGGTCATTTTCGTCATCCTTGGACTTATTCTAATCGAATTAGGGTTTTTAACCAATCTTGTGCATTCAATAAGTGATTTTGTGTCCTTGGTTCAACATTTAGGTCATTTTCGTCATCCTTCGACTTATTCTAATCGAATTAGGATTTTTAACCAATCTTGTGCATCCAATAAGTGATTTTATGTCATTGGTTGAACATTTAAGTCATTTTCGTCCTCCTTCGACTTATTCTAATCCAAATAGGGTTTTTAACCAATCTTGTGCATCCAATAAGTTATTTAATGTCATTGGTTGAACATTTAGGTCATTTTCGTCATCCTTTGACTTATTCTAATCCAATTAGGGTTTTTAACCAATCTAGTGCATCCAATAAGTGATTTTGGGTCATTGGTTGAACATTTAGGTCATTTTCAATCTCCTTCGACTTATTCTAATCCAATTAGGGTTTTTAATCAATCTTGTGCATCCAATAAGTGATTTTGTGTCATTGGTTGAACATTTAGGTCATTTTCATCCTCCCTAGGCTAATTCTAATCATATTAGGGTTTTTAACCAATCTTGTGCATCCAATAAGTTATTTAATGTCATTGGTTGAACATTTAGGTCATTTTCGTCATCCTTGGACTTATTCTAATCGAATTAGGATTTTTAACCAATCTTGTGCATCCAATAAGTGATTTTGTGTCATTGGTTGAACATTTAGGTCATTTTCGTCATCCTTGGACTTATTCTAATTCAATTAGGGTTTTTAACCAATCTTGTGCATCCAATAAGTGATTTTGTGTCATTGGTTGAACATTTAGGTCATTTTCATTCTCCTTCGACTTATTCTAATCCAATTAGGGTTTTTAATCAATCTTGTGCATCCAATAAGTGATTTTGTGTCATTGGTTGAACATTTAGGTCATTTTCGTCCTCCCTAGGCTTATTCTAATCATATTAGGGTTTTTAACCAATCTTGTGCATCCATTAAGTGATTTTGTGTCCTTGGTTGAACATTTAGGTCATTTTCGTCATCCTTGGACTTATTCTAATCGAATTAGGGTTTTTAACCAATCTTGTGCATTCAATAAGTGATTTTGTGTCCTTGGTTCAACATTTAGGTCATTTTCGTCATCCTTCGACTTATTCTAATCGAATTAGGATTTTTAACCAATCTTGTGCATCCAATAAGTGATTTTATGTCATTGGTTGAACATTTAAGTCATTTTCGTCCTCCTTCGACTTATTCTAATCCAATTAGGGTTTTTAACCAATCTTGTGCATCCAATAAGTTATTTAATGTCATTGGTTGAACATTTAGGTCATTTTCGTCATCCTTTGACTTATTCTAATCCAATTAGGGTTTTTAACCAATCTAGTGCATCCAATAAGTGATTTTGGGTCATTGGTTGAACATTTAGGTCATTTTCAATCTCCTTCGACTTATTCTAATCCAATTAGGGTTTTTAATCAATCTTGTGCATCCAATAAGTGATTTTGTGTCATTGGTTGAACATTTAGGTCATTTTCATCCTCCCTAGGCTAATTCTAATCATATTAGGGTTTTTAACCAATCTTGTGCATCCAATAAGTTATTTAATGTCATTGGTTGAACATTTAGGTCATTTTCGTCATCCTTGGACTTATTCTAATCGAATTAGGATTTTTAACCAATCTTGTGCATCCAATAAGTGATTTTGTGTCATTGGTTGAACATTTAGGTCATTTTCGTCATCCTTGGACTTATTCTAATTCAATTAGGGTTTTTAACCAATCTTGTGCATCCAATAAGTGATTTTGTGTCATTGGTTGAACATTTAGGTCATTTTCATTCTCCTTCGACTTATTCTAATCCAATTAGGGTTTTTAATCAATCTTGTGCATCCAATAAGTGATTTTGTGTCATTGGTTGAACATTTAGGTCATTTTCGTCCTCCCTAGGCTTATTCTAATCATATTAGGGTTTTTAACCAATCTTGTGCATCCAATAAGTGATTTTGTGTCCTTGGTTGAACATTTAGGTCATTTTCGTCATCCTTGGACTTATTTTAATCGAATTAGGGTTTTTAACCAATCTTGTCCATCCAATAAGTGATTTTGTGTCATTGGTTGAACATTTAGGTCATTTTCGTCCTCCCTAGGTTTATTCTAATCATATTAGGGTTTTTAACCAATCTTGTGCATCCAATAAGTGATTTTGTGTCCTTGGTTGAACATTTAGGTCATTTTCGTCATCCTTGGACTTATTCTAATTGAATTAGGGTTTTCAACCAATGTTGTGCATCCAATAAGTGATTTTCTGTCATTGGTTGAACATTTAGGTCATTTTCCTCATCCTTGGACTTATTCTAATTCAATTAGGGTTTTTAACCAATCTTGTGCATCCAATAAGTGATTTTATGTCATTGGTTGAACATTTAGGTCATTTTCGTGCTGCTTTGACTTATTCTAATCCAATTAGGATTTTTAACCAATCTTGTCCATCCAATAAGTGATTTTATTTCATTGGTTGAACATTTAGGTCATTTTCGTCATCCTTTGACTTATTCCAATCCAATTAGGGTTTTTAACCAATCCTGTGCATCCAATAAGAGATTTAATGTCATTGGTTGAACATTTAGGTCATTTTCGTCATACTTTGACTTATTCTAATCCAATTAGCGTTTTCAACCAATCTGGTGCATCCGATAAGTGATTTTGTGTCATTGGTTGAACATTTAGGTCATTTTCATTCTCCTTCGACTTATTCTAATCCAATTAGGGTTTTTAATCAATCTTGTGCATCCAATAAGTGATTTTGTGTCATTGGTTGAACATTTAGGTCATTTTCGTCCTCCCTAGGCTTATTCTAATCATATTAGGGTTTTTAACCGATCTTGTGCATCCAATAAGTGATTTTGTGTCCTTGGTTGAACATTTAGGTCATTTTCGTCATCCTTGGACTTATTTTAATCGAATTAGGGTTTTTAACCAATCTTGTCCATCCAATAAGTGATTTTGTGTCATTGGTTGAACACTTAGGTCATTTTCGTCATCCTTGTACTTATTCTAATTCAATTAGGGTTTTTAACCAATCTTGTGCATCCAATAAGTGATTTTGTGTCATTGGTTGAACATTTAGGTCATTTTCATTCTCCTTCGACTTATTCTAATCCAATTAGGGTTTTTAATCAATCTTGTGCATCCAATAAGTGATTTTGTGTCATTGGTTGAACATTTAGGTCATTTTTGTCCTCCCTAGGCTTATTCTAATCATATTAGGGTTTTTAACCAATCTTGTGCATCCAATAAGTGATTTTGTGTCCTTGGTTGAACATTTAGGTCATTTTCGTCATCCTTGGACTTATTTTAATCGAATTAGGGTTTTTAACCAATCTTGTCCATCCAATAAGTGATTTTGTGTCATTGGTTGAACATTTAGGTCATTTTCGTCCTCCCTAGGCTTATTCTAATCATATTAGGGTTTTTAACCAATCTTGTGCATCCAATAAGTGATTTTGTGTCCTTGGTTGAACATTTAGGTCATTTTCGTCATCCTTGGACTTATTCTAATTGAATTAGGGTTTTCAACCAATGTTGTGCATCCAATAAGTGATTTTCTGTCATTGGTTGAACATTTAGGTCATTTTCCTCATCCTTGGACTTATTCTAATTCAATTAGGGTTTTTAACCAATCTTGTGCATCCAATAAGTGATTTTATGTCATTGGTTGAACATTTAGGTCATTTTCGTGCTGCTTTGACTTATTCTAATCCAATTAGGGTTTTTAACCAATCTTGTGCATCCAATAAGTGATTTTATGTCATTGGTTGAACATTTAGGTCATTTTCATCATCCTTCGACTTATTCTAATCCAATTAGGGTTTTTAACCAATCTTGTGCATCCAATAAGTGATTTTGTGTCATTGATTGAACATTTAGGTCTTTTTCGTCCTCCTTCGACTTATTCTAATCCAATTAGGGTTTTTAACCAATCTTGTGCATCCAATAAGTGATTTTGTGACATTGGTTGAACATTTAGGTCTTTTTCATCATCCTTCGACTTATTCTAATCCAATTAGGGTTTTTAACCAATCTTGTGCATCAAATAAGTGATTTTGTGTCATTGGTTGAACATTTAGGTCATTTTCGTCATCCTTCGACTTATTCTAATCCAATTAGGGTTTTTAACCAATCTTGTGCATCCAATAAGTGATTTTGTGTCATTGGTTGAACATTTAGGTCATTTTCATTCCCCTTCGATTTATTCAAATCCAATTAGGGTTTTTAATCAATCTTGTGGCATCCAATAAGTGATTTTGTGTCATTGGTTGAACATTTAGGTCATTTTCGTCCTCCCTAGGCTTATTCTAATCATATTAGGGTTTTTAACCAATCTTGTGCATCCAATAAGTGATTTTGTGTCCTTGGTTGAACATTTAGGTCATTTTCGTCATCCTTGGACTTATTCTAATCGAATTAGGGTTTTTAACCAATCTTGTGCATCCAATAAGTGATTTTATGTCATTGGTTGAACATTTAGGTCATTTTCGTCATCCTTTGACTTATTCTAATCCAATTAGGGTTTTTAACCAATCCTGTGCATCCAATAAGTGATTTTATGTCATTGGTTGAACATTTAGGTCATCTTCGTCATCCTTTGACTTATTCTAATCTAATTAGGGTTTTTAACAAATCTGGTGCATCCAATAAGTGATTTTGTGTCGTTGGTTGAACATTTAGGTCATTTTCATTCTCCTTCGACTTATTCTAATTCAATTAGGGTTTTTAACCAATCCTGTGCCTCCAATAAGTGATTTTATGTCATTGGTTGAACATTTAGGTCATTTTCGTCATCCTTTGACTTATTCTAATCGAATTAGGGTTTTTAACCAATCTTGTTCATCCAATAAGTGATTTTGTGTCCTTGGTTGAACATTTAGGTCATTTTCGTCATCCTTGGACTTATTCTAATCGAATTAGGATTTTTAACCAATCTTGTGCATCCAATTAGTGATTTTGTGTCATTGGTTGAACATTTAGGTCATTTTCGTCATCCTTGGACTTATTCTAATTCAATTAGGGATTTTAACCAATCTTGTGCATCCAATAAGTGATTTTGTGTCATTGGTTGAACATTTAGGTCATTTTCATTCTCTTTCGACTTATTCTAATCCAATTAGGGTTTTTAATCAATCTTGTGCATCCAATAAGTGATTTTGTGTCATTGGTTGAACATTTAGGTCATTTTCGTCCTCCCTAGGCTTATTCTAATCATATTAGGGTTTTTAACCAATCTTGTGCATCCAATAAGTGATTTTGTGTCCTTGGTTGAACATTTAGGTCATTTTCGTCATCCTTGGACTTATTCTAATCGAATTAGGGTTTTTAACCAATCTTATGCATCCAATAAGTGATTTTGTGTCATTGGTTGAACATTTAGGTCATTTTTGTCATCCTTTGACTTATTCTAATCCAATTAGGGTTTTTAACCAATCTTGTGCATCCAATAAGTGATTTTGTGTCATTGGTTGAACATTTAGGTCATTTTCGTTCTCCTTCGACTTATTCTAATCCAATTAGGGTTTTTAATCAATCTTGTGCATCCAATAAGTGATTTTGTGTCATTGGTTGAACATTTAGGTCATTTTCGTCCTCCCTAGGCTTATTCTAATCATATTAGGGTTTTTAACCGATCTTGTGCATCCAATAAGTGATTTTGTGTCCTTGGTTGAACATTTAGGTCATTTTCGTCATCCTTGGACTTATTTTAATCGAATTAGGGTTTTTAACCAATCTTGTCCATCCAATAAGTGATTTTGTGTCATTGGTTGAACACTTAGGTCATTTTCGTCATCCTTGTACTTATTCTAATTCAATTAGGGTTTTTAACCAATCTTGTGCATCCAATAAGTGATTTTGTGTCATTGGTTGAACATTTAGGTCATTTTCATTCTCCTTCGACTTATTCTAATCCAATTAGGGTTTTTAATCAATCTTGTGCATCCAATAAGTGATTTTGTGTCATTGGTTGAACATTTAGGTCATTTTCGTCCTCCCTAGGCTTATTCTAATCATATTAGGGTTTTTAACCAATCTTGTGCATCCAATAAGTGGTTTTGTGTCCTTGGTTGAACATTTAGGTCATTTTCGTCATCCTTGGACTTATTCTAATCGAATTAGGGTTTTTAACCAATCTTGTCCATCCAATAAGTGATTTTGTGTCATTGGTTGAACATTTAGGTCATTTTCGTTCTCCCTTGGCTTATTCTAATCATATTAGGGTTTTTAACCAATCTTGTGCATCCAATAAGTGATTGTGTGTCCTTGGTTGAACATTTAGGTCATTTTCGTCATCCTTGGACTTATTCTAACTGAATTAGTGTTTTCAACCAATGTTGTGCATCCAATAAGTGATTTTCTGTCATTGGTTGAACATTTAGGTCATTTTCCTCATCCTTGGACTTATTCTAATTCAATTAGGGTTTTTAACCAATCTTGTGCATCCAATAAGTGATTTTATGTCATTGGTTGAACATTTAGGTCATTTTCGTGCTACTTTGACTTATTCTAATCCAATTAGGGTTTTTAACCAATCTTGTGCGTCCAATAAGTGATTTTATTTCATTGGTTGAACATTTAGGTCATTTTCGTCATCCTTTGACTTATTCCAATCCAATTAGGGTTTTTAACCAATCCTGTGCATCCAATAAGTGATTTAATGTCATTGGTTGAACATTTAGGTCATTTTCGTCATACTTTGACTTATTCTAATCCAATTAGCGTTTTTAACCAATCTGGTGCATCCGATAAGTGATTTTGTGTCATTGGTTGAACATTTAGGTCATTTTCATTCTCCTTCGACTTATTCTAATCCAATTAGGGTTTTTAATCAATCTTGTGTATCCAATAAGTGATTTTTTGTCATTGGTTGAACATTTAGGTCATTTTCATCCTCCCTAGGCTTATTCTAATCATATTAGGGTTTTTAACTAATCTTGTGCATCCAATAAGTAAATTTGTGTCCTTGGTTGAACATTTAGGTCATTTTCGTCATCCTTTGACTTATTCTAATCGAATTAGGGTTTTTAACCAATCTTGTGCATCCAATAAGTGAATTTGTGTCCTTGGTTGAACATTTAGGTCATTTTCGTCATCCTTTGACTTATTCTATGCCAATTAGGGTTTTTAACCAATCTGGTGCATCCGATAAGTGATTTTGTGTCATTGGTTGAACATTTAGGTCATTTTCATTCTCCTTCGACTTATTCTAATTCAATCAGGGTTTTTAATCAATCTTGTGCATCCAATAAGTGATTTTGTGTCATTGGTTGAACATTTAGGTCGATTTCGTCCTCCCTAGGCTTATTCTAATCATATTAGGGTTTTTAACCAATCTTGTGCATCCAATAAGTGAATTTTTGTCCTTGGTTGAACATTTAGGTCATTTTCGTCATCCTTGAACTTATTCTAATCGAATTAGGGTTTTTAACCAATCTTGTGCATCCAATAAGTCATTTTGTGTCATTGGTTGAACATTTAGGTCATTTTTCGTCCTTCCTAGGCTTATTGTAATCATATTAGGGTTTTTAACCAATCTTGTGCATCCAATAAGTGATTTTGTGTCCTTGGTTGAACATTTAGGTCATTTTCGTCATCCTTGGACTTATTCTAATCGAATTAGGGTTTTTAACCAATCTTAATCATCCGATAAGTGATTTTGTGTCCTTGGTTGAACATTTAGGTCATTTTCGTCATCCTTGGACTTATTCTAATCGAATTAGGATTTTTAACCAATCTTGTGCATCCAATAAGTGATTTTGTGTC
>JBBPBQ010000002.1:31477708-31491432 GCA_037974755.1 Cicer yamashitae | reverse complement strand
CTTATTCTAATCATATTAGGGTTTTTAACCAATCTTGTGCATCCAATAAGTGAATTTTTGTCCTTGGTTGAACATTTAGGTCATTTTCGTCATCCTTGAACTTATTCTAATCGAATTAGGGTTTTTAACCAATCTTGTGCATCCAATAAGTCATTTTGTGTCATTGGTTGAACATTTAGGTCATTTTTCGTCCTTCCTAGGCTTATTGTAATCATATTAGGGTTTTTAACCAATCTTGTGCATCCAATAAGTGATTTTGTGTCCTTGGTTGAACATTTAGGTCATTTTCGTCATCCTTGGACTTATTCTAATCGAATTAGGGTTTTTAACCAATCTTAATCATCCGATAAGTGATTTTGTGTCCTTGGTTGAACATTTAGGTCATTTTCGTCATCCTTGGACTTATTCTAATCGAATTAGGATTTTTAACCAATCTTGTGCATCCAATAAGTGATTTTGTGTCATTGGTTGAACACTTAAGTCATTTTCGTCATCCTTGTACTTATTCTAATTCAATTAGGGTTTTTAACCAATCTTGTGCATCCAATAAGTGATTTTGTGTCATTGGTTGAACATTTAGGTCATTTTCATTCTCCTTCGACTTATTCTAATCCAATTAGGGTTTTTAATCAATCTTGTGCATCCAATAAGTGATTTTGTGTCATTGGTTGAACATTTAGGTCATTTTCGTCCTCCCTAGGCTTATTCTAATCATATTAGGGTTTTTAACCAATCTTGTGCATCCAATAAGTGATTTGTGTCCTTGGTTGAACATTTAGGTCATTTTCGTCATCCTTGGACTTATTCTAATCGAATTAGGGTTTTTAACCAATCTTGTGCATCCAATAAGTGATTTTGTGTCATTGGTTGAACATTTAGGTCATTTTCGTCCTCCCTAGGCTTATTCTAATCCAATTAGGGTTTTTAACCAATCTTGTGCATCCAATATGTGATTTTGTGTCATTTTGTGTCATTGGTTGAACATTTAGGTCATTTTCGTCCTCCGTAGGCTTATTCTAATCCAGTTAGGGTTTTTAACCAATCTTGTGCATCCAATATGTGATTTTGTGTCATTTTGTGTTATTGGTTGAACATTTAGGTCATTTTCGTCCTCCCTAGGCTTATTCTAATCCAATTAGGGTTTTTAACCAATCTTGTGCATCCAATATGTGATTTTATGTCATTTTGTGTCATTGGTTGAACATTTAGGTCATTTTCGTCCTGCATAGGCTTATTCTAATCCAATTAAGATTTTTAACCAATCTTGTGTATCCAATATGTGATTTTGTGTCATTGGTTGAACATTTAGGTCATTTTCGTCCTCCCTAGGCTTATTCTAATCCAATTAGGGTTTTTAACCAATCTTGTGCATCCAATATGTGATTTTGTGTCATTGGTTGAACATTTAGGTCATTTTTGTCATCCTTTGACTTATTCTAATCCAATTAGGGTTTTTAACCAATCTTGTGCATCCAATAAGTGATTTTGTGTCATTGGTTGAACATTTAGGTCATTTTCGTCATCCTTTGACTTATTCTAATCCAATTAGGGTTTTTAACCAATCTGGTGCATCCGATAAGTGATTTTGTGTCATTGGTTGAACATTAAGGTCATTTTCATTCTCCTTCGACTTATTCTAATCCAATCAGGGTTTTTAATCAATCTTGTGCATCCAATAAATCATTTTGTGTCATTGGTTAAAAATTTAGGTCATTTTTCGTCCCCCCTAGGCTTATTCTAATCATATTAGGGTTTTTAACCAATCTTGTGCATCCAATAAGTGATTTTGTGTCCTTGGTTGAACATTTAGGTCATTTTCGTCATCCTTGGACTTATTCTAATCGAATTAGGGTTGTTAACCAATCTTATGCATCCAATAAGTGATTTTGTGTCATTGGTTGAACATTAAGGTCATTTTCATTCTCCTTGGACTTATTCTAATCCAATCAGGGTTTTTAATCAATCTTGCGCATCCAATAAGTGATTTTGTGTCATTGGTTGAACATTTAGGTCATTTTCGTCCTCCCTAGGCTTATTCTAATCATATTAGGGTTTTTAACCAATCTTGTGCATCCAATAAGTGAATTTGTGTCCTTGGTTGAACATTTAGGTCATTTTCGTCATCCTTGAACTTATTCTAATCGAATTAGGGTTTTTAACCAATCTTGTGCATCCAATAAGTCATTTTGTGTCATTGGTTGAAAATTTAGGTCATTTTTCGTCCTCCCTAGGCTTATTCTAATCATATTTGGGTTTTTAACCAATCTTGTGCATCCAATAAGTGATTTTGTGTCCGTGGTTGAACATTTAGGTCATTTTCGTCATCCTTGGACTTATTCTAATCGAATTAGGGTTTTTAACCAATCTTATGCATCCAATAAGTGATTTTGTGTCATTGGTTGAACATTTAGGTCATTTTTGTCATCCTTTGACTTATTCTAATCCAATTAGGGTTTTTAACCAATCTTGTGCATCCAATAAGTGATTTTATGTCATTGGTTGAACATTTAGGTCATTTTCGTCATCCTTTGACTTATTCTAATCCAATTAGGGTTTTTAACCAATCTTGTGCATCCAACAAGTGATTTTGTGTCATTGGTTGAACATTTAGGTCATTTTCGTCCTCCTTCGACTTATTCTAATCCTATTAGGGTTTTTAATCAATCTTGTGAATCCAATAAGTGATTTTGTGTCATTGGTTGAACATTTAGGTCATTTTCGTCCTCCCTAGGGTTATTTTAATCATATTAGGGTTTTTAACCAATCTAGTGCATCCAATAAGTGATTTTGTGTCCTTGGTTGAACATTTAAGTCATTTTCGTCATCCTTGGACTTATTCTAATCGAATTAGGGTTTTTAACCAATCTTGTGCCTCCAATAAGTGATTTTGTGTCCTTGGTTGAACATTTAGGTCATTTTCGTCCTCCCCAGGCTTATTCTAATCCAATTAGAGTTTTTAACCAATCTTATGCATCTAATAAGTGATTCTGTGTCATTGGTTGAACATTTAGGTCATCTTTGTCATCCTTTGACTTATTCTAATCCAATTAGGGTTTTTAATCAATCTTTTGAATCCAATAAGTGATTTTGTGTCATTGGTTGAACATTTAGATCATTTTTGTCTTTCCTAGGCTTATTCTAATCATATTAGGGTTTTTAACCAATCTTGTGCATCCAATAAGTGATTTTGTTGCCTTGGTTGAACATTTAGGTCATTTTCGTCATCCTAGGACTTATTCTAGTCGAATTAGGGTTTTTAACCCATCTTGTGCATCCAATAAGTGGTTTTGTGTCATTGGTTGAACATTTAGGTCATTTTCGTCCTCCCTAGGCTTATTCTAATCCAATTAGAGTTTTTAACCAATCTTATGCATCCAATAAGTGATTATGTGTCATTGGTTGAATATTTAGGTCATCTTTATCATCCTTTGACTTATTCTAATCCAATTAGGGTTTTTAATCAATCTTGTGAATCCAATAAGTGATTTTGTGTCATTGGTTGAACATTTAGGTCATTTTTGTCTTTCCTAGGCTTATTCTAATCATATTAGGCTTTTTAACCAATCTTGTGCATCCAATAAGTGATTTTGTGGCCTTGGTTGAACATTTAGGTCATTTTCGTCATCCTTGGACTTATTCTAGTCGAATTAGGGTTTTTAACCCATCTTGTGCATCCAATAAGTGATTTTATGTCATTGGTTGAACATTTAGGTCATTTTCGTCATCCTTTGACTTATTCTAATCCAATTAGGGTTTTTAACCAATCTTGTGCATCCAATAAGTGATTTTGTGTCATTGGTTGAACATTTAGGTCATTTTGGTCCTCTTTCGACTTATTCTAATCCAATTAGGGTTTTTAATCAATCTTGTGCATCCAATAAGTGATTTTGTGTCATTGGTTGAACATTTAGGTCATTTTCGTCCTCCCTAGGGTTATTCTAATCATATTAGGGTTTTTAACCAATCTTGTGCATCCAATAAGTGATTTTGTGTCCTTGGTTGAACATTTAGGTCATTTTCGTCATCCTTGGACTTATTCTAATTCAATTAGGGTTTTTAACCAATCTTGTGCATCCAATAAGTGATTTTATGTCATTGGTTGAACATTTAAGTCATTTTCGTGCTGCTTTCACTTATTCTAATCCAATTAGGGTTTTAAACCAATTTTGTGCATCCAATAAGTGATTTAATGTCATTGGTTGAACATTTAGGTCATTTTCGTCATCCTTTGACTTATTCTAATCCAATTAGGGTTTTTAACCAATCTGGTGCATCCAATAAGTGATTTTGTGTCATTGGTTTAACATTTAGGTCATTTTCATTCTCCTTCGACTTATTCTAACCCAATTAGGGTTTTTAATCAATCTTGTGCAAACAATAAGTGATTTTGTGTGATTGGTTGAACATTTAGGTCATTTTCGTCCTCCCAAGGCTAATTCTAATCATATTAGGGTTTTTAACCAATCTTGTGCATCCAATAAGTGAATTTGTGTCCTTGGTTGAACATTTAGGTCATTTTCGTCATCCTTGGACTTATTCTAATCGAATTAGGGTTTTTAACCAATCTTGTGCATCCAATAAGTGATTTTGTGTCATTGGTTGAACATTTAGGTCATTTTCGTCCTCCCTAGGCTTATTCTAATCATATTAGGGTTTTTAACCAATCTTGTGCATCCAATAAGTGATTTTGTGTCCTTTGTTGAACATTTAGGTCATTTTCGTCATCCTTGGACTTATTCTAATCGAATTAGGGTTTTTAACCAATCTTATGCATCCAATAAGTGATTTTGTGTCATTGGTTGAACATTTAGGACATTTTTGTAATCCTTTGACTTATTCTAATCCAATTAGGGTTTTTAACCAATCTTGTGCATCCAATAAGTGATTTTATGTCATTGGTTGAACTTTTAGGTCATTTTCGTCATCCTTTGACTTATTCTAATCCAATTAGGGTTTTTAACCAATCTTGTGCATCCAATAAGTGATTATGTGTCATTGGTTGAACATTTAGGTAATTTTCGTCCTCCTTCGACGTATTCTAATCCAATTAGGGTTTTTAATCAATCTTGTGCATCCAATAAGTGATTTTGTGTCATTGGTTGAACATTTAGGTCATTTTCGTCCTCCCAAGGGTTATTCTAATCATATTAGGGTTTTTAACCAATCTTGTGCATCCAATAAGTGATTTTGTGTCCTTGGTTGAACATTTAGGTCATTTTCGTCATCCTTGGACTTATTCTAATCAAATTAGGGTTTTTAACCAATCTTGTGCATTCAATAAGTGATTTTGTGTCCTTGGTTCAACATTTAGGTCATTTTCGTCATCCTTGGACTTATTCTAATCGAATTAGGGTTTTTAACCAATCTTATGCATCCAATAAGTGATTTTGTGTCATTGGTTGAACATTTAGGTCATTTTTGTCATCCTTTGACTTATTCTAATCCAATTAGGGTTTTTAACCAATCTTGTGCATCCAATAAGTGATTTTGTGTCATTGGTTGAACATTTAGGTCATTTTCGTCCTCCCAAGGGTTATTCTAATCATATTAGGGTTTTTAACCAATCTTGTGCATCCAATAAGTGATTTTGTGTCCTTGGTTGAACATTTAGGTCATTTTCGTCATCCTTGGACTTATTCTAATCAAATTAGGGTTTTTAACCAATCTTGTGCATCCAATAAGTGATTTTGTGTCATTGGTTGAACATTTAGGTCATTTTCGTCCTCCCTAGGCTTATTCTAATCATATTAGGGTTTTTAACCAATCTTGTGCATCCAATAAGTGATTTTGTGTCCTTTGTTGAACATTTAGGTCATTTTCGTCATCCTTGGACTTATTCTAATCGAATTAGGGTTTTTAACCAATCTTGTGCATCCAATAAGTGATTTTGTGTCATTGGTTGAACATTTAGGTCATTTTCGTCCTCCCTAGGCTTATTCTAATCCAATTAGGGTTTTTAACCAATCTTATGCATCCAATAAGTGATTTTGTGTCATTGGTTGAACATTTAGGTAATTTTTGTCATCCTTTCACTTATTCTAATCCAATTTAGGTTTTTAACCAATCTTGTGCATCCAATAAGTGATTTTATGTCATTGGTTGAACATTTAGGTCATTTTCGTCATCTTTCGACTTATTCTAATCCAATTAGGATTTTTAACCAATCTTGTGCATCCAATAAGTGATTTTGTGTCATTGGTTGAACATTTAGGTCATTTTCATTCCCCTTCGATTTATTCTAATCCAATTAGGGTTTTTAATCAATCTTGTGCATCCAATAAGTGATTTTGTGTCATTGGTTGAACATTTAGGTCATTTTCGTCCTCCCTAGGCTTATTCTAATCATATTAGGGTTTTTAACCAATCTTGTGCATCCAATAAGTGATTTTGTGTCCTTGGTTGAACATTTAGGTCATTTTCGTCATCCTTGGACTTATTCTAATTGAATTAGGGTTTTCAACCAATGTTGTGCATCCAATAAGTGATTTTCTGTCATTGGTTGAACATTTAGGTCATTTTCCTCATCCTTGGACTTATTCTAATTCAATTAGGGTTTTTAACCAATCTTGTGCATCCAATAAGTGATTTTATGTCATTGGTTGAACATTTAGGTCATTTTCGTGCTGCTTTGACTTATTCTAATCCAATTAGGATTTTTAACCAATCTTGTCCATCCAATAAGTGATTTTATTTCATTGGTTGAACATTTAGGTCATTTTCGTCATCCTTTGACTTATTCCAATCCAATTAGGGTTTTTAACCAATCCTGTGCATCCAATAAGAGATTTAATGTCATTGGTTGAACATTTAGGTCATTTTCGTCATACTTTGACTTATTCTAATCCAATTAGCGTTTTCAACCAATCTGGTGCATCCGATAAGTGATTTTGTGTCATTGGTTGAACATTTAGGTCATTTTCATTCTCCTTCGACTTATTCTAATCCAATTAGGGTTTTTAATCAATCTTGTGCATCCAATAAGTGATTTTGTGTCATTGGTTGAACATTTAGGTCATTTTCGTCCTCCCTAGGCTTATTCTAATCATATTAGGGTTTTTAACCGATCTTGTGCATCCAATAAGTGATTTTGTGTCCTTGGTTGAACATTTAGGTCATTTTCGTCATCCTTGGACTTATTTTAATCGAATTAGGGTTTTTAACCAATCTTGTCCATCCAATAAGTGATTTTGTGTCATTGGTTGAACACTTAGGTCATTTTCGTCATCCTTGTACTTATTCTAATTCAATTAGGGTTTTTAACCAATCTTGTGCATCCAATAAGTGATTTTGTGTCATTGGTTGAACATTTAGGTCATTTTCATTCTCCTTCGACTTATTCTAATCCAATTAGGGTTTTTAATCAATCTTGTGCATCCAATAAGTGATTTTGTGTCATTGGTTGAACATTTAGGTCATTTTCGTCCCCCCTAGGCTTATTCTAATCATATTAGGGTTTTTAACCAATCTTGTGCATCCAATAAGTGATTTTGTGTCCTTGGTTGAACATTTAGGTCATTTTCGTCATCCTTGGACTTATTCTAATCGAATTAGGGTTTTTAACCAATCTTATGCATCCAATAAGTGATTTTGTGTCATTGGTTGAACATTTAGGTCATTTTAGTCATCCTTTGACTTATTCTAATCCAATTAGGGTTTTTAACCAATCTTGTGCATCCAATAAGTGATTTTATGTCATTGGTTGAACATTTAGGTCATTTTCGTCATCCTTTGACTTATTCTAATCCAATTAGGGTTTTTAACCAATCTTGTGCATCCGATAAGTGATTTTGTGTCATTGGTTGAACATTAAGGTCATTTTCATTCTCCTTCGACTTATTCTAATCCAATCAGGGTTTTTAATCAATCTTGTGCATCCAATAAATCATTTTGTGTCATTGGTTAAAAATTTAGGTCATTTTTCGTCCCCCCTAGGCTTATTCTAATCATATTAGGGTTTTTAACCAATCTTGTGCATCCAATAAGTGATTTTGTGTCATTGGTTGAACACTTAGGTCATTTTCGTCATCCTTGGACTTATTCTAATACAATTAGGGTTTTTAACCAATCTTGTGCAACCAATAAGTGATTTTATGTCATTGGTTGAACATTTAGGTCACTTTCGTGCTGCTTTGACTTATTCTAATCCAATTAGGGTTTTTAACCAATCTTGTGCATCCAATAAGTGATTTTATTTCATTGGTTGAACATTTAGGTCATTTTCGTCATGCTTTGACTTATTCTAATCCAATTAGGGTTTTTAACGAATCCTGTGCATCCAATAAGTGATTTTATGTCATTGGTTGAACATTTAGGTCATTTTCGTCATCCTTTGACTTATTCTAATCCAATTAGGGTTTTTAACCAATCTGGTGCATCCGATAAGTGATTTTGTGTCATTGGTTGAACATTAAGGTCATTTTCATTCTCCTTCAACTTATTCTAATCCAATCAGGGTTTTTAATCAATCTTGTGCATCCAATAAATCATTTTGTGTCATTGGTTAAAAATTTAGGTCATTTTTCGTCCCCCCTAGGCTTATTCTAATCATATTAGGGTTTTTAACCAATCTTGTGCATCCAATAAGTGATTTTGTGTCCTTGGTTGAACATTTAGGTCATTTTCGTCATCCTTGGACTTATTCTAATCGAATTAGGGTTTTTAACCAATCTTATGCATCCAATAAGTGATTTTGTGTCATTGGTTGAACATTTAGGTCATTTTTGTCATCCTTTGACTTATTCTAATCCAATTAGGGTTTTTAACCAATCTTGTGCATCCAATAAGTGATTTTATGTCATTGGTTGAACATTTAGGTCATTTTCGTCATCCTTTGACTTATTCTAATTGAATTAGGGTTTTTAACCAATCTTGTGCATCCAATAAGTGATTTTGTGTCCTTTGTTGAACATTTAGGTCATTTTCGTCATCCTTCGACTTATTCTAATCGAATTAGGATTTTTAACCAATCTTGTGCATCCAATAAGTGACTTTATGTCATTGGTTGAACATTTAAGTCATTTTCGTCCTCCTTCGACTTATTCTAATCCAATTAGGGTTTTTAACCAATCTTGTGCATCCAATAAGTTATTTAATGTCATTGGTTGAACATTTAGGTCATTTTCGTCATCCTTTGACTTATTCTAATCCAATTAGGGTTTTTAACCAATCTGGTGCATCCAATAAGTGATTTTGGGTCATTGGTTGAACATTTAGGTCATTTTCAAACTCCTTCGACTTATTCTAATCCAATTAGGGTTTTTAATCTATCTTGTGCATCCAATAAGTGATTTTGTGTCATTGGTTGAACATTTAGGTCATTTTTGCCTCCCTAGGCTAATTCTAATCATATTAGGGTTTTTAACCAATCTTGTGCATCCAATAAGTTATTTAATGTCATTGGTTGAACATTTAGGTCATTTTCGTCATCCTTGGACTTATTCTAATCGAATTAGGATTTTTAACCAATCTTGTGCATCGAATAAGTGATTTTGTGTCATTGGTTGAACATTTAGGTCATTTTCGTCATCCTTGGACTTATTCTAATTCAATTAGGGTTTTTAACCAATCTTGTGCATCCAATAAGTGATTTTGTGTCATTGGTTGAACATTTAGGTCATTTTCGTCATCCCTAGGCTTATTCTAATCATATTAGGGTTTATAACCAATCTTGTGCATCCAATAAGTGATTTTGTGTCCTTGGTTGAACATTTAGGTCATTTTCGTCATCCTTGGACTTATTCTAATCGAATTAAGATTTTTAACCAATCTTGTGCATCCAATAAGTGATTTTGTGTCATTGGTTGAACATTTAGGTCATTTTCATCATCCATGGACTTATTCTAATTCAATTAGGGTTTTTAACCAATCTTGTGCATCCAATAAGTGATTTTATGTCATTAGTTGAACATTTAAGTCATTTTCGTGCTGCTTTGACTTATTCTAATCCAATTAGGGTTTTAAACCAATTTTGTGCATCCAATAAGTGATTTAATGTCATTGGTTGAACATTTAGGTCATTTTCGTCATCCTTTGACTTATTCTAATCCAATTAGGGTTTTTAACCAATCTGGTGCATCCAATAAGTGATTTTGTGTCATTGGTTGAACATTTAGGTCATTTTCATTCTCCTTCGACTTATTCTAACCCAATTAGGGTTTTTAATCAATCTTGTGCATCCAATAAGTGATTTTGTGTGATTGGTTGAACATTTAGGTCATTTTCGTCCTCCCAAGGCTAATTCTAATCATATTAGGGTTTTTAACCAATCTTGTGCATCCAATAAGTGAATTTGTGTCCTTGGTTGAACATTTAGGTCATTTTCGTCATCCTTGGACTTATTCTAATCGAATTAGGGTTTTTAACCAATCTTGTGCATCCAATAAGTGATTTTGTGTCATTGGTTGAACATTTAGGTCATTTTCGTCCTCCCTAGGCTTATTCTAATCCAATTAGGGTTTTTAACCAATCTTGTGCATCCAATATGTGATTTTGTGTCATTTTGTGTCATTGGTTGAACATTTAGGTAATTTTCGTCCTCCCTAGGCTTATTCTAATCCAATTAGGATTTTTAACCAATCTTGTGCATCCAATATGTGATTTTGTGTCATTTTGTGTCATTGGTTGAACATTTAGGTCATTTTCGTCCTCCCTAGGCTTATTCTAATCCAATTAGGGTTTTTAACCAATCTTGTGCATCCAATATGTGATTTTGTGTCATTTTGTGTCATTGGTTGAACATTTAGGTCATTTTCGTCCTCCCTAGGCTTATTCTAATCCAATTAGCGTTTTTAACCAATCTTGTGTATCCAATATGTGATTTTGTGTCACTAGTTGAACATTGAGGTCATTTTCATCCTCCCTAGGCTTATTCTAATCCAATTAGGGTTTTTAACCAATCTTGTGCATCCAATATGTGATTTTGTGTCATTTTGTGTCATTGGTTGAACATTTAGGTCATTTTCGTCCTCCCTAGACTTATTCTAATCCAATTGGGGTTTTTAACCAATCTTGTGCATCCAATATGTGATTTTGTGTCATTGGTTGAACATTTAGGTCATTTTCGTCCTCCCTAGGCTTATTCTAATCCAATTAGGGTTTTTAACCAATCTTGTGCATCCAATAAGTGATTTTGTGTCATTGGTTGAACATTTAGGTCATTTTCGTCCTCCCTAGGCTTATTCTAATCATATTAGGGTTTTTAACCAATCTTGTGCATCCAATAAGTGAATTTGTGTCCTTGGTTGAACATTTAGGTCATTTTCGTCATCCTTGAACTTATTCTAATCGAATTAGGGTTTTTAACCAATCTTCTGCATCCAATAAGTCATTTTGTGTCATTGGTTGAACATTTAGGTCATTTTTCGTCGTCCCTAGGCTTATTCTAATCATATTAGGGTTTTTAACCAATCTTGTGCATCCAATAAGTGATTTTGTGTCCTTGGTTGAACATTTAGGTCATTTTCGTCATCCTTGGACTTATTCTAATCGAATTAGGGTTTTTAACCAATCTTGTGCATCCAGTAAGTGATTTTGTGTCATTGGTTGAACATTTAGGTCATTTTCGGGATCCTTGGACTTATTCTAATCCAATTAGGGGTTTTAACCAATATTGTGCATCCAATAAGTGATTTTATGCATTGGTTGAACATTTAGGTCATTTTCGTAATCCTTTGACTTATTCTAATCGAATTAGGGTTTTTAACCAATCTTGTGCATCCAATAAGTGAATTTGTGTCCTTGGTTGAACATTTAGGTCATTTTCGTCATACTTGGACTTATTCTAATACAATTAGGGTTTTTAACCAATCTTGTGCACCTAATAAGTGATTTTATGTCATTGGTTGAACATTTAGGTCATTTTCGTGCTGCTTTGACTTATTCTAATCCAATTAGGGTTTTTAACCAATCTTGTCATCCAATAAGTGATTTTATTTCATTGGTTGAACATTTAGGTCATCCTTTGACTTATTCTAATCCAATTAGGGTTTTTAACCAATCCTGTGCATCCAATAAGTGATTTAATGTCATTGGTTGAACATTTAGGTCATTTTCGTCATACATAGACTTATTCTAATCCAATTAGGGTTTTTAACCAATCTTGTGCACCCAATAAGTGATTTTATGTCATTGGTTGAACATTTAGGTCATTTTCGTGCTGCTTTGAGTTATTCTAATCCAATTAGGGTTTTTAACCAATCTTGTGCATCCAATAAGTGATTTTATTTCATTGGTTGAACATTTAGGTCATTTTCTTCATCCTTTGACTTATTCTAATCCAATTAGGGTTTTTAACCAATCCTGTGCATCCAATAAGTGATTTTATGCATTGGTTGAACATTTAGGTCATTTTCGTAATCCTTTGACTTATTCTAATCGAATTAGGGTTTTTAACCAATCTTGTGCATCCAATAAGTGATTTTGTGTCATTGGTTGAACGTTTAGGTCATTTTCGTCCTCCCTAGGCTTATTCTAATCATATTAGGGTTTTTAACCAATCTTGTGCATCCAATAAGTGATTTTGTGTCCTTTGTTGAACATTTAGGTCATTTTCGTCATCCTTGGACTTATTCTAATCGAATTAGGGTTTTTAACCAATCTTATGCATCCAATAAGTGATTTTGTGTCATTGGTTGAACATTTAGGTTATTTTTGTCATCCTTTGACTTATTCTAATCCAATTAGGGTTTTTAACCAATCTTGTGCATCCAATAAGTGATTTTATGTCATTGGTTGAACATTTAGGTCATTTTCGTCATCCTTTGACTTATTCTAATCGAATTAGGGTTTTTAACCAATCTTGTGCATCCAATAAGTGATTTTGTGTCCTTGGTTGAACATTTAGGTCATTTTCGTCGTCCTTGGACTTATTCTAATCGAATTAGGATTTTTAACCAATCTTGTGCATCCAATAAGTGATTTTGTGTCATTGGTTGAACATTTAGGTCATTTTCGTCATCCTTGGACTTATTCTAATTCAATTAGGGTTTTTAACCAATCTTGTGCATCAAATAAGTGATTTTATGTCATTGGTTGAACATTTAAGTCATTTTCGTCTTCCTTCGACTTATTCTAATCCAATTGGGGTTTTTAACCAATCTTGTGCATCCAATAAGTGATTTAATGTCATTGGTTGAACATTTAGGTCATTTTCGTCATCCTTTGACTTATTCTAATCCAATTAGGGTTTTTAACCAATCTGGTGCATCCAAGAAGTGATTTTGTGTCATTGGTTGAACATTTAGGTCATTTTCATTCTCCTTCGACTTATTCTAATCCAATTAGGGTTTTTAATCAATCTTGTGCATCCAATAAGTGATTTTGTGTCATTGGTTGAACATTTAGGTCATTTTCGTCCTCCCTAGGCTAATTCTAATCATATTAGGGTTTTTAACCAATCTTGTGCATCCAATAAGTTATTTAATGTCATTGGTTGAACATTTAGGTCATTTTCGTCATCCTTGGACTTATTCTAATCGAATTAGGATTTTTAACCAATCTTGTGCATCCAATAAGTGATTTTGTGTCATTGGTTGAACATTTAGGTCATTTTCGTCATCCTTGGACTTATTCTAATTCAATTAGGGTTTTTAACCAATCTTGTGCATCCAATAAGTGATTTTGTGTCATTGGTTGAACATTTAGGTCATTTTCGTCATCCCTAGGCTTATTCTAATCATATTAGGGTTTATAACCAATCTTGTGCATCCAATAAGTGATTTTGTGTC
>JBBPBQ010000002.1:31455445-31477151 GCA_037974755.1 Cicer yamashitae | reverse complement strand
TCATCCATGGACTTATTCTAATTCAATTAGGGTTTTTAACCAATCTTGTGCATCCAATAAGTGATTTTATGTCATTAGTTGAACATTTAAGTCATTTTCGTGCTGCTTTGACTTATTCTAATCCAATTAGGGTTTTAAACCAATTTTGTGCATCCAATAAGTGATTTAATGTCATTGGTTGAACATTTAGGTCATTTTCGTCATCCTTGGACTTATTCTAATCGAATTAGGGTTTTTAACCAATCTAGTGCATCCAATAAGTGATTTTGTGTCATTGGTTGAACATTTAGGTTATTTTTGTCATCCTTTGACTTATTCTAATCCAATTAGGGTTTTTAACCAATCTTGTGCATCCAATAAGTGATTTTATGTCATTAGTTGAACATTTAGGTCATTTTCGTCATCCTTTGACTTATTCTAATCGAATTAGGGTTTTTAACCAATCTTGTGCATCCAATAAGTAATTTTGTGTCCTTGGTTGAACATTTAGGTCATTTTCGTCGTCCTTGGACTTATTCTAATCGAATTAGGATTTTTAACCAATCTTGTGCATCCAATAAGTGATTTTGTGTCATTGGTTGAACATTTAGGTCATTTTCGTCATCCTTGGACTTATTCTAATTCAATTAGTGTTTTTAACCAATCTTGTGCATCAAATAAGTGATTTTATGTCATTGGTTGAACATTTAAGTCATTTTCGTCCTCCTTCGACTTATTCTAATCCAATTGGGGTTTTTAACCAATCTTGTGCATCCAATAAGTGATTTAATGTCATTGGTTGAACATTTAGGTCGTTTTCGTCATCCTTTGACTTATTCTAATCCATTTAGGGTTTTTAACCAATCTGGTGCATCCAAGAAATGATTTTGTGTCATTGGTTGAACATTTAGGTCATTTTCATTCTCCTTCGACTTATTCTAATCCAATTAAGGTTTTTAATCAATCTTGTGCATCCAATAAGTGATTTTGTGTCATTGGTTGAACATTTAGGTCATTTTCGTCCTCCCTAGGCTAATTCTAATCATATTAGGGTTTTTAACCAATCTTGTGCATCCAATAAGTGAATTTGTGTCCTTGGTTGAACATTTAGGTCATTTTCGTCATCCTTGGACTTATTCTAATCGAATTAGGGTTTTTAACCAATCTTGTGCATCCAATAAGTGATTTTGTGTCATTGGTTGAACATTTAGGTCATTTTCGTCATCCCTAGGCTTATTCTAATCATATTAGGGTTTATAACCAATCTTGTGCATCCAATAAGTGATTTTGTGTCCTTGGTTGAACATTTAGGTCATTTTCGTCATCCTTGGACTTATTCTAATTCAATTAGTGTTTTTAACCAATCTTGTGCATCAAATAAGTGATTTTATGTCATTGGTTGAACATTTAAGTCATTTTCGTCCTCCTTCGACTTATTCTAATCCAATTGGGGTTTTTAACCAATCTTGTGCATCCAATAAGTGATTTAATGTCATTGGTTGAACATTTAGGTCGTTTTCGTCATCCTTTGACTTATTCTAATCCATTTAGGGTTTTTAACCAATCTGGTGCATCCAAGAAATGATTTTGTGTCATTGGTTGAACATTTAGGTCATTTTCATTCTCCTTCGACTTATTCTAATCCAATTAAGGTTTTTAATCAATCTTGTGCATCCAATAAGTGATTTTGTGTCATTGGTTGAACATTTAGGTCATTTTCGTCCTCCCTAGGCTAATTCTAATCATATTAGGGTTTTTAACCAATCTTGTGCATCCAATAAGTGAATTTGTGTCCTTGGTTGAACATTTAGGTCATTTTCGTCATCCTTGGACTTATTCTAATCGAATTAGGGTTTTTAACCAATCTTGTGCATCCAATAAGTGATTTTGTGTCATTGGTTGAACATTTAGGTCATTTTCGTCATCCCTAGGCTTATTCTAATCATATTAGGGTTTATAACCAATCTTGTGCATCCAATAAGTGATTTTGTGTCCTTGGTTGAACATTTAGGTCATTTTCGTCATCCTTGGACTTATTCTAATCGAATTAAGATTTTTAACCAATCTTGTGCATCCAATAAGTGATTTTGTGTCATTGGTTGAACATTTAGGTCATTTTCATCATCCATGGACTTATTCTAATTCAATTAGGGTTTTTAACCAATCTTGTGCATCCAATAAGTGATTTTATGTCATTAGTTGAACATTTAAGTCATTTTCGTGCTGCTTTGACTTATTCTAATCCAATTAGGGTTTTAAACCAATTTTGTGCATCCAATAAGTGATTTAATGTCATTGGTTGAACATTTAGGTCATTTTCGTCATCCTTTGACTTATTCTAATCCAATTAGGGTTTTTAACCAATCTGGTGCATCCAATAAGTGATTTTGTGTCATTGGTTGAACATTTAGGTCATTTTCATTCTCCTTCGACTTATTCTAACCCAATTAGGGTTTTTAATCAATCTTGTGCATCCAATAAGTGATTTTGTGTGATTGGTTGAACATTTAGGTCATTTTCGTCCTCCCAAGGCTAATTCTAATCATATTAGGGTTTTTAACCAATCTTGTGCATCCAATAAGTGAATTTGTGTCCTTGGTTGAACATTTAGGTCATTTTCGTCATCCTTGGACTTATTCTAATCGAATTAGGGTTTTTAACCAATCTAGTGCATCCGATAAGTGATTTTGTGTCATTGGTTGAACATTTAGGTCATTTTCATTCTCCTTCGACTTATTCTAATGCAATCAGGGTTTTTAATCAATCTTGTGCATCCAATAAGTGATTTTGTGTCATTGGTTGAACATTTTGGTCATTTTCGTCCTCCCTAGGCTTATTCTAATCATATTAGGGTTTTTAACCAATCTTGTGCATCCAATAAGTGATTTTGTGTCCTTGGTTGAACATTTAGGTCATTTTCGTCATCCTTGAACTTATTCTAATCGAATTAGGGTTTTTAACCAATCTTCTGCAACCAATAAGTCATTTTGTGTCATTGGTTGAACATTTAGGTCATTTTTCGTCGTCCTTTGACTTATTCTAATCATATTAGGGTTTTTAACCAATCTTGTGCATCCAATAAGTGATTTTGTGTCCTTGGTTGAACATTTAGGTCATTTTCGTCATGCTTGGACTTATTCTAATCGAATTAGGATTTTTAACCAATATTGTGCATCCAATAAGTGAGTTTGTGTCATTGGTTGAACATTTAGGTCATTTTCGTCATCCTTGGACTTATTCTAATTCAATTAGGGTTTTTAACCAATCTTGTGCATCAAATAAGTGATTTTATGTCATTGGTTGAACATTTAAGTCATTTTCGTCCTCCTTCGACGTATTCTAATCCAATTGGGGTTTTTAACCAATCTTGTGCATCCAATAAGTGATTTAATGTCATTGGTTGAACATTTAGGTCATTTTCGTCATCCTTTGACTTATTCTAATCCAATTAGGGTTTTTAACCAATCTGGTGCATCCAAGAAGTGATTTTGTGTCATTGGTTGAACATTTAGGTCATTTTCATTCTCCTTCGACTTATTCTAATCCAATTAGGGTTTTTAATCAATCTTGTGCATCCAATAAGTGATTTTGTGTCATTGGTTGAACATTTAGGTCATTTTCGTCCTCCCTAGGCTAATTCTAATCATATTAGGGTTTTTAACCAATCTTGTGCATCCAATAAGTGAATTTGTGTCCTTGGTTGAACATTTAGGTCATTTTCGTCATCCTTGGACTTATTCTAATCGAATTAGGGTTTTTAACCAATCTTGTGCATCCAATAAGTGATTTTGTGTCATTGGTTGAACATTTAGGTCATTTTCGTCATCCCTAGGCTTATTCTAATCATATTAGGGTTTATAACCAATCTTGTGCATCCAATAAGTGATTTTGTGTCCTTGGTTGAACATTTAGGTCATTTTCGTCATCCTTGGACTTATTCTAATCGAATTAAGATTTTTAACCAATCTTGTGCATCCAATAAGTGATTTTGTGTCATTGGTTGAACATTTAGGTCATTTTCATCATCCATGGACTTATTCTAATTCAATTAGGGTTTTTAACCAATCTTGTGCATCCAATAAGTGATTTTATGTCATTAGTTGAACATTTAAGTCATTTTCGTGCTGCTTTGACTTATTCTAATCCAATTAGGGTTTTAAACCAATTTTGTGCATCCAATAAGTGATTTAATGTCATTGGTTGAACATTTAGGTCATTTTCGTCATCCTTTGACTTATTCTAATCCAATTAGGGTTTTTAACCAATCTGGTGCATCCAATAAGTGATTTTGTGTCATTGGTTGAACATTTAGGTCATTTTCGTCATCCTTGGACTTATTCTAATACAATTAAGGTTTTTCACCAATCTTGTGCATCCAATAAGTGATTTAATTTCATTGGTTGAACATTTAGGTCATTTTCGTCATCCTTTGACTTATTCTAATCCAATTAGGGTTTTTAACCAATCCTGTGCATCCAATAAGTGATTTTATGTCATTGGTTGAACATTTAGGTCATTTTCGTCATCCTTTGACTTATTCTAATCCAATTAGGGTTTTTAACCAATCTGGTGCATCCGATAAGTGATTTTGTGTCATTGGTTGAACATTAAGGTCATTTTCATTCTCCTTCGACTTATTCTAATCCAATCAGGGTTTTTAATCAATCTTGTGCATCCAATAAATCATTTTGTGTCATTGGTTAAAAATTTAGGTCATTTTTCGTCCCCCCTAGGCTTATTCTAATCATATTAGGGTTTTTAACCAATCTTGTGCATCCAATAAGTGATTTTGTGTCCTTGGTTGAACATTTAGGTCATTTTCGTCATCCTTGGACTTATTCTAATCGAATTAGGGTTTTTAACCAATCTTGTGCATCCAATAAGTGATTTTGTGTCATTGGTTGAACATTTAGGTCATTTTGGTCATCCCTAGGCTTATTCTAGTCATATTAGGGTTTATAACCAATCTTGTGCATCCAATACGTGATTTTGTGTCCTTGGTTGAACATTTAGGTCATTTTCGTCATCCTTGGACTTATTCTAATCGAATTAGGGTTTTTAACCAATCTTGTGCATCCAGTAAGTGATTTTGTGTCATTGGTTGAACATTTAGGTCATTTTCGTCATCCTTGGACTTATTCTAATTCAATTAGGGTTTTCAACCAATCTTGTGCACCCAATAAGTGATTTTATGTCATTGGTTGAACATTTAGGTCATTTTCGTGCTGCTTTGACTTATTCTAATCCAATTAGGGTTTTTAACCAATATTGTGCATCCAATAAGTGATTTTATGCATTGGTTGAACATTTAGGTCATTTTCGTCATCCTTTGACTTATTCTAATCGAATTAGGGTTTTTAACCAATCTTGTGCATCCAATAAGTGAATTTGTGTCCTTGGTTGAACATTTAGGTCATTTTCGTCATCCTTGGACTTATTCTAATACAATTAGGGTTTTTAACCAATCTTGTGCACCCAATAAGTGATTTTATGTCATTGGTTGAACATTTAGGTCATTTTCGTGCTGCTTTGACTTATTCTAATCCAATTAGGGTTTTTAACCAATCTTGTCATCCAATAAGTGATTTTATTTCATTGGTTGAACATTTAGGTCATCCTTTGACTTATTCTAATCCAATTAGGGTTTTTAACCAATCCTGTGCATCCAATAAGTGATTTAATGTCATTGGTTGAACATTTAGATCATTTTCGTCATACATAGACTTATTCTAATCCAATTAGGGTTTTTAACCAATCTTGTGCACCCAATAAGTGATTTTATGTCATTGGTTGAACATTTAGGTCATTTTCGTGCTGCTTTGACTTATTCTAATCCAATTAGGTTTTTAACCAATCTTGTGCATCCAATAAGTGATTTTATTTCATTGGTTGAACATTTAGGTCATTTTCTTCATCCTTTGACTTATTCTAATCCAATTAGGGTTTTTAACCAATCCTGTGCATCCAATAAGTGATTTTGTGTCATTGGTTGAACATTTAGGTCATTTTCGTCATCCTTTGACTTATTCTAATCCAATTAGGGTTTTTAACCAATCTAGTGCATCCGATAAGTGATTTTGTGTCATTGGTTGAACATTTAGGTCATTTTCATTCTCCTTCGACTTATTCTAATCCAATCAGGGTTTTTAATCAATCTTGTGCATCCAATAAGTGATTTTGTGTCATTGGTTGAACATTTTGGTCATTTTCGTCCTCCCTAGGCTTATTCTAATCATATTAGGGTTTTTAACCAATCTTGTGCATCCAATAAGTGAATTTGTGTCCTTGGTTGAACATTTAGGTCATTTTCGTCATCCTTGGACTTATTCTAATCGAATTAGGGTTTTTAACCAATCTTGTGCATCCAATAAGTGATTTTGTGTCATTGGTTGAACATTTAGGTCATTTTCGTCATCCTTTGACTTATTCTAATCCAATTAGGGTTTTTAACCAATCTTGTGCATCCAATAAGTGATTTTATGTCATTGGTTGAACATTTAGGTCATTTTCGTCATCCTTTGACTTATTCTAATCGAATTAGGGTTTTTAACCAATCTGGTGCATCCGATAAGTGATTTTGTGTCATTGGTTGAACATTAAGGTCATTTTCATTCTCCTTCGACTTATTCTAATCCAATCAGGGTTTTTAATCAATCTTGCGCATCCAATAAGTGATTTTGTGTCATTGGTTGAACATTTAGGTCATTTTCGTCCTCCCTAGGCTTATTCTAATCATATTAGGGTTTTTAACCAATCTTGTGCATCCAATAAGTGAATTTGTGTCCTTGGTTGAACATTTAGGTCATTTTCGTCATCCTTGAACTTATTCTAATCGAATTAGGGTTTTTAACCAATCTTGTGCATCCAATAAGTCATTTCGTGTCATTGGTTGAACATTTAGGTAATTTTTCGTCCTCCCTAGGCTTATTCTAATCATATTAGGGTTTTTAACCAATCTTGTGCATCCAATAAGTGATTTTGTGTCCTTGGTTGAACATTTAGGTCATTTTCGTCATCCTTGGACTTATTCTAATCGAATTAGGATTTTTAACCAATCTTGTGCATCCAATAAGTGATTTTGTGTCATTGGTTGAACATTTAGGTCATTTTCGTCATCCTTGGACTTATTCTAATACAATTAGTATTTTTAACCAATCTTGTGCAACCAATAAGTGATTTTATGTCATTGGTTGAACATTTAGGTCATTTTCGTGCTGCTTTGACTTATTCTAATCCAATTAGGGTTTTTAACCAATCTTGTGCATCCAATAAGTGATTTTATTTCATTGGTTGAACATTTAGGTCATTTTCGTCATCCTTTGACTTATTCTAATCCAATTAGGGTTTTTAACCAATCTTGTGCATCCAATAAGTGATTTTATGTCATTGGTTGAACATTTAGGTCATTTTCGTCATCCTTTGACTTATTCTAATCGAATTAGGGTTTTTAACCAATCTTGTGCATCCAATAAGTGAATTTGTGTCCTTGGTTGAACATTTAGGTCATTTTCGTCATCCTTGGACTTATTCTAATACAATTAGGGTTTTTAACCAATCTTGTGCACCCAATAAGTGATTTTATGTCATTGGTTGAACATTTAGGTCATTTTCGTGCTGCTTTGACTTATTCTAATCCAATTAGGGTTTTTAACCAATCTTGTCATCCAATAAGTGATTTTATTTCATTGGTTGAACATTTAGGTCATCCTTTGACTTATTCTAATCCAATTAGGGTTTTTAACCAATCCTGTGCATCCAATAAGTGATTTAATGTCATTGGTTGAACATTTAGATCATTTTCGTCATACATAGACTTATTCTAATCCAATTAGGGTTTTTAACCAATCTTGTGCACCCAATAAGTGATTTTATGTCATTGGTTGAACATTTAGGTCATTTTCGTGCTGCTTTGACTTATTCTAATCCAATTAGGGTTTTTAACCAATCTTGTGCATCCAATAAGTGATTTTATTTCATTGGTTGAACATTTAGGTCATTTTCTTCATCCTTTGACTTATTCTAATCCAATTAGGGTTTTTAACCAATCCTGTGCATCCAATAAGTGATTTTGTGTCATTGGTTGAACATTTAGGTCATTTTCGTCATCCTTTGACTTATTCTAATCCAATTAGGGTTTTTAACCAATCTTGTGCATCCGATAAGTGATTTTGTGTCATTGGTTGAACATTTAGGTCATTTTCATTCTCCTTCGACTTATTCTAATCCAATCAGGGTTTTTAATCAATCTTGTGCATCCAATAAGTGATTTTGTGTCATTGGTTGAACATTTTGGTCATTTTCGTCCTCCCTAGGCTTATTCTAATCATATTAGGGTTTTTAACCAATCTTGTGCATCCAATAAGTGAATTTGTGTCCTTGGTTGAACATTTAGGTCATTTTCATCATCCTTGGACTTATTCTAATCGAATTAGGGTTTTTAACCAATCTTGTGCATCCAATAAGTGATTTTGTGTCATTGGTTGAACGTTTAGGTCATTTTCGTCCTCCCTAGGCTTATTCTAATCATATTAGGGTTTTTAACCAATCTTGTGCATCCAATAAGTGATTTTGTGTCCTTTGTTGAACATTTAGGTCATTTTCGTCATCCTTGGACTTATTCTAATCGAATTAGGGTTTTTAACCAATCTTATGCATCCAATAAGTGATTTTGTGTCATTGGTTGAACATTTAGGTTATTTTTGTCATCCTTTGACTTATTCTAATCCAATTAGGGTTTTTAACCAATCTTGTGCATCCAATAAGTGATTTTATGTCATTGGTTGAACATTTAGGTCATTTTCGTCATCCTTTGACTTATTCTAATCGAATTAGGGTTTTTAACCAATCTTGTGCATCCAATAAGTGATTTTGTGTCCTTGGTTGAACATTTAGGTCATTTTCGTCGTCCTTGGACTTATTCTAATCGAATTAGGATTTTTAACCAATCTTGTGCATCCAATAAGTGATTTTGTGTCATTGGTTGAACATTTAGGTCATTTTCGTCATCCTTGGACTTATTCTAATTCAATTAGGGTTTTTAACCAATCTTGTGCATCAAATAAGTGATTTTATGTCATTGGTTGAACATTTAAGTCATTTTCGTCTTCCTTCGACTTATTCTAATCCAATTGGGGTTTTTAACCAATCTTGTGCATCCAATAAGTGATTTAATGTCATTGGTTGAACATTTAGGTCATTTTCGTCATCCTTTGACTTATTCTAATCCAATTAGGGTTTTTAACCAATCTGGTGCATCCAAGAAGTGATTTTGTGTCATTGGTTGAACATTTAGGTCATTTTCATTCTCCTTCGACTTATTCTAATCCAATTAGGGTTTTTAATCAATCTTGTGCATCCAATAAGTGATTTTGTGTCATTGGTTGAACATTTAGGTCATTTTCGTCCTCCCTAGGCTAATTCTAATCATATTAGGGTTTTTAACCAATCTTGTGCATCCAATAAGTTATTTAATGTCATTGGTTGAACATTTAGGTCATTTTCGTCATCCTTGGACTTATTCTAATCGAATTAGGATTTTTAACCAATCTTGTGCATCCAATAAGTGATTTTGTGTCATTGGTTGAACATTTAGGTCATTTTCGTCATCCTTGGACTTATTCTAATACAATTAGTGTTTTTAACCAATCCTGTGCATCCAATAAGTGATTTTATGTCATTGGTTGAACATTTAGGTCATTTTCGTCATCCTTTGACTTATTCTAATCCAATTAGGGTTTTTAACCAATCTGGTGCACCCAATAAGTGATTTTATTTCATTGGTTGAACATTTAGGTCATTTTCGTCATCCTTTGACTTATTCTAATCCAATTAGGGTTTTTAACCAATCCTGTGCATCCAATAAGTGATTTTATGTCATTGGTTGAACATTTAGGTCATTTTCGTCATCCTTTGACTTATTCTAATCGAATTAGGGTTTTTAACCAATCTGGTGCATCCGATAAGTGATTTTGTGTCATTGGTTGAACATTAAGGTCATTTTCATTCTCCTTCAACTTATTCTAATCCAATCAGGGTTTTTAATCAATCTTGCGCATCCAATAAGTGATTTTGTGTCATTGGTTGAACATTTAGGTCATTTTCGTCCTCCCTAGGCTTATTCTAATCATATTAGGGTTTTTAACCAATCTTGTGCATCCAATAAGTGAATTTGTGTCCTTGGTTGAACATTTAGGTCATTTTCGTCATCCTTGAACTTATTCTAATCGAATTAGGGTTTTTAACCAATCTTGTGCATCCAATAAGTCATTTCGTGTCATTGGTTAAACATTTAGGTAATTTTTCGTCCTCCCTAGGCTTATTCTAATCATATTAGGGTTTTTAACCAATCTTGTGCATCCAATAAGTGATTTTGTGTCCTTGGTTGAACATTTAGGTCATTTTCGTCATCCTTGGACTTATTCTAATCGAATTAGGATTTTTAACCAATCTTGTGCATCCAATAAGTGATTTTGTGTCATTGGTTGAACATTTATTTCATTTTCGTCATCCTTGGACTTATTCTAATACAATTAGGGTGTTTAACCAATCTTGCGCAACCAATAAGTGATTTTATGTCATTGGTTGAACATTTAGGTCATTTTCGTGCTGCTTTGACTTATTCTAATCCAATTAGGGTTTTTAACCAATCTTGTGCATCCAATAAGTGATTTTATTTCATTGGTTGAACATTTAGGTCATTTTCGTCATCCTTTGACTTATTCTAATCCAATTAGGGTTTTTAACCAATCTTGTGCATCCAATAAGTGATTTTGTGTCATTGGTTGAACATTTAGGTCATTTTCGTCCTCCCAAGGGTTATTCTAATCATATTAGGGTTTTTAACCAATCTTGTGCATCCAATAAGTGATTTTGTGTCCTTGGTTGAACATTTAGGTCATTTTCGTCATCCTTGGACTTATTCTAATCGAATTAGGATTTTTAACCAATCTTGTGCATCCAATAAGTGATTTTGTGTCATTGCTTGAACATTTAGGTCATTTTCGTCATCCTTGGATTTATTCTAATTCAATTAGGGTTTTTAACCAATCTTGTGCATCCAATAAGTGATTTTGTGTCCTTGGTTGAACATTTAGGTCATTTTCGTCATCCTTGGACATATTCTTATCGTATTAGGGTTTTTAACCAATCTTATACATCGAATAAGTGATTTTGTGTCATTGGTTGAACATTTAGGTCATTTTTGTAATCCTTTGACTTATTCTAATCCAATTAGGGTTTTTAACCAATCTTGTGCATCCAATAAGTGATTTTGTGTCATTGGTTGAACATTTAGGTCATTTTCGTCATCCTTGGACTTATTCTAATTCAATTAGGGTTTTTAACCAATCTTGTGCATCCAATAAGTGATTTTGTGTCATTGGTTGAACATTTAGGTCATTTTCGTCATCCCTAGGCTTATTCTAATCATATTAGGGTTTATAACCAATCTTGTGCATCCAATAAGTGATTTTGTGTCCTTGGTTGAACATTTAGGTCATTTTCGTCATCCTTGGACTTATTCTAATCGAATTAAGATTTTTAACCAATCTTGTGCATCCAATAAGTGATTTTGTGTCATTGGTTGAACATTTAGGTCATTTTCATCATCCATGGACTTATTCTAATTCAATTAGGGTTTTTAACCAATCTTGTGCATCCAATAAGTGATTTTATGTCATTAGTTGAACATTTAAGTCATTTTCGTGCTGCTTTGACTTATTCTAATCCAATTAGGGTTTTAAACCAATTTTGTGCATCCAATAAGTGATTTAATGTCATTGGTTGAACATTTAGGTCATTTTCGTCATCCTTTGACTTATTCTAATCCAATTAGGGTTTTTAACCAATCTGGTGCATCCAATAAGTGATTTTGTGTCATTGGTTGAACATTTAGGTCATTTTCATTCTCCTTCGACTTATTCTAACCCAATTAGGGTTTTTAATCAATCTTGTGCATCCAATAAGTGATTTTGTGTCATTGGTTGAACATTTAGGTCATTTTCGTCCTCCCAAGGGTTATTCTAATCATATTAGGGTTTTTAACCAATCTTGTGCATCCAATAAGTGATTTTGTGTCCTTGGTTGAACATTTAGGTCATTTTCGTCATCCTTGGACTTATTCTAATCGAATTAGGGTTTTTAACCAATCTTGTGCATCCAGTAAGTGATTTTGTGTCATTGGTTGAACATTTAGGTCATTTTCGGGATCCTTGGACTTATTCTAATCCAATTAGGGGTTTTAACCAATATTGTGCATCCAATAAGTGATTTTATGCATTGGTTGAACATTTAGGTCATTTTCGTAATCCTTTGACTTATTCTAATCGAATTAGGGTTTTTAACCAATCTTGTGCATCCAATAAGTGAATTTGTGTCCTTGGTTGAACATTTAGGTCATTTTCGTCATACTTGGACTTATTCTAATACAATTAGGGTTTTTAACCAATCTTGTGCACCTAATAAGTGATTTTATGTCATTGGTTGAACATTTAGGTCATTTTCGTGCTGCTTTGACTTATTCTAATCCAATTAGGGTTTTTAACCAATCTTGTCATCCAATAAGTGATTTTATTTCATTGGTTGAACATTTAGGTCATCCTTTGACTTATTCTAATCCAATTAGGGTTTTTAACCAATCCTGTGCATCCAATAAGTGATTTAATGTCATTGGTTGAACATTTAGGTCATTTTCGTCATACATAGACTTATTCTAATCCAATTAGGGTTTTTAACCAATCTTGTGCACCCAATAAGTGATTTTATGTCATTGGTTGAACATTTAGGTCATTTTCGTGCTGCTTTGAGTTATTCTAATCCAATTAGGGTTTTTAACCAATCTTGTGCATCCAATAAGTGATTTTATTTCATTGGTTGAACATTTAGGTCATTTTCTTCATCCTTTGACTTATTCTAATCCAATTAGGGTTTTTAACCAATCCTGTGCATCCAATAAGTGATTTTATGTCATTGGTTGAACATTTAGGTCATTTTCGTCATCCTTTGACTTATTCTAATCCAATTAGGGTTTTTAACCAATCCTGTGCATCCAATAAGTGATTTTATGTCATTGGTTGAACATTTAGGTCATTTTCGTCATCCTTTGACTTATTCTAATACAATTAGGGTTTTTAACCAATCTTGCGCAACCAATAAGTGATTTTATGTCATTGGTTGAACATTTAGGTCATTTTCGTGCTGCTTTGACTTATTCTAATCCAATTAGGGTTTTTAACCAATCTTGTGCATCAAATAAGTGATTTTATTTCATTGGTTGATCATTTAGGTCATTTTCGTCCTCCCTAGGCTTATTCTAATCATATTAGGGTTTTTAACCAATCTTGTGCATCCAATAAGTGAATTTGTGTCCTTGGTTGAACATTTAGGTCATTTTCGTCATCCTTGGACTTATTCTAATCGAATTAGGGTTTTTAACCAATCTTATGCATCCAATAAGTGATTTTATGTCATTGGTTGAACATTTAGGTCATTTTCGTCATCCTTTGACTTATTCTAATCGAATTAGGGTTTTTAACCAATCTTGTGCATCCAATAAGTCATTTTGTGTACTTGGTTGAACATTTAGGTCATTTTCGTCATCCTTGGACTTATTCTAATCGAATTAGGATTTTTAACCAATCTTGTGCATCCAATAAGTGATTTTGTGTCATTGGTTGAACATTTAGGTCATTTTTGTCATCCTTTGACTTATTCTAATCCAATTAGGGTTTTTAACCAATCTTGTGCATCCAATAAGTGATTTTATGTCATTGGTTGAACATTTAGGTCATTTTCGTCATCCTTTGACTTATTCTAATCCAATTAGGGTTTTTAACCAATCTTGTGCATCCAATAAGTGATTTTATTTCATTGGTTGAACATTTAGGTCATTTTCGTCATCCTTTGACTTATTCTAATCCAATTAGGGTTTTTAACCAATCCTGTGCATCCAATAAGTGATTTTATGTCATTGGTTGAACATTTAGGTCATTTTCGTCCTCCTTCGACTTATTCTAATCCAATTAGGATTTTTAATCAATCTTGTGCATTCAATAAGTGATTTTGTGTCATTGGTTGAACATTTAGGTCATTTTCGTCCTCCCTAGCGTTATTCTAATCATATTAGGGTTTTTAACCAATCTTGTGCATCCAATAAGTGATTTTGTGTCCTTGGTTGAACATTTAGGTCATTTTCGTCATCCTTGGACTTATTCTAATCGAATTAGGGTTTTAACCAATCTTGTGCATCCAATAAGTGATTTTGTGTCATTGGTTGAACATTTAGGTCATTTCCGTCATCCTTGGACTTATTCTAATTCAATTAGGGTTTTTAACCAATCTTGTGGATCCAAAAAGTGATTTTATGTCATTGGTTGAACATTTAGGTCATTTTCGTGCTGCTTTGACTTATTCTAATCCAATTAGGGTTTTTAACCTATCTTGTGCATCCAATAAGTGATATTATGTCATTGGTTGAACATTTTGGTCATTTTCGTCATCCTTGGACTTATTCTAATCGAATTAGTGTTTTTAACCAATCTTGTGCATCCAATAAGTGAATTTGTGTCCTTGGTTGAACATTTAGGTCATTTTCGTCATCCTTGGACTTATTCTAATATAATTAGGGTTTTTAACCAATCTTGTGCACCCAATAAGTGATTTTGTGTCATTGGTTGAACATTTAGGTCATTTTCGTCCTCCCTATGCTTATTTTAATCATATTAGGGTTTTTAACCAATCTTGTGCATCCAATAAGTGATTTTGTGTCCTTGGTTGAACATTTAGGTCATTTTCGTCATCCTTGGAATTATTCTAATCGAATTAGGGTTTTTAACCAATCTTGTGCATCCAATAAGTGATTTTGTGTCATTGGTTGAACATTTAGGTCATTTTCGTCATCCTTTGACTTATTCTAATCCAATTAGGGTTTTTAACCAATCTTGTGCATCCAATAAGTGATTTTATGTCATTGGTTGAACATTTAGGTCATTTTCGTCATCCTTTGACTTATTCTAATCGAATTAGGGTTTTTAACCAATCTGGTGCATCCGATAAGTGATTTTGTGTCATTGGTTGAACATTAAGGTCATTTTCATTCTCCTTCAACTTATTCTAATCCAATCAGGGTTTTTAATCAATCTTGCGCATCCAATAAGTGATTTTGTGTCATTGGTTGAACATTTAGGTCATTTTCGTCCTCCCTAGGCTTATTCTAATCATATTAGGGTTTTTAACCAATCTTGTGCATCCAATAAGTGAATTTGTGTCCTTGGTTGAACATTTAGGTCATTTTCGTCATCCTTGAACTTATTCTAATCGAATTAGGGTTTTTAACCAATCTTGTGCATCCAATAAGTCATTTCGTGTCATTGGTTAAACATTTAGGTAATTTTTCGTCCTCCCTAGGCTTATTCTAATCATATTAGGGTTTTTAACCAATCTTGTGCATCCAATAAGTGATTTTGTGTCCTTGGTTGAACATTTAGGTCATTTTCGTCATCCTTGGACTTATTCTAATCGAATTAGGGTTTTTAACCAATCTTATGCATCCAATAAGTGATTTTGTGTCATTGGTTGAACATTTAGGTCATTTTTGTCATCCTTTGACTTATTCTAATCCAATTAGGGTTTTTAACCAATCTTGTGCATCCAATAAGTGATTTTGTGTCATTGGTTGAACATTTAGGTCATTTTCGTCCTCCCAAGGGTTATTCTAATCATATTAGGGTTTTTAACCAATCTTGTGCATCCAATAAGTGATTTTGTGTCCTTGGTTGAACATTTAGGTCATTTTCGTCATCCTTGGACTTATTCTAATCGAATTAGGATTTTTAACCAATCTTGTGCATCCAATAAGTGATTTTGTGTCATTGGTTGAACATTTAGGTCATTTTCGTCATCCTTGGACTTATTCTAATACAATTAGTGTTTTTAACCAATCTTGTGCAACCAATAAGTGATTTTATGTCATTGGTTGAACATTTAGGTCATTTTCGTGCTGCTTTGACTTATTCTAATCCAATTAGGGTTTTTAACCAATCTTGTGCACCCAATAAGTGATTTTATTTCATTGGTTGAACATTTAGGTCATTTTCGTCATCCTTTGACTTATTCTAATCCAATTAGGGTTTTTAACCAATCCTGTGCATCCAATAAGTGATTTTATGTCATTGGTTGAACATTTAGGTCATTTTCGTCATCCTTTGACTTATTCTAATCGAATTAGGGTTTTTAACCAATCTGGTGCATCCGATAAGTGATTTTGTGTCATTGGTTGAACATTAAGGTCATTTTCATTCTCCTTCGACTTATTCTAATCCAATCAGGGTTTTTAATCAATCTTGCGCATCCAATAAGTGATTTTGTGTCATTGGTTGAACATTTAGGTCATTTTCGTCCTCCCTAGGCTTATTCTAATCATATTAGGGTTTTTAACCAATCTTGTGCATCCAATAAGTGAATTTGTGTCCTTGGTTGAACATTTAGGTCATTTTCGTCATCCTTGAACTTATTCTAATCGAATTAGGGTTTTTAACCAATCTTGTGCATCCAATAAGTCATTTTGTGTCATTGGTTGAACATTTAGGTCATTTTTCGTCCTCCCTAGGCTTATTCTAATCATATTAGGGTTTTTAACCAATCTTGTGCATCCAATAAGTGATTTTGTGTCCTTGGTTGAACATTTAGGTCATTTTCGTCATCCTTGGACTTATTCTAATCGAATTAGGGTCTTTAACCAATCTTATGCATCCAATAAGTGATTTTGTGTCATTGGTTGAACATTTAGGTCATTTTTTTCATCCTTTGACTTATTCTAATCCAATTAGGGTTTTTAACCAATCTTGTGGATCCAATAAGTGATTTTATGTCATTGGTTGAACATTTAGGTCATTTTCGTCATCCTTTGACTTATTCTAATCCAATTAGGGTTTTTAACCAATCTTGTGCATCCAATAAATGATTTTGTGTCATTGGTTGAACATTTAGGTCATTTTCGTCCTCGTTCGACTTATTCTAATCCAATTAGTGTTTTTAATCAATCTTGTGCATCCAATAAGTGATTTTGTATCATTGGTTGAACATTTAGGTCATTTTCGTCCTACCTAGGGTTATTCTAATCATATTAGGGTTTTTAACCAATCTTGTGCATCCAATAAGTGATTTTGTGTCCTAGGTTGAACATTTAGGCCATTTTCGTCATCCTTGGACTTAGTTTAATCGAATTGGGGTTTTTAACCAATCTTGTGCATCCAATAAGTGATTTTGTGTCCTTGGTTGAACATTTAGGTCATTTTCGTCATCCTTGGACTTATTTTAATCGAATTGGGGTTTTTAACCAATCTTGTGCATCCAATAAGTGATTTTGTGTCATTGGTTGAACATTTAGGTCATTTTCGTCATCCTTGTACTTATTCTAATACAATTAGGGTTTTTAACCAATCTTGTGCACCCAATAAGTGATTTTATGTCATTGATTGAACATTTAGGTCATTTTCGTGCTGTTTTGACTTATTCTAATCCAATTAGGGTTTTTCACCAATCTTGTGCATCCAATAAGTGATTTTATTTCATTGGTTGAACATTTAGGTCATTTCGTCATCCTTTGACTTATTCTAATCCAATTAGGGTTTTTAACCAATCCTGCGCATCCAATAAGTGATTTAATGTCATTGGTTGAACATTTAGGTCATTTTCGTCATACTTTGACTTATTCAAATCCAATTAGGGTTTTTAACCAATCTAGTGCATCCGATAAGTGATTTTGTGTCATTGGTTGAACATTTAGGTCATTTTCATTCTCCTTCGACTTATTCTAATCCAATTAGGGTTTTTAATCAATCTTGTGTATCCAATAAGTAATTTTATGTCATTGGTTGAACATTTAGGTCATTTTTCGTCCTCCCTAGGCTTATTCTAATCATATTAGGGTTTTTAACCAATCTCGTGCATCCAATAAGTGATTTTATGTCATTTGTTGAACATTTATGTCCATTTCGTCATCCTTGGACTTATTCTAATCGAATTAGGGTTTTTAACCAATCTTATGCATCCAATAAGTGATTTTGTGTCATTGCTTGAACATTTAGGTCATTTTTGTCATCCTTTGACTGATTCTAATGCAATTAGGGTTTTTAACCAATCTTGTGCATCCAATAAGTGATTTTATGTCATTGGTTGAACATTTAGGTCATTTTCGTCATCCTTGGACTTATTTTAATTCAATTTGGGTTTTTAACCAATCTTGTGCATCCAATAAGAGATTTTATGTCATTGGTTGAACATTTAAGTCATTTTCGTGCTACTTTGACTTATTCTAATCCAATTAGGGTTTCTAACCAATCTTGTGCATCAAATAAATGATTTAATGTCGTTGGTTGAACATTTAGGTCATTTTCGTCATCCTTTGACTTATTCTAATCCGATTAGGGTTTTTAACCAATCTGGTGCATCCAATAAGTGATTTTGTGTCATTGGTTGAAAATTTAGGTCATTTTCGTCCCCCCTACGCTTATTCTAATCATATTAGGGTTTTTAACCAATCTTGTGCATCCAATAAGTGATTTTGTGTCCTTGGTTGAACATTTAGGTCATTTTCGTCATCCTTGGACTTATTTTAATCGAATTGAAGTTTTTAACCAATCTTGTCCATGCAATAAGTGATTTTGTGTCATTGGTTGAACATTTAGGTCATTTTCGTCATCCTTGGACTTATTCTAATTCAATTAGGGTTTTTAACCAATCTTGTGCATCCAATAAGTGATTTTATGTCATTGGTTGAACATTTAGGTCATTTTCGTGCTGCTTTGACTTATTCTAATCCAATTAGGGTTTTTAACCAATCTTGTGCATCCAATAAGTGATTTTATGTCATTGGTTGAACATTTAGGTCATTTTCGTCATCCTTTGACTTATTCTAATCCAATTAGGGTTTTTAACCAATCTTGTGCATCCAATAAGTGAATTTGTGTCCTTGGTTGAACATTTAGGTCATTTTCGTCATCCTTGAACTTATTCTAATCGAATTAGGGTTTTTAACCAATCTTGTGCATCTAATAAGTCATTTTGTGTCATTGGTTGAAAATTTAGGTCATTTTTCGTCATCCCTAGCCTTATTCTAATCATATTAGGGTTTTTAACTAATCTTGTGCATCCAATAAGTGATTTTGTGTCCTTGGTTGAACATTTAGGTCATTTTTGTCATCCTTGGACTTATTCTAATCGAATTAGGGGTTTTAACCAATCTTATGCATCCAATAAGTGATTTTGTGTCATTGGTTGAACATTTAGGTCATTTTTGTCATCCTTTGACTTATTCTAATCCAATTAGGTTTTTTAACCAATCTTGTGCATCCAATAAGTGATTTTATGTCATTGGTTGAACATTTAGGTCATTTTCGTCATCCTTTGACTTATTCTAATCCAATTAGGGTTTTTAACCAATCTTGTGCATCCAATAAGTGATTTTGTGTCATTGGTTGAACATTTAGGTCATTTTCGTCCTCCTTCGACTTATTTTAATCCAATTAGGGTTTTTAATCAATCTTGTGCATCCAATAAGTGATTTTGTGTCATTGGTTGAACATTTAGGTCATTTTCGTCCTCCCTAGGGTTATTCTAATCATATTAGGGTTTTCAACCAATCTTGTGCATCCAATAAGTGATTTTGTGTCCTTGGTTGAACATTTAGGTCATTTTCGTCATCCTTGGACTTATTCTAATCGAATTAGGATTTTTAACCAATCTTGTCCATCCAATAAGTGATTTTGTGTCATTGGTTGAACATTTAGGTCATTTTCGTCATCCTTGGACTTATTCTAATACAATTAGGGTTTTTAACCAATCTTGCGCAACCAATAAGTGATTTTATGTCATTGGTTGAACATTTAGGTCATTTTCGTCCTGCTTTGACTTATTCTAATCCAATTAGGGTTTTTAACCAATCTTGTGCGTCAAATAAGTGATTTTATTTCATTGGTTGATCATTTAGGTCATTTTCGTCATCCTTTGACTTATTCTAATCCAATTAGGGTTTTTAACCAATCCTGTGCATCCAATAAGTGATTTTATGTCATTGGTTGAATATTTAGGTCATTTTCGTCATCCTTTGACTTATTCTAATCCAATTAGGGTTTTTAACCAATCTGGTGCATCCGATAAGTGATTTTGTGTCATTGGTTGAACATTAAGGTCATTTTCATTCTCCTTCGACTTATTCTAATCCAATCAGGGTTTTTAATCAATCTTGTGCATCCAATAAGTGATTTTGTGTCATTGGTTAAACATTTAGGTCATTTTCGTCCTCCCTAGGCTTATTCTAATCATATTAGGGTTTTTAACCAATCTTGTGCATCCAATAAGTGAATTTGTGTCCTTGGTTGAACATTTAGGTCATTATCGTCATCCTTGAACTTATTCTAATCGAATTAGGGTTTTTAACCAATCTTGTGCATCCAATAAGTCATTTCGTGTCATTGGTTGAACATTTAGGTAATTTTTCGTCCTCCCTAGGCTTATTCTAATCATATTAGGGTTTTTAACCAATCTTGTGCATCCAATAAGTGATTTTGTGTCCTTGGTTGAACATTTAGGTCATTTTCGTCATCCTTGGACTTATTCTAATCGAATTAGGATTTTTAACCAATCTTGTGCATCCAATAAGTGATTTTGTGTCATTGGTTGAACATTTAGGTCATTTTCGTCCTCCCTAGGCTTATTCTAATCATATTAGGGTTTTTAACCAATCTTGTGCATCCAATAAGTGAATTTGTGTCCTTGGTTGAACATTTAGGTCATTTTCGTCATCCTTGGACTTATTCTAATCGAATTAGGATTTTTAACCAATCTTGTGCATCCAATAAGTGATTTTGTGTCATTGGTTGAACATTTAGGTCATTTTCGTCATCCTTGGACTTATTCTAATACAATTAGTGTTTTTAACCAATCCTGTGCATCCAATAAGTGATTTTATGTCATTGGTTGAACATTTAGGTCATTTTCGTCATCCTTTGACTTATTCTAATCCAATTAGGGTTTTTAACCAATCTGGTGCACCCAATAAGTGATTTTATTTCATTGGTTGAACATTTAGGTCATTTTCGTCATCCTTTGACTTATTCTAATCCAATTAGGGTTTTTAACCAATCCTGTTCATCCAATAAGTGATTTTATGTCATTGGTTGAACATTTAGGTCATTTTCGTCATCCTTTGACTTATTCTAATCGAATTAGGGTTTTTAACCAATCTGGTGCATCCGATAAGTGATTTTGTGTCATTGGTTGAACATTAAGGTCATTTTCATTCTCCTTCGACTTATTCTAATCCAATCAGGGTTTTTAATCAATCTTGCGCATCCAATAAGTGATTTTGTGTCATTGGTTGAACATTTAGGTCATTTTCGTCCTCCCTAGGCTTATTCTAATCATATTAGGGTTTTTAACCAATCTTGTGCATCCAATAAGTGAATTTGTGTCCTTGGTTGAACATTTAGGTCATTTTCGTCATCCTTGAACTTATTCTAATTGAATTAGGGTTTTTAACCAATCTTGTGCATCCAATAAGTCATTTCGTGTCATTGGTTGAACATTTAGGTAATTTTTCGTCCTCCCTAGGCTTATTCTAATCATATTAGGGTTTTTAACCAATCTTGTGCATCCAATAAGTGATTTTGTGTCCTTGGTTGAACATTTAGGTCATTTTCGTCATCCTTGGACTTATTCTAATCGAATTAGG
>JBBPBQ010000002.1:31432440-31455245 GCA_037974755.1 Cicer yamashitae | reverse complement strand
GAATTAGGGTTTTTAACCAATCTTGTGCATCCAATAAGTCATTTCGTGTCATTGGTTGAACATTTAGGTAATTTTTCGTCCTCCCTAGGCTTATTCTAATCATATTAGGGTTTTTAACCAATCTTGTGCATCCAATAAGTGATTTTGTGTCCTTGGTTGAACATTTAGGTCATTTTCGTCATCCTTGGACTTATTCTAATCGAATTAGGATTTTTAACCAATCTTGTGCATCCAATAAGTGATTTTGTGTCATTGGTTGAACATTTAGGTCATTTGCGTCATCCTTGGACTTATTCTAATACAATTAGTGTTTTTAACCAATCTTGTGCAACCAATAAGTGATTTTATGTCATTGGTTGAACATTTAGGTCATTTTCGTGCTGCTTTGACTTATTCTAATCCAATTAGGGTTTTTAACCAATCTTGTGCACCCAATAAGTGATTTTATTTCATTGGTTGAACATTTAGGTCATTTTCGTCATCCTTTGACTTATTCTAATCCAATTAGGGTTTTTAACCAATCATGTGCATCCAATAAGTGATTTTATGTCATTGGTTGAACATTTAGGTCATTTTCGTCATCCTTTGACTTATTCTAATCGAATTAGGGTTTTTAACCAATCTGGTGCATCCGATAAGTGATTTTGTGTCATTGGTTGAACATTAAGGTCATTTTCATTCTCCTTCGACTTATTCTAATCCAATCAGGGTTTTTAATCAATCTTGCGCATCCAATAAGTGATTTTGTGTCATTGGTTGAACATTTAGGTCATTTTCGTCCTCCCTAGGCTTATTCTAATCATATTAGGGTTTTTAACCAATCTTGTGCATCCAATAAGTGAATTTGTGTCCTTGGTTGAACATTTAGGTCATTTTCGTCATCCTTGAACTTATTCTAATCGAATTAGGGTTTTTAACCAATCTTGTGCATCCAATAAGTCATTTCGTGTCATTGGTTGAACATTTAGGTAATTTTTCGTCCTCCCTAGGCTTATTCTAATCATATTAGGGTTTTTAACCAATCTTGTGCATCCAATAAGTGATTTTGTGTCCTTGGTTGAACATTTAGGTCATTTTCGTCATCCTTGGACTTATTCTAATCGAATTAGGATTTTTAACCAATCTTGTGCATCCAATAAGTGATTTTGTGTCATTGGTTGAACATTTAGGTCATTTTCGTCCTCCCTAGGCTTATTCTAATCATATTAGGGTTTTTAACCAATCTTGTGCATCCAATAAGTGAATTTGTGTCCTTGGTTGAACATTTAGGTCATTTTCGTCATCCTTGAACTTATTCTAATCGAATTAGGGTTTTTAACCAATCTTGTGCATCCAATAAGTCATTTTGTGTCATTGGTTGAACATTTAGTTCATTTTTCGTCCTCCCTCGGCTTATTCTAATCATATTTGGGTTTTTAACCAATCTTGTGCATCCAATAAGTGATTTTGTGTCCTAGGTTGAACATTTAGGTCATTTTCGTCATCCTTGGACTTATTCTAATCGAATTAGGATTTTTAACCAATCTTGTGCATCCAATAAGTGATTTTGTGTCATTGGTTGAACATTTAGGTCATTTTCGTCATCCTTGGACTTATTCTAATACAATTAGTGTTTTTAACCAATCTTGTGCAACCAATAAGTGATTTTATGTCATTGGTTGAACATTTAGGTCATTTTCGTGCTGCTTTGACTTATTCTAATCCAATTAGGGTTTTTAACCAATCTTGTGCATCCAATAAGTGATTTTATTTCATTGGTTGAACATTTAGGTCATTTTCGTCATCCTTTGACTTATTCTAATCCAATTATGGTTTTTAACGAATCCTGTGCATCCAATAAGTGATTTTATGTCATTGGTTGAACATTTAGGTCATTTTCGTCATCCTTTGAATTATTCTAATCCAATTAGGATTTTTAACCAATCTGGTGCATCCGATAAGTGATTTTGTGTCATTGGTTGAACATTAAGGTCATTTTCATTCTCCTTCGACATATTCTAATCCAATCAGGGTTTTTAATCAATCTTGTGCATCCAATAAGTGATTTTGTGTCATTGGTTGAACATTTAGGTCATTTTCGTCATCCCTGAACTTATTCTAATCGAATTAGGGTTTTTAACCAATCTTGTGCATCCAATAAGTCATTTTGTGTCATTGGTTAAAAATTTAGGTCATTTTTCGTCCTCCCTAGGCTTATTCTAATCATATTAGGGTTTTTAACCAATCTTGTGCATCCAATAAGTGATTTTGTGTCCGTGGTTGAACATTTAGGTCATTTTCGTCATCCTTGGACTTATTCTAATCGAATTAGGGTTTTTAACCAATCTTATGCATCCAATAAGTGATTTTGTGTCATTGGTTGAACATTTAGGTCATTTTTGTCATCCTTTGACTTATTCTAATCCAATTAGGGTTTTTAACCAATCTTGTGCATCCAATAAGTGATTTTATGTCATTGGTTGAACATTTAGGTCATTTTCGTTATCCTTTGACTTATTCTAATCCAATTAGGGTTTTTAACCAATCTTGTGCATCCAATAAGTGATTTTGTGTCATTGGTTGAACATTTAGGTCATTTTCGTCCTCTTTCGACTTATTCTAATCCAATTAGGGTTTTTAATCAATCTTGTGCATCCAATAAGTGATTTTGTGTCATTGGTTGAACATTAAGGTCATTTTCATTCTCCTTGGACTTATTCTAATCCAATCAGGGTTTTTAATCAATCTTGCGCATCCAATAAGTGATTTTGTGTCATTGGTTGAACATTTAGGTCATTTTCGTCCTCCCTAGGCTTATTCTAATCATATTAGGGTTTTTAACCAATCTTGTGCATCCAATAAGTGAATTTGTGTCCTTGGTTGAACATTTAGGTCATTTTCGTCATCCTTGAACTTATTCTAATCGAATTAGGGTTTTTAACCAATCTTGTGCATCCAATAAGTCATTTTGTGTCATTGGTTGAACATTTAGTTCATTTTTCGTCCTCCCTAGGCTTATTCTAATCATATTAGGGTTTTTAACCAATCTTGTGCATCCAATAAGTGATTTTGTGTCCTAGGTTGAACATTTAGGTCATTTTCGTCATCCTTGGACTTATTCTAATCGAATTAGGATTTTTAACCAATCTTGTGCATCCAATAAGTGATTTTGTGTCATTGGTTGAACATTTAGGTCATTTTCGTCATCCTTGGACTTATTCTAATACAATTAGTATTTTTAACCAATCTTGTGCAACCAATAAGTGATTTTATGTCATTGGTTGAACATTTAGGTCATTTTCGTGCTGCTTTGACTTATTCTAATCCAATTAGGGTTTTTAACCAATCTTGTGCATCCAATAAGTGATTTTATTTCATTGGTTGAACATTTAGGTCATTTTCGTCATCCTTTGACTTATTCTAATCCAATTAGGGTTTTTAACCAATCCTGTGCATCCAATAAGTGATTTTATGTCATTGGTTGAACATTTAGGTCATTTTCGTCATCCTTTGACTTATTCTAATCCTATTAGGGTTTTTAACCAATCTGGTGCATCCGATAAGTGATTTTGTGTCATTGGTTGAACTTTAAGGTCATTTTCATTCTCCTTGGACTTATTCTAATCCAATCAGGGTTTTTAATCAATCTTGCGCATCCAATAAGTGATTTTGTGTCATTGGTTGAACATTTAGGTCATTTTCGTCCTCCTTAGGCTTATTCTAATCATATTAGTGTTTTTAACCAATCTTGTGCATCCAATAAGTGAATTTGTGTCCTTGGTTGAACATTTAGGTCATTTTCGTCATCCTTGAACTTATTCTAATCGAATTAGGGTTTTTAACCAATCTTGTGCATCCAATAAGTGATTTTGTGTCATTGGTTGAACATTTAGGTCATTTTCGTCATCCTTTGACTTATTCTAATCCAATTAGGGTTTTTAACCAATCTGGTGCATCCGATAAGTGATTTTGTGTCATTGGTTGAACATTAAGGTCATTTTCATTCTCCTTGGACTTATTCTAATCCAATCAGGGTTTTTAATCAATCTTGCGCATCCAATAAGTGATTTTGTGTCATTGGTTGAACATTTAGGTCATTTTCGTCCTCCCTAGGCTTATTCTAATCATATTAGGGTTTTTAACCAATCTTGTGCATCCAATAAGTGAATTTGTGTCCTTGGTTGAACATTTAGGTCATTTTCGTCATCCTTGAACTTTTTCTAATCGAATTAGGGTTTTTAACCAATCTTGTGCATCCAATAAGTCATTTTGTGTCATTGGTTGAACATTTAGTTCATTTTTCGTCCTCCCTAGGCTTATTCTAATCATATTAGGGTTTTTAACCAATCTTGTGCATCCAATAAGTGATTTCGTGTCCTAGGTTGAACATTTAGGTCATTTTCGTCATCCTTGGACTTATTCTAATCGAATTAGGATTTTTAACCAATCTTGTGCATCCAATAAGTGATTTTGTGTCATTGGTTGAACATTTAGGTCATTTTCGTCATCCTTGGACTTATTCTAATACAATTAGTATTTTTAACCAATCTTGTGCAACCAATAAGTGATTTTATGTCATTGGTTGAACATTTAGGTCATTTTCGTGCTGCTTTGACTTATTCTAATCCAATTAGGGTTTTTAACCAATCTTGTGCATCCAATAAGTGATTTTATTTCATTGGTTGAACATTTAGGTCATTTTCGTCATCCTTTGACTTATTCTAATCCAATTAGGGTTTTTAACGAATCCTGTGCATCCAATAAGTGATTTTATGTCATTGGTTGAACATTTAGGTCATTTTCGTCATCCTTTGACTTATTCTAATCCAATTAGGGTTTTTAACCAATCTGGTGCATCCGATAAGTGATTTTGTGTCATTGGTTGAACATTAAGGTCATTTTCATTCTCCTTCGACTTATTCTAATCCAATCAGGGTTTTTAATCAATCTTGTGCATCCAATAAGTGATTTTGTGTCATTGGTTGAACATTTAGGTCATTTTCGTCCTCCCTAGGCTTATTCTAATCATATTAGGGTTTTTAACCAATCTTGTGCATCCAATAAGTGAATTTGTGTCCTTGGTTGAACATTTAGGTCATTTTCGTCATCCTTGAACTTATTCTAATCGAATTAGGGTTTTTAACCAATCTTGTGCATCCAATAAGTCATTTTGTGTCATTGGTTGAACATTTAGGTCATTTTTCGTCCTCCCTAGGCTTATTGTAATCATATTAGGGTTTTTAACCAATCTTGTGCATCCAATAAGTAATTTTGTGTCTTTGGTTGAACATTTAGGTCATTTTCGTCATCCTTGGACTTATTCTAATCGAATTAGGGTTTTTAACCAATCTTGTGCATCCAATAAGTAATTTTGTGTCATTGGTTGAACATTTAGGTCATTTTCGTCATCCTTGGACTTATTCTAATCGAATTAGGGTTTTTAACCAATCTTATGCATCCAATAAGTGATTTTGTGTCATTGGTTGAACATTTAGGTCATTTTAGTCATCCTTTGACTTATTCTAATCCAATTAGGGTTTTTAACCAATCTTGTGCATCCAATAAGTGATTTTATGTCATTGGTTGAACATTTAGGTCATTTTCGTCATCCTTTGACTTATTCTAATCCAATTATGGTTTTTAACCAATCTTGTGCATCCAATAAGTGATTTTGTGTCATTGGTTGAACATTTAGGTCATTTTCGTCCTCCTTCGACTTATTCTAATCCAATTAGGGTTTTTAATCAATCTTGTGCATCCAATAAGTGATTTTGTGTCATTGGTTGAACATTAAGGTCATTTTCATTCTCCTTGGACTTATTCTAATCCAATCAGGGTTTTTAATCAATCTTGTGCATCCAATAAGTGATTTTGTGTCATTGGTTGAACATTTAGGTCATTTTCGTCCTCCCTAGGCTTATTCTTATCATATAAGGGTTTTTAACCAATCTTGTGCATCCAATAAGTGATTTTGTGTCCTTGGATGAACATTTAGGTCATTTTCGTCATCCTTGGACTTATTCTAATCGAATTAGGATTTTTAACCAATCTTGTGCATCCAATAAGTGATTTTGTGTCATTGGTTGAACACTTAGGTCATTTTCGTCATCCTTGGACTTATTCTAATACAATTAGGGTTTTTAACCAATCTTGTGCAACCAATAAGTGATTTTATGTCATTGGTTGAACATTTAGGTCACTTTCGTGCTGCTTTGACTTATTCTAATCCAATTAGGGTTTTTAACGAATCCTGTGCATCCAATAAGTGATTTTATGTCATTGGTTGAACATTTAGGTCATTTTCGTCATCCTTTGACTTATTCTAATCCAATTAGGGTTTTTAACCAATCTGGTGCATCCGATAAGTGATTTTGTGTCATTGGTTGAACATTAAGGTCATTTTCATTCTCCTTCGACTTATTCTAATCCAATCAGGGTTTTTAATCAATCTTGTGCATCCAATAAATCATTTTGTGTCATTGGTTAAAAATTTAGGTCATTTTTCGTCCCCCCTAGGCTTATTCTAATCATATTAGGGTTTTTAACCAATCTTGTGCATCCAATAAGTGATTTTGTGTCATTGGTTGAACATTTAGGTCATTTTCGTCCTCCCTAGGCTTATTCTTATCATATAAGGGTTTTTAACCAATCTTGTGCATCCAATAAGTGAATTTGTGTCCTTGGTTGAACATTTAGGTCATTTTCGTCATCCTTGAACTTATTCTAATCGAATTAGGGTTTTTAACCAATCTTGTGCATCCAATAAGTCATTTTGTGTCATTGGTTGAAAATTTAGGTCATTTTTCGTCCTCCCTAGGCTTATTCTAATCATATTTGGGTTTTTAACCAATCTTGTGCATCCAATAAGTGATTTTGTGTCCGTGGTTGAACATTTAGGTCATTTTCGTCATCCTTGGACTTATTCTAATCGAATTAGGGTTTTTAACCAATCTTATGCATCCAATAAGTGATTTTGTGTCATTGGTTGAACATTTAGGTCATTTTTGTCATCCTTTGACTTATTCTAATCCAATTAGGGTTTTTAACCAATCTTGTGCATCCAATAAGTGATTTTATGTCATTGGTTGAACATTTAGGTCATTTTCGTCATCCTTTGACTTATTCTAATCCAATTAGGGTTTTTAACCAATCTTATGCATCCAATAAGTGATTTTGTGTCATTGGTTGAACATTTAGGTCATTTTCGTCATCCTTCGACTTATTCTAATCCAATTAGGGTTTTTAAGCAATCTTGTGTATCCAATAAGTTATTTTGTGTCATTGGTTGAACATTTAGGTCATTTCCGTCCTCCCTAGGCTTATTCTAATCATATTAAGGTTTTTAACCAATCTTGTGCATCCAATAAGTGATTTTGTTTGATTGGTTGAACATTTAGGTCATTTTCATCATCCTTGGACTTATTCTAATCGAATTAGGGTTTTTAACCAATCTTGTGCATCCAATAAGTGATTTTGTGTCATTGGTTGAACATTTAGGTCATTTTTGTCCTGCTTCGACTTATTCTAATCCAATTAGGGTTTTTAACCAATCTTGTGCATCCAATAAGTGATTTTATGTCATTGGTTGAACATTTAGGTCATTTTCGTCATCCTTCGACTTATTCTAATCCAATTAGGGTTTTTAACCAATCTTGTGCATCAAATAAGTGATTTTGTGTCATTGGTTGAACATTTAGGTCATTTTTGTCTTCCTTCGACTTATTCTAATCCAATTAGGGTTTTTAATCAATCTTGTGCATCCAATAAGTGATTTTGTGTCATTGGTTGAACATTTAGGTCATTTTCGTGCTGCTTTGACTTATTCTAATCCAATTAGGGTTTTTAACCAATCTTGTGCATCCAATAAGTGATTTTGTGTCCGTGGTTGAACATTTAGGTCATTTTCGTCATCCTTGAACTTATTCTAATCGAATTAGGGTTTTTAACCAATCTTGTGCATCCAATAAGTGATTTTGTGTCATTGGTTGAACATTTAGGTCATTTTTGTCATCCTTTGACTTATTCTAATCCAATTAGGGTTTTCAACCAATCTTGTGCATCCAATAAGTGATTTTATGTCATTGGTTGAACATTTAGGTCATTTTCGTCATCCTTTGACTTATTCTAATCCAATTAGGGTTTTTAATCAATCTTGTGCATCCAAAAAGTGATTTTGTGTCATTGGTTGAACATTTAGGTCATTTTCGTCCTCCCTAGGGTTATTCTAATCATATTAGGGTTTTTAACCAATCTTGTGCATCCAATAAGTGATTTTGTGTCCTTTGATGAACATTTAGGTCATTTTCGTCATCCTTGGACTTATTCTAATCGAATTAGGATTTTTAACCAATCTTGTGCATCCAATAAGTGATTTTATGTCATTGGTTGAACATTTAGGTCACTTTCGTGCTGCTTTGACTTACTCTAATCCAATTAGGGTTTTTAACCAATCTTGTGCATCCAATAAGTGATTTTATTTCATTGGTTGAACATTTAGGTCATTTTCGTCATCCTTTGACTTATTCTAATCCAATTAGGGTTTTTAACGAATCCTGTGCATCCAATAAGTGATTTTATGTCATTGGTTGAACATTTAGGTCATTTTCGTCATCCTTTGACTTATTCTAATCCAATTAGGGTTTTTAACCAATCTGGTGCATCCGATAAGCGATTTTGTGTCATTGGTTGAACATTAAGGTCATTTTCATTCTCCTTCGACTTATTCTAATCCAATCAGGGTTTTTAATCAATCTTGTGCATCCAATAAATCATTTTGTGTCATTGGTTAAAAATTTAGGTCATTTTTCGTCCCCCCTAGGCTTATTCTAATCGAATTAGGGTTTTTAACCAATCTTGTGCATCCAATAAGTGATTTTGTGTCCTTGGTTGAACATTTAGGTCATTTTCGTCATCCTTGGACTTATTCTAATCGAATTAGGGTTTTTAACCAATCTTATGCATCCAATAAGTGATTTTGTGTCATTGGTTGAACATTTAGGTCATTTTTGTCATCCTTTGATTTATTCTAATCCAATTAGGGTTTTTAACCAATCTTGTGCATCCAATAAGTGATTTTATGTCATTGGTTGAACATTTAGGTCATTTTCGTCATCCTTTGACTTATTCTAATCCAATTATGGTTTTTAACCAATCTTGTGCATCCAATAAGTGATTTTGTGTCATTGGTTGAACATTTAGGTCATTTTCGTCCTCCTTCGACTTATTCTAATCCAATTAGGGTTTTTAATCAATCTTGTGCATCCAATAAGTGATTTTGTGTCATTGGTTGAACATTAAGGTCATTTTCATTCTCCTTGGACTTATTCTAATCCAATCAGGGTTTTTAATCAATCTTGTGCATCCAATAAGTGATTTTGTGTCATTGGTTGAACATTTAGGTCATTTTCGTCCTCCCTAGGCTTATTCTAATCATATAAGGGTTTTTAACCAATCTTGTGCATCCAATAAGTGAATTTGAGTCCTTGGTTGAACATTTAGGTCATTTTCGTCATCCTTGAACTTATTCTAATCGAATTAGGGTTTTTAACCAATCTTGTGCATCCAATAAGTCATTTTGTGTCATTGGTTGAAAATTTAGGTCATTTTTCGTCCTCCCTAGGCTTATTCTAATCATATTAGGTTTTTTAACCAATCTTGTGCATCCAATAAGTGATTTTGTGTCCGTGGTTGAACATTTAGGTCATTTTCGTCATCCTTGTACTTATTCTAATCGAATTAGGGTTTTTAACCAATCTTATGCATCCAATAAGTGATTTTGTGTCATTGGTTGAACATTTAGGTCATTTTTGTCATCCTTTGACTTATTCTAATCCAATTAGGGTTTTTAACCAATCTTGTGCATCCAATAAGTGATTTTATGTCATTGGTTGAACATTTAGGTCATTTTCGTCATCCTTTGACTTATTCTAATCCAATTAGGGTTTTTAACCAATCTTGTGCATCCAATAAGTGATTTTGTGTCATTGCTTGAACATTTAGGTCATTTTCATCCTCTTTCGACTTATTCTAATCCAATTAGGGTTTTTAATCAATCTTGTGCATCCAATAAGTAATTTTGTGTCATTGGTTGAACATTTAGGTCATTTTCGTCATCCTTTGACTTATTCTAATCCAATTAGGGTTTTTAACCAATCTTGTGCATCCAATAAGTGATTTTGTGTCATTGGTTGAACATTTAAGTCATTTTCGTCCTCCTTCGACTTATTTTAATCCAATTAGGGTTTTTAATCAATCTTGTGCATCCAATAAGTGATTTTGTGTCATTGGTTGAACATTTAGGTCATTTTCGTGCTGCTTTGACTTATTCTAATCCAATTAGGGTTTTTAACCAATCTTGTGCATCCAATAAGTGATTTTGTGTCCGTGGTTGAACATTTAGGTCATTTTCGTCATCCTTGGACTTATTCTAATCGAATTAGGGTTTTTAACCAATCTTATGCATCCAATAAGTGATTTTGTGTCATTGGTTGAACATTTAGGTCATTTTTGTCATCCTTTGACTTATTCTAATCCAATTAGGGTTTTTAACCAATCTTGTGCATCCAATAAGTGATTTTGTGTCATTGGTTGAACATTTAGGTCATTTTCGTCCTCCTTTGACTTATTCTAATCCAATTAGGGTTTTTAACCAATCTTGTGCATCCAATAAGTGATTTTGTGTCATTGGTTGAACATTTAGGTCATTTTCGTCCTCCTTCGACTTATTCTAATCCAATTAGGGTTTTTAATCAATCTTGTGCATCCAATAAGTGATTTTGTGTCATTGGTTGAACATTAAGGTCATTTTCATTCTCCTTGGACTTATTCTAATCCAATCAGGGTTTTTAATCAATCTTGCGCATCCAATAAGTCATTTTGTGTCATTTGTTGAACATTTAGGTCATTTTCGTCCTCCCTAGGCTTATTCTAATCATATTAGGGTTTTTAACCAATCTTGTGCATCCAATAAGTGAATTTGTGTCCTTGGTTGAACATTTAGGTCATTTTCGTCATCCTTGAACTTATTCTAATCGAATTAGGGTTTTTAACCAATCTTGTGCATCCAATAAGTCATTTTGTGTCATTGGTTGAACATTTAGTTCATTTTTCGTCCTCCGTAGGCTTATTCTAATCATATTAGGGTTTTTATCCAATCTTGTGCATCCAATAAGTGATTTTGTGTCCTAGGTTGAACATTTAGGTCATTTTCGTCATCCTTGGACTTATTCTAATCGAATTAGGATTTTTAACCAATCTTGTGCATCCAATAAGTGATTTTGTGTCATTGGTTGAACATTTAGGTCATTTTCGTCATCCTTGGACTTATTCTAATACAATTAGTATTTTTAACCAATCTTGTGCAACCAATAAGTGATTTTATGTCATTGGTTGAACATTTAGGTCATTTTCGTGCTGCTTTGACTTATTCTAATCCAATTAGGGTTTTTAACCAATCTTGTGCATCCAATAAGTGATTTTATTTCATTGGTTGAACATTTAGGTCATTTTCGTCATCCTTTGACTTATTCTAATCCAATTAGGGTTTTTAACGAATCCTGTGCATCCAATAAGTGATTTTATGTCATTGGTTGAACATTTAGGTCATTTTCGTCATCCTTTGACTTATTCTAATCCAATTAGGGTTTTTAACCAATCTGGTGCATCCGATAAGTGATTTTGTGTCATTGGTTGAACATTAAGGTCATTTTCATTCTCCTTGGACTTATTCTAATCCAATCAGGGTTTTTAATCAATCTTGCGCATCCAATAAGTGATTTTGTGTCATTGGTTGAACATTTAGGTCATTTTCGTCCTCCCTAGGCTTATTCTAATCATATTAGGGTTTTTAACCAATCTTGTGCATCCAATAAGTGAATTTGTGTCCTTGGTTGAACATTTAGGTCATTTTCGTCATCCTTGAACTTATTCTAATCGAATTAGGGTTTTTAACCAATCTTGTGCATCCAATAAGTCATTTCGTGTCATTGGTTGAACATTTAGGTAATTTTTCGTCCTCCCTAGGCTTATTCTAATCATATTAGGGTTTTTAACCAATCTTGTGCATCCAATAAGTGATTTTGTGTCCTTGGTTGAACATTTAGGTCATTTTCGTCATCCTTGGACTTATTCTAATCGAATTAGGATTTTTAACCAATCTTGTGCATCCAATAAGTGATTTTGTGTCATTGGTTGAACATTTAGGTCATTTTCGTCATCCTTGGACTTATTCTAATTCAATTAGGGTTTTTAACCAATCTTGTGCATCCAATAAGTGATTTTATGTCATTGGTTGAACATTTAGGTCATTTTCGTCATCCTTTGACTTATTCTAATCCAATTAGGGTTTTTAACCAATCTTGTGCATCCAATAAGTGATTTTGTGTCATTGGTTGAACATTTAGGTCATTTTGGTCCTCTTTCGACTTATTCTAATCCAATTAGGGTTTTTAATCAATCTTGTGCATCCAATAAGTGATTTTGTGTCATTGGTTGAACATTTAGGTCATTTTCGTCCTCCCTAGGGTTATTCTAATCATATTAGGGTTTTTAACCAATCTTGTGCATCCAATAAGTGATTTTGTGTCCTTGGATGAACATTTAGGTCATTTTCGTCATCCTTGGACTTATTCTAATCGAATTAGGATTTTTAACCAATCTTGTGCATCCAATAAGTGATTTTGTGTCATTGGTTGAACACTTAGGTCATTTTCGTCATCCTTGGACTTATTCTAATACAATTAGGGTTTTTAACCAATCTTGTGCAACCAATAAGTGATTTTATGTCATTGGTTGAACATTTAGGTCACTTTCGTGCTGCTTTGACTTATTCTAATCCAATTAGGGTTTTTAACCAATCTTGTGCATCCAATAAGTGATTTTATTTCATTGGTTGAACATTTAGGTCATTTTCGTCATGCTTTGACTTATTCTAATCCAATTAGGGTTTTTAACGAATCCTGTGCATCCAATAAGTGATTTTATGTCATTGGTTGAACATTTAGGTCATTTTCGTCATCCTTTGACTTATTCTAATCCAATTAGGGTTTTTAACCAATCTTGTGCATCCGATAAGTGATTTTGTGTCATTGGTTGAACATTAAGGTCATTTTCATTCTCCTTCGACTTATTCTAATCCAATCAGGGTTTTTAATCAATCTTGTGCATCCAATAAATCATTTTGTGTCATTGGTTAAAAATTTAGGTCATTTTTCGTCCCCCCTAGGCTTATTCTAATCATATTAGGGTTTTTAACCAATCTTGTGCATCCAATAAGTGATTTTGTGTCCTTGGTTGAACATTTAGGTCATTTTCGTCATCCTTGGACTTATTCTAATCGAATTAGGGTTTTTAACCAATCTTATGCATCCAATAAGTGATTTTGTGTCATTGGTTGAACATTTAGGTCATTTTTGTCATCCTTTGACTTATTCTAATCCAATTACGGTTTTTAACCAATCTTGTGCATCCAATAAGTGATTTTATGTCATTGGTTGAACATTTAGGTCATTTTCGTCATCCTTTGACTTATTCTAATCCAATTAGGGTTTTTAACCAATCTTGTGCATCCAATAAGTGATTTTGTGTCATTGGTTGAACATTTAGGTCATTTTCGTCCTCTTTCGACTTATTCTAATCCAATTAGGGTTTTTAATCAATCTTGTGCATCCAATAAGTGATTTTGTGTCATTGGTTGAACATTTAGGTCATTTTCGTCCTCCCTAGGGTTATTCTAATCATATTAGGGTTTTTAACCAATCTTGTGCATCCAATAAGTGATTTTGTGTCCTTGGTTGAACATTTAGGTCATTTTCGTCATCGTTGGACTTATTCTAATCGAATTAGGGTTTTTAACCAATCTTGTGCATCCAATAAGTGATTTTATGTCATTGGTTGAACATTTAGGTCATTTTCGTCATCCTTGGACTTATTCTAAATCAATTAGGGTTTTTAACCAATCTTGTGCATCCAATAAGTGATTTTATGTCATTGGTTGAACATTTAGGTCATTTTCGTGCTGCATTGACTTATTCTAATCCAATTAGGGTTTTTAACCAATCTTGTGCATCCAATAAGTGATTTTATGTCATTGGTTGATCATTTAGGTCATTTTTGTCATCCTTTGACTTATTCTAATCCAATTAGGGTTTTTAACCAATCTTGTGCATCCAATAAGTGATTTTATGTCATTGGTTGAACATTTAGGTCATTTTCGTCATCCTTTGACTTATTCTAATCCAATTATGGTTTTTAACCAATCTTGTGCATCCAATAAGTGATTTTGTGTCATTGGTTGAACATTTAGGTCATTTTCGTCCTCCTTCGACTTATTCTAATCCAATTAGGGTTTTTAATCAATCTTGTGCATCCAATAAGTGATTTTGTGTCATTGGTTGAACATTAAGGTCATTTTCATTCTCCTTGGACTTATTCTAATCCAATCAGGGTTTTTAATCAATCTTGTGCATCCAATAAGTGATTTTGTGTCATTGGTTGAACATTTATGTCATTTTCGTCCTCCCTAGGCTTATTCTTATCATATAAGGGTTTTTAACCAATCTTGTGCATCCAATAAGTGAATTTGTGTCCTTGGTTGAACATTTAGGTCATTTTCGTCATCCTTGAACTTATTCTAATCGAATTAGGGTTTTTAACCAATCTTGTGCATCCAATAAGTCATTTTGTGTCATTGGTTGAAAATTTAGGTCATTTTTCGTCCTCCCTAGGCTTATTCTAATCATATTAGGGTTTTTAACCAATCTTGTGCATCCAATAAGTGATTTTGTGTCCGTGGTTGAACATTTAGGTCATTTTCGTCATCCTTGGACTTATTCTAATCGAATTAGGGTTTTTAACCAATCTTATGCATCCAATAAGTGATTTTGTGTCATTGGTTGAACATTTAGGTCATTTTTGTCATCCTTTGACTTATTCTAATCCAATTAAGGTTTTTAACCAATCTTGTGCATCCAATAAGTGATTTTATGTCATTGGTTGAACATTTAGGTCATTTTCGTCATCCTTTGACTTATTCTAATCCAATTAGGGTTTTTAACCAATCTTGTGCATCCAATAAGTGATTTTGTGTCATTGGTTGAACATTTAGGTCATTTGCGTCCTCTTGCGACTTATTCTAATCCAATTAGGGTTTTTAATCAATCTTGTGCATCCAATAAGTGATTTTGTGTCATTGGTTGAACATTTAGGTCATTTTTGTCCTCCCTAGGGTTATTCTAATCATATTAGAGTTTTTAACCAATCTTGTGCATCCAATATGTGATTTTGTGTCCTTGGTTGAACATTTAGGTCATTTTCGTCATCCTTGGACTTATTCTAATCGAATTAGGGTTTTAACCAATCTTATGCATCCAATAAGTGATTTTGTGTCATTGGTTGAACATTTAGGTCATTTTTGTCATCCTTTCACTTATTCTAATCCAATTAGGGTTTTTAACCAATCTTGTGCATCCAATAAGTGATTTTATGTCATTGGTTGAACATTTAGGTCATTTTCGTCATCCTTTGACTTATTCTAATCCAATTAGGGTTTTTAACCAATCTTGTGCATCCAATAAGTGATTTTGTGTCATTGGTTGAACATTTAGGTCATTTTCGTCCTCTTTCGACTTATTCTAATCCAATTAGGGTTTTTAATCAATCTTGTGCATCCAATAAGTGATTTTGTGTCATTGGTTGAACATTTAGGTCATTTTCGTCCTCCCTAGGGTTATTCTAATCATATTGGGGTTTTTAACCAATCTTGTGCATCCAATAAGTGATTTTGTGTCCTTGGATGAACATTTAGGTCATTTTCGTCATCCTTGGACTTATTCTAATCGAATTAGGATTTTTAACCAATCTTGTGCATCCAATAAGTGATTTTGTGTCATTGGTTGAACACTTAGGTCATTTTCGTCATCCTTGGACTTATTCTAATACAATTAGGGTTTTTAACCAATCTTGTGCAACCAATAAGTGATTTTATGTCATTGGTTGAACATTTAGGTCACTTTCGTGCTGCTTTGACTTATTCTAATCCAATTAGGGTTTTTAACCAATCTTGTGCATCCAATAAGTGATTTTATTTCATTGGTTGAACATTTAGGTCATTTTCGTCATCCTTTGACTTATTCTAATCCAATTAGGGTTTTTAACGAATCCTGTGCATCCAATAAGTGATTTTATGTCATTGGTTGAACATTTAGGTCATTTTCGTCATCCTTTGACTTATTCTAATCCAATTAGGGTTTTTAACCAATCTGGTGCATCCGATAAGTGATTTTGTGTCATTGGTTGAACATTAAGGTCATTTTCATTCTCCTTGGACTTATTCTAATCCAATCAGGGTTTTTAATCAATCTTGCGCATCCAATAAGTGATTTTGTGTCATTGGTTGAACATTTAGGTCATTTTCGTCCTCCCTAGGCTTATTCTAATCATATTAGGGTTTTTAACCAATCTTGTGCATCCAATAAGTGAATTTGTGTCCTTGGTTGAACATTTAGGTCATTTTCGTCATCCTTGAACTTATTCTAATCGAATTAGGGTTTTTAACCAATCTTGTGCATCCAATAAGTCATTTTGTGTCATTGGTTGAACATTTAGTTCATTTTTCGTCCTCCGTAGGCTTATTCTAATCATATTAGGGTTTTTATCCAATCTTGTGCATCCAATAAGTGATTTTGTGTCCTAGGTTGAACATTTAGGTCATTTTCGTCATCCTTGGACTTATTCTAATCGAATTAGGATTTTTAACCAATCTTGTGCATCCAATAAGTGATTTTGTGTCATTGGTTGAACATTTAGGTCATTTTCGTCATCCTTGGACTTATTCTAATACAATTAGTATTTTTAACCAATCTTGTGCAACCAATAAGTGATTTTATGTCATTGGTTGAACATTTAGGTCATTTTCGTGCTGCTTTGACTTATTCTAATCCAATTAGGGTTTTTAACCAATCTTGTGCATCCAATAAGTGATTTTGTGTCATTGGTTGAACATTTAGGTCATTTTCGTCCTCCTTCGACTTATTCTAATCCAATTAGGGTTTTTAATCAATCTTGTGCATCCAATAAGTGATTTTGTGTCATTGGTTGAACATTAAGGTCATTTTCATTCTCCTTGGACTTATTCTAATCCAATCAGGGTTTTTAATCAATCTTGTGCATCCAATAAGTGATTTTGTGTCATTGGTTGAACATTTAGGTCATTTTCGTCCTCCCTAGGCTTATTCTAATCATATTAGGGTTTTTAACCAATCTTGTGCATCCAATAAGTGAATTTGTGTCCTTGGTTGAACATGTAGGTCATTTTCGTCATCCTTGAACTTATTCTAATCGAATTAGGGTTTTTAACCAATCTTATGCATCCAATAAGTGATTTTGTGTCATTGGTTGAACATTTAGGTCATTTTTGTCATCCTTTGACTTATTCTAATCCAATTAGGGTTTTTAACCAATCTTGTGCATCCAATAAGTGATTTTATGTCATTGGTTGAACATTTAGGTCATTTTCGTCATCCTTTGACTTATTCTAATCCAATTAGGGTTTTTAACCAATCTTGTGCATCCAATAAGTGATTTTATTTCATTGGTTGAACATTTAGGTCATTTTCGTCATCCTTTGACTTATTCTAATCCAATTAGGGTTTTTAACCAATCCTGTGCATCCAATAAGTGATTTTATGTCATTGGTTGAACATTTAGGTCATTTTCATCATCCTTTGACTTATTCTAATCCAATTAGGGTTTTTAACCAATCTGGTGCATCCGATAAGTGATTTTGTGTCATTGGTTGAACATTAAGGTCATTTTCATTCTCCTTGGACTTATTCTAATCCAATCAGGGTTTTTAATCAATCTTGCGCATCCAATAAGTGATTTTGTGTCATTGGTTGAACATTTAGGTCATTTTCGTCCTCCCTAGGCTTATTCTAATCATATTAGGGTTTTTAACCAATCTTGTGCATCCAATAAGTGAATTTGTGTCCTTGGTTGAACATGTAGGTCATTTTCGTCATCCTTGAACTTATTCTAATCGAATTAGGGTTTTTAACCAATCTTGTGCATCCAATAAGTCATTTTGTGTCATTGGTTGAAAATTTAGTTCATTTTTCGTCCTCCCTAGGCTTATTCTAATCATATTAGGGTTTTTAACTAATCTTGTGCATCCAATAAGTGATTTTGTGTCCTTGGTTGAACATTTAGGTCATTTTCGTCCTCCCTAGGGTTATTCTAATCATATTAGGGTTTTTAACCAATCTTGTGCATCCAATAAGTGATTTTGTGTCCTTGGATGAACATTTAGGTCATTTTCGTCATCCTTGGACTTATTCTAATCGAATTAGGATTTTTAACCAATCTTGTGCATCCAATAAGTGATTTTGTGTCATTGGTTGAACACTTAGGTCATTTTCGTCATCCTTGGACTTATTCTAATACAATTAGGGTTTTTAACCAATCTTGTGCAACCAATAAGTGATTTTATGTCATTGGTTGAACATTTAGGTCACTTTCGTGCTGCTTTGACTTATTCTAATCCAATTAGGGTTTTTAACCAATCTTGTGCATCCAATAAGTGATTTTATTTCATTGGTTGAACATTTAGGTCATTTTCGTCATGCTTTGACTTATTCTAATCCAATTAGGGTTTTTAACGAATCCTGTGCATCCAATAAGTGATTTTATGTCATTGGTTGAACATTTAGGTCATTTTCGTCATCCTTTGACTTATTCTAATCCAATTAGGGTTTTTAACCAATCTGGTGCATCCGATAAGTGATTTTGTGTCATTGGTTGAACATTAAGGTCATTTTCATTCTCCTTCAACTTATTCTAATCCAATCAGGGTTTTTAATCAATCTTGTGCATCCAATAAATCATTTTGTGTCATTGGTTAAAAATTTAGGTCATTTTTCGTCCCCCCTAGGCTTATTCTAATCATATTAGGGTTTTTAACCAATCTTGTGCATCCAATAAGTGATTTTGTGTCCTTGGTTGAACATTTAGGTCATTTTCGTCATCCTTGGACTTATTCTAATCGAATTAGGGTTTTTAACCAATCTTATGCATCCAATAAGTGATTTTGTGTCATTGGTTGAACATTTAGGTCATTTTTGTCATCCTTTGACTTATTCTAATCCAATTAGGGTTTTTAACCAATCTTGTGCATCCAATAAGTGATTTTATGTCATTGGTTGAACATTTAGGTCATTTTCGTCATCCTTTGACTTATTCTAATCCAATTAGGGTTTTTAACCAATCTTGTGCATCCAATAAGTGATTTTATTTCATTGGTTGAACATTTAGGTCATTTTCGTCATCCTTTGACTTATTCTAATCCAATTAGGGTTTTTAACCAATCCTGTGCATCCAATAAGTGATTTTATGTCATTGGTTGAACATTTAGGTCATTTTCGTCATCCTTTGACTTATTATAATCCAATTAGGGTTTTTAACCAATCTGGTGCATCCGATAAGTGATTTTGTGTCATTGGTTGAACATTAAGGTCATTTTCATTCTCCTTGGACTTATTCTAATCCAATCAGGGTTTTTAATCAATCTTGCGCATCCAATAAGTGATTTTGTGTCATTGGTTGAACATTTAGGTCATTTTCGTCCTCCTTAGGCTTATTCTAATCATATTAGGGTTTTTAACCAATCTTGTGCATCCAATAAGTGAATTTGTGTCCTTGGTTGAACATTTAGGTCATTTTCGTCATCCTTGAACTTATTCTAATCGAATTAGGGTTTTTAACCAATCTTGTGCATCTAATAAGTCATTTTGTGTCATTGGTTGAAAATTTAGGTCATTTTTCGTCCTCCCTAGCCTTATTCTAATCATATTAGGGTTTTTAACCAATCTTGTGCATCCAATAAGTGATTTTGTGTCCGTGGTTGAACATTTAGGTCATTTTCGTCATCCTTGGACTTATTCTAATCGAATTAGGGTTTTTAACCAATCTTATGCATCCAATAAGTGATTTTGTGTCATTGGTTGAACATTTAGGTCATTTTTGTCATCCTTTGACTTATTCTAATCCAATTAGGGTTTTTAACCAATCTTGTGCATCCAATAAGTGATTTTGTGTCATTGGTTGAACATTTAGGTCATTTTCGTCCTCCTTTGACTTATTCTAATCCAATTAGGGTTTTTAACCAATCTTGTGCATCCAATAAGTGATTTTGTGTCATTGGTTGAACATTTAGGTCATTTTCGTCCTCCTTCGACTTATTCTAATCCAATTAGGGTTTTTAATCAATCTTGTGCATCCAATAAGTGATTTTGTGTCATTGGTTGAACATTAAGGTCATTTTCATTCTCCTTGGACTTATTCTAATCCAATCAGGGTTTTTAATCAATCTTGCGCATCCAATAAGTGATTTTGTGTCATTGGTTGAACATTTAGGTCATTTTCGTCCTCCCTAGGCTTATTCTAATCATATTAGGGTTTTTAACCAATCTTGTGCATCCAATAAGTGAATTTGTGTCCTTGGTTGAACATTTAGGTCATTTTCGTCATCCTTGAACTTATTCTAATCGAATTAGGGTTTTTAACCAATCTTGTGCATCCAATAAGTCATTTTGTGTCATTGGTTGAAAATTTAGGTCATTTTTCGTCCTCCCTAGGCTTATTCTAATCATATTTGGGTTTTTAACCAATCTTGTGCATCCAATAAGTGATTTTGTGTCCGTGGTTGAACATTTAGGTCATTTTCGTCATCCTTGGACTTATTCTAATCGAATTAGGGTTTTTAACCAATCTTATGCATCCAATAAGTGATTTTGTGTCATTGGTTGAACATTTAGGTCATTTTTGTCATCCTTTGACTTATTCTAATCCAATTAGGGTTTTTAACCAATCTTGTGCATCCAATAAGTGATTTTATGTCATTGGTTGAACATTTAGGTCATTTTCGTCATCCTTTGACTTATTCTAATCCAATTAGGGTTTTTAACCAATCTTATGCATCCAATAAGTGATTTTGTGTCATTGGTTGAACATTTAGGTCATTTTCGTCATCCTTCGACTTATTCTAATCCAATTAGGGTTTTTAAGCAATCTTGTGTATCCAATAAGTTATTTTGTGTCATTGGTTGAACATTTAGGTCATTTCCGTCCTCCCTAGGCTTATTCTAATCATATTAAGGTTTTTAACCAATCTTGTGCATCCAATAAGTGATTTTGTTTGATTGGTTGAACATTTAGGTCATTTTCATCATCCTTGGACTTATTCTAATCGAATTAGGGTTTTTAACCAATCTTGTGCATCCAATAAGTGATTTTGTGTCATTGGTTGAACATTTAGGTCATTTTTGTCCTGCTTCGACTTATTCTAATCCAATTAGGGTTTTTAACCAATCTTGTGCATCCAATAAGTGATTTTATGTCATTGGTTGAACATTTAGGTCATTTTCGTCATCCTTCGACTTATTCTAATCCAATTAGGGTTTTTAACCAATCTTGTGCATCAAATAAGTGATTTTGTGTCATTGGTTGAACATTTAGGTCATTTTTGTCTTCCTTCGACTTATTCTAATCCAATTAGGGTTTTTAATCAATCTTGTGCATCCAATAAGTGATTTTGTGTCATTGGTTGAACATTTAGGTCATTTTCGTGCTGCTTTGACTTATTCTAATCCAATTAGGGTTTTTAACCAATCTTGTGCATCCAATAAGTGATTTTGTGTCATTGCTTGAACATTTAGGTCATTTTCATCCTCTTTCGACTTATTCTAATCCAATTAGGGTTTTTAATCAATCTTGTGCATCCAATAAGTAATTTTGTGTCATTGGTTGAACATTTAGGTCATTTTCGTCATCCTTTGACTTATTCTAATCCAATTAGGGTTTTTAACCAATCTTGTGCATCCAATAAGTGATTTTGTGTCATTGGTTGAACATTTAGGTCATTTTGGTCCTCTTTCGACTTATTCTAATCCAATTAGGGTTTTTAATCAATCTTGTGCATCCAATAAGTGATTTTGTGTCATTGGTTGAACATTTAGGTCATTTTCGTCCTCCCTAGGGTTATTCTAATCATATTAGGGTTTTTAACCAATCTTGTGCATCCAATAAGTGATTTTGTGTCCTTGGATGAACATTTAGGTCATTTTCGTCATCCTTGGACTTATTCTAATCGAATTAGGATTTTTAACCAATCTTGTGCATCCAATAAGTGATTTTGTGTCATTGGTTGAACACTTAGGTCATTTTCGTCATCCTTGGACTTATTCTAATACAATTAGGGTTTTTAACCAATCTTGTGCAACCAATAAGTGATTTTATGTCATTGGTTGAACATTTAGGTCACTTTCGTGCTGCTTTGACTTATTCTAATCCAATTAGGGTTTTTAACCAATCTTGTGCATCCAATAAGTGATTTTATATCATTGGTTGAACATTTAGGTCATTTTCGTCATGCTTTGACTTATTCTAATCCAATTAGGGTTTTTAACGAATCCTGTGCATCCAATAAGTGATTTTATGTCATTGGTTGAACATTTAGGTCATTTTCGTCATCCTTTGACTTATTCTAATCCAATTAGGGTTTTTAACCAATCTGGTGCATCCGATAAGTGATTTTGTGTCATTGGTTGAACATTAAGGTCATTTTCATTCTCCTTCGACTTATTCTAATCCAATCAGGGTTTTTAATCAATCTTGTGCATCCAATAAATCATTTTGTGTCATTGGTTAAAAATTTAGGTCATTTTTCGTCCCCCCTAGGCTTATTCTAATCATATTAGGGTTTTTAACCAATCTTGTGCATCCAATAAGTGATTTTGTGTCCTTGGTTGAACATTTAGGTCATTTTCGTCATCCTT
>JBBPBQ010000002.1:31406731-31424387 GCA_037974755.1 Cicer yamashitae | reverse complement strand
GGTTGAACATTTAGGTCATTTTCGTCATCCTTTGTCTTATTCTAATCCAATTAGGGTTTTTAACCAATCTTGTGCATCCAATAAGTGATTTTGTGTCATTGGTTGAACATTTAAGTCATTTTCGTCCTCCTTCGACTTATTTTAATCCAATTAGGGTTTTTAATCAATCTTGTGCATCCAATAAGTGATTTTGTGTCATTGGTTGAACATTTAGGTCATTTTCGTGCTGCTTTGACTTATTCTAATCCAATTAGGGTTTTTAACCAATCTTGTGCATCCAATAAGTGATTTTGTGTCCTTGGTTGAACATTTAGGTCATTTTCGTCATCCTTTGACTTATTCTAATCGAATTAGGGTTTTTAACCAATCTTGTGCATCAAATAAGTGATTTTATGTCGTTGGTTGAACATTTAGGTCATTTTCGTCATCCTTGGACTTATTCTAATCCAATTAGGGTTTTTAACCAATCTTGCGCAACCAATAAGTGATTTTATGTCATTGGTTGAACATTTAGGTCATTTTCGTGCTGCTTTGACTTATTCTAATCCAATCAGGGTTTTTAATCAATCTTGTGCATCCAATAAGTGATTTTATTTCATTGTTTGAACATCTAGGTCATTTTGGTCCTCCCTAGGCTTATTCTAATCATATTAGGGTTTTTAACCAATCGTGTGCATCCAATAAGTGAATTTGTGTCCTTGGTTGAACATTTAGGTCATTTTCGTTATCCTTGAACTTATTCTTATCGAATTAGGGTTTTTAACCAATCTTGTGCATCCAATAAGTCATTTTGTGTCATTGGTTGAAAATTTAGGTCATTTTTCGTCCTCCCTAGGCTTATTCTAATCATATTAGGGTTTTTAACCAATCTTGTGCATCCAATAAGTGATTTTGTGTCCTTGGTTGAACATTTAGGTCATTTTCGTCATCCTTGGACTTATTCTAATCGAATTAGGGTTTTTAACCAATCTTATGCATCCAATAAGTGATTTTGTGTCATTGGTTGAACATTTAGGTCATTTTTGTCATCCTTTGACTTATTCTAATCCAATTAGGGTTTTTAACCAATCTTGTGCATCCAATAAGTGATTTTATGTCATTGGTTGAACATTTAGGTCATTTTCGTCATCCTTTGACTTATTCTAATCCAATTAGGGTTTTTAACCAATCTTGTGCATCCAATAAGTGATTTTGTGTCCTTGGTTGAACATTTAAGTCATTTTCGTCATCCTTTGACTTATTCTAATCGAATTAGGGTTTTTAACCAATCTTGTGCATCAAATAAGTGATTTTATGTCATTGGTTGAACATTTAGGTCATTTTCGTCATCCTTTGACTTATTCTAATCCAATTAGGGTTTTTAACCAATCTGGTGCATCCGATAAGTGATTTTGTGTCATTGGTTGAACATTAAGGTCATTTTCATTCTCCTTGGACTTATTGTAATCCAATCAGGGTTTTTAATCAATCTTGCGCATCCAATAAGTGATTTTGTGTCATTGGTTGAACATTTAGGTCATTTTCGTCCTCCCTAGGCTTATTCTAATCATATTAGGGTTTTTAACCAATCTTGTGCATCCAATAAGTGAATTTGTGTCCTTGGTTGAACATTTAGGTCATTTTCGTCATCCTTGAACTTATTCTAATCGAATTAGGGTTTTTAACCAATCTTGTGCATCCAATAAGTCATTTTGTGTCATTGGTTGAACATTTAGTTCATTTTTCGTCCTCCCTAGGCTTATTCTAATCATATTAGGGTTTTTAACCAATCTTGTGCATCCAATAAGTGATTTTGTGTCCTAGGTTGAACATTTAGGTCATTTTCGTCATCCTTTGTCTTATTCTAATCCAATTAGGGTTTTTAACCAATCTTGTGCATCCAATAAGTGATTTTGTGTCATTGGTTGAACATTTAAGTCATTTTCGTCCTCCTTCGACTTATTTTAATCCAATTAGGGTTTTTAATCAATCTTGTGCATCCAATAAGTGATTTTGTGTCATTGGTTGAACATTTAGGTCATTTTCGTGCTGCTTTGACTTATTCTAATCCAATTAGGGTTTTTAACCAATCTTGTGCATCCAATAAGTGATTTTGTGTCCTTGGTTGAACATTTAGGTCATTTTCGTCATCCTTTGACTTATTCTAATCGAATTAGGGTTTTTAACCAATCTTGTGCATCCAATAAGTGATTTTATGTCATTGGTTGAACATTTAGGTCATTTTCGTCATCCTTTGACTTATTCTAATCCAATTAGGGTTTTTAACCAATCTTGTGCATCCAATAAGTGATTTTGTGTCATTGGTTGAACATTTAGGTCATTTTCGTCCTCCTTCGACTTATTGTAATCCAATTAGGGTTTTTAATCAATCTTGTGCATCCAATAAGTGATTTTGTGTCATTGGTTGAACATTTAGGTCATTTTCGTCCTCCCAAGGGTTATTCTAATCATATTAGGGTTTTTAACCAATCTTGTGCATCCAATAAGTGATTTTGTGTCCTTGGTAGAACATTTAGGTCATTTTCATCATCCTTGGACTTATTCTAATCGAATTAGGGTTTTTAACCAATCTTGTGCATCCAATAAGTGATTTTATTTCATTGGTTGAACATTTAGGTCATTTTCGTCATCCTTTGACTTATTCTAATCCAATTAGGGTTTTTAACCAATCCTGTGCATCCAATAAGTGATTTTATGTCATTGGTTGAACATTTAGGTCATTTTCGTCATCCTTTGACTTATTATAATCCAATTAGGGTTTTTAACCAATCTGGTGCATCCGATAAGTGATTTTGTGTCATTGGTTGAACATTAAGGTCATTTTCATTCTCCTTGGACTTATTCTAATCCAATCAGGGTTTTTAATCAATCTTGCGCATCCAATAAGTGATTTTGTGTCATTGGTTGAACATTTAGGTCATTTTCGTCCTCCTTAGGCTTATTCTAATCATATTAGGGTTTTTAACCAATCTTGTGCATCCAATAAGTGAATTTGTGTCCTTGGTTGAACATTTAGGTCATTTTCGTCATCCTTGAACTTATTCTAATCGAATTAGGGTTTTTAACCAATCTTGTGCATCTAATAAGTCATTTTGTGTCATTGGTTGAAAATTTAGGTCATTTTTCGTCCTCCCTAGCCTTATTCTAATCATATTAGGGTTTTTAACCAATCTTGTGCATCCAATAAGTGATTTTGTGTCCGTGGTTGAACATTTAGGTCATTTTCGTCATCCTTGGACTTATTCTAATCGAATTAGGGTTTTTAACCAATCTTATGCATCCAATAAGTGATTTTGTGTCATTGGTTGAACATTTAGGTCATTTTTGTCATCCTTTGACTTATTCTAATCCAATTAGGGTTTTTAACCAATCTTGTGCATCCAATAAGTGATTTTATGTCATTGGTTGAACATTTAGGTCATTTTCGTCATCCTTCGACTTATTCTAATCCAATTAGGGTTTTTAACCAATCTGGTGCATCCGATAAGTGATTTTGTGTCATTGGTTGAACATTAAGGTCATTTTCATTCTCCTTGGACTTATTCTAATCCAATCAGGGTTTTTAATCAATCTTGCGCATCCAATAAGTGATTTTGTGTCATTGGTTGAACATTTAGGTCATTTTCGTCCTCCCTAGGCTTATTCTAATCATATTAGGGTTTTTAACCAATCTTGTGCATCCAATAAGTGAATTTGTGTCCTTGGTTGAACATTTAGGTCATTTTCGTCATCCTTGAACTTATTCTAATCGAATTAGGGTTTTTAACCAATCTTGTGCATCTAATAAGTCATTTTGTGTCATTGGTTGAAAATTTAGGTCATTTTTCGTCATCCCTAGCCTTATTCTAATCATATTAGGGTTTTTAACTAATCTTGTGCATCCAATAAGTGATTTTGTGTCCTTGGTTGAACATTTAGGTCATTTTTGTCATCCTTGGACTTATTCTAATCGAATTAGGGTTTTTAACCAATCTTATGCATCCAATAAGTGATTTTGTGTCATTGGTTGAACATTTAGGTCATTTTTGTCATCCTTTGACTTATTCTAATCCAATTAGGTTTTTTAACCAATCTTGTGCATCCAATAAGTGATTTTATGTCATTGGTTGAACATTTAGGTCATTTTCGTCATCCTTTGACTTATTCTAATCCAATTAGGGTTTTTAACCAATCTTGTGCATCCAATAAGTGATTTTGTGTCATTGGTTGAACATTTAGGTCATTTTCGTCCTCTTTCGACTTATTCTAATCCAATTAGGGTTTTTAATCAATCTTGTGCATCCAATAAGTGATTTTGTGTCATTGGTTGAACATTTAGGTCATTTTCGTCCTCCCTAGGGTTATTCTAATCATATTAGGGTTTTTAACCAATCTTGTGCATCCAATAAGTGATTTTGTGTCCTTGGATGAACATTTAGGTCATTTTCGTCATCCTTGGACTTATTCTAATCGAATTAGGATTTTTAACCAATCTTGTGCATCCAATAAGTGATTTTGTGTCATTGGTTGAACACTTAGGTCATTTTCGTCATCCTTGGACTTATTCTAATACAATTAGGGTTTTTAACCAATCTTGTGCAACCAATAAGTGATTTTATGTCATTGGTTGAACATTTAGGTCACTTTCGTGCTGCTTTGACTTATTCTAATCCAATTAGGGTTTTTAACCAATCTTGTGCATCCAATAAGTGATTTTATTTCATTGGTTGAACATTTAGGTCATTTTCGTCATGCTTTGACTTATTCTAATCCAATTAGGGTTTTTAACGAATCCTGTGCATCCAATAAGTGATTTTATGTCATTGGTTGAACATTTAGGTCATTTTCGTCATCCTTTGACTTATTCTAATCCAATTAGGGTTTTTAACCAATCTGGTGCATCCGATAAGTGATTTTGTGTCATTGGTTGAACATTAAGGTCATTTTCATTCTCCTTCAACTTATTCTAATCCAATCAGGGTTTTTAATCAATCTTGTGCATCCAATAAATCATTTTGTGTCATTGGTTAAAAATTTAGGTCATTTTTCGTCCCCCCTAGGCTTATTCTAATCATATTAGGGTTTTTAACCAATCTTGTGCATCCAATAAGTGATTTTGTGTCCTTGGTTGAACATTTAGGTCATTTTCGTCATCCTTGGACTTATTCTAATCGAATTAGGGTTTTTAACCAATCTTATGCATCCAATAAGTGATTTTGTGTCATTGGTTGAACATTTAGGTCATTTTTGTCATCCTTTGACTTATTCTAATCCAATTAGGGTTTTTAACCAATCTTGTGCATCCAATAAGTGATTTTATGTCATTGGTTGAACATTTAGGTCATTTTCGTCATCCTTTGACTTATTCTAATCCAATTAGGGTTTTTAACCAATCTTGTGCATCCAATAAGTGATTTTATTTCATTGGTTGAACATTTAGGTCATTTTCGTCATCCTTTGACTTATTCTAATCCAATTAGGGTTTTTAACCAATCCTGTGCATCCAATAAGTGATTTTATGTCATTGGTTGAACATTTAGGTCATTTTCGTCATCCTTTGACTTATTATAATCCAATTAGGGTTTTTAACCAATCTTGTGCATCCAATAAGTGATTTTATGTCATTGGTTGAACATTTAGGTCATTTTCGTCATCCTTGGACTTATTCTAATACAATTAGGGTTTTTAACCAATCTTGTGCAACCAATAAGTGATTTTATGTCATTGGTTGAACATTTAGGTCATTTTCGTGCTGCTTTGACTTATTCTAATCCAATTAGGGTTTTTAACCAATCTTGTGCATCCAATAAGTGATTTTATTTCATTGGTTGAACATTTAGGTCATTTTCGTCATCCTTTGACTTATTCTAATCCAATTAGGGTTTTTAACCAATCCTGTGCATCAAATAAGTGATTTTATGTCATTGGTTGAACATTTAGGTCATTTTCGTCATCCTTTGACTTATTCTAATCCAATTAGGGTTTTTAACCAATCTGGTGCATCCGATAAGTGATTTTGTGTCATTGGTTGAACATTTAGGTCATTTTCGTCATCCTTTGACTTATTCTAATCAAATTAGGGTTTTTAACCAATCTTGTGCATCCAATAAGTGATTTTGTGTCATTGGTTGAACATTTAGGTCATTTTCGTCCTCTTTCGACTTATTCTAATCCAATTAGGGTTTTTAATCAATCTTGTGCATCCAATAAGTGATTTTGTGTCATTGGTTGAACATTTAGGTCATTTTCGTCCTCCCTAGGGTTATTCTAATCATATTAGGGTTTTTAACCAATCTTGTGCATCCAATAAGTGATTTTGTGTCCTTGGATGAACATTTAGGTCATTTTCGTCATCCTTGGATTTATTCTAATCGAATTAGGATTTTTAACCAATCTTGTGCATCCAATAAGTGATTTTGTGTCATTGGTTGAACATTTAGGTCATTTTCGTCCTTCTTCGACTTATTCTAATCCAATTAGGGTTTTTAATCAATCTTGTGCATCCAATAAGTGATTTTGTGTCATTGGTTGAACATTAAGGTCATTTTCATTCTCCTTGGACTTATTCTAATCCAATCAGGGTTTTTAATCAATCTTGTGCATCCAATAAGTGATTTTGTGTCATTGGTTGAACATTTAGGTCATTTTCGTCCTCCCTAGGCTTATTCTTATCATATAAGGGTTTTTAACCAATCTTGTGCATCCAATAAGTGATTTTGTGTCCTTGGATGAACATTTAGGTCATTTTCGTCATCCTTGGACTTATTCTAATCGAATTAGGATTTTTAACCAATCTTGTGCATCCAATAAGTGATTTTGTGTCATTGGTTGAACACTTAGGTCATTTTCGTCATCCTTGGACTTATTCTAATACAATTAGGGTTTTTAACCAATCTTGTGCAACCAATAAGTGATTTTATGTCATTGGTTGAACATTTAGGTCACTTTCGTGCTGCTTTGACTTATTCTAATCCAATTAGGGTTTTTAACGAATCCTGTGCATCCAATAAGTGATTTTATGTCATTGGTTGAACATTTAGGTCATTTTCGTCATCCTTTGACTTATTCTAATCCAATTAGGGTTTTTAACCAATCTGGTGCATCCGATAAGTGATTTTGTGTCATTGGTTGAACATTAAGGTCATTTTCATTCTCCTTCGACTTATTCTAATCCAATCAGGGTTTTTAATCAATCTTGTGCATCCAATAAATCATTTTGTGTCATTGGTTAAAAATTTAGGTCATTTTTCGTCCCCCCTAGGCTTATTCTAATCATATTAGGGTTTTTAACCAATCTTGTGCATCCAATAAGTGATTTTGTGTCCTTGGTTGAACATTTAGGTCATTTTCGTCATCCTTGGACTTATTCTAATCGAATTAGGGTTGTTAACCAATCTTATGCATCCAATAAGTGATTTTGTGTCATTGGTTGAACATTAAGGTCATTTTCATTCTCCTTGGACTTATTCTAATCCAATCAGGGTTTTTAATCAATCTTGCGCATCCAATAAGTGATTTTGTGTCATTGGTTGAACATTTAGGTCATTTTCGTCCTCCCTAGGCTTATTCTAATCATATTAGGGTTTTTAACCAATCTTGTGCATCCAATAAGTGAATTTGTGTCCTTGGTTGAACATTTAGGTCATTTTCGTCATCCTTGAACTTATTCTAATCGAATTAGGGTTTTTAACCAATCTTGTGCATCCAATAAGTCATTTTGTGTCATTGGTTGAACATTTAGTTCATTTTTCGTCCTCCCTAGGCTTATTCTAATCATATTAGGGTTTTTAACCAATCTTGTGCATCCAATAAGTGATTTTGTGTCCTAGGTTGAACATTTAGGTCATTTTCGTCATCCTTTGTCTTATTCTAATCCAATTAGGGTTTTTAACCAATCTTGTGCATCCAATAAGTGATTTTGTGTCATTGGTTGAACATTTAAGTCATTTTCGTCCTCCTTCGACTTATTTTAATCCAATTAGGGTTTTTAATCAATCTTGTGCATCCAATAAGTGATTTTGTGTCATTGGTTGAACATTTAGGTCATTTTCGTGCTGCTTTGACTTATTCTAATCCAATTAGGGTTTTTAACCAATCTTGTGCATCCAATAAGTGATTTTGTGTCCTTGGTTGAACATTTAGGTCATTTTCGTCATCCTTTGACTTATTCTAATCGAATTAGGGTTTTTAACCAATCTTGTGCATCCAATAAGTGATTTTATGTCATTGGTTGAACATTTAGGTCATTTTCGTCATCCTTTGACTTATTCTAATCCAATTAGGGTTTTTAACCAATCTTGTGCATCCAATAAGTGATTTTGTGTCATTGGTTGAACATTTAGGTCATTTTCGTCCTCCTTCGACTTATTGTAATCCAATTAGGGTTTTTAATCAATCTTGTGCATCCAATAAGTGATTTTGTGTCATTGGTTGAACATTTAGGTCATTTTCGTCCTCCCAAGGGTTATTCTAATCATATTAGGGTTTTTAACCAATCTTGTGCATCCAATAAGTGATTTTGTGTCCTTGGTTGAACATTTAGGTCATTTTCGTCATCCTTGGACTTATTCTAATCGAATTAGGGTTTTTAACCAATCTTATGCATCCAATAAGTGATTTTGTGTCATTGGTTGAACATTTAGGTCATTTTAGTCATCCTTTGACTTATTCTAATCCAATTAGGGTTTTTAACCAATCTTGTGCATCCAATAAGTGATTTTATGTCATTGGTTGAACATTTAGGTCATTTTCGTCATCCTTTGACTTATTCTAATCCAATTAGGGTTTTTAACCAATCTTGTGCATCCAATAAGTGATTTTGTGTCCTTGGTTGAACATTTAAGTCATTTTCGTCATCCTTTGACTTATTCTAATCGAATTAGGGTTTTTAACCAATCCTGTGCATCAAATAAGTGATTTTATGTCATTGGTTGAACATTTAGGTCATTTTCGTCATCCTTTGACTTATTCTAATCCAATTAGGGTTTTTAACCAATCTGGTGCATCCGATAAGTGATTTTGTGTCATTGGTTGAACATTAAGGTCATTTTCATTCTCCTTCGACTTATTCTAATCCAATCAGGGTTTTTAATCAATCTTGTGCATCCAATAAGTGATTTTGTGTCATTGGTTGAACATTTAGGTCATTTTCGTCCTCCCTAGGCTTATTCTAATCATATTAGGGTTTTTAACCAATCTTGTGCATCCAATAAGTGAATTTGTGTCCTTGGTTGAACATTTAGGTCATTTTCGTCATCCTTGAACTTATTCTAATCGAATTAGGGTTTTTAACCAATCTTGTGCATCCAATAAGTCATTTTGTGTCATTGGTTGAACATTTAGGTCATTTTTCGTCCTCCCTAGGCTTATTGTAATCATATTAGGGTTTTTAACCAATCTTGTGCATCCAATAAGTAATTTTGTGTCTTTGGTTGAACATTTAGGTCATTTTCGTCATCCTTGGACTTATTCTAATCGAATTAGGGTTTTTAACCAATCTTGTGCATCCAATAAGTAATTTTGTGTCATTGGTTGAACATTTAGGTCATTTTCGTCATCCTTGGACTTATTCTAATCGAATTAGGGTTTTTAACCAATCTTATGCATCCAATAAGTGATTTTGTGTCATTGGTTGAACATTTAGGTCATTTTTGTCATCCTTTGACTTATTCTAATCCAATTAGGGTTTTTAACCAATCTTGTGCATCCAATAAGTGATTTTATGTCATTGGTTGAACATTTAGGTCATTTTCGTCATCCTTTGACTTATTCTAATCCAATTAGGGTTTTTAACCAATCTTGTGCATCCAATAAGTGATTTTATTTCATTGGTTGAACATTTAGGTCATTTTCGTCATCCTTTGACTTATTCTAATCCAATTAGGGTTTTTAACCAATCCTGTGCATCCAATAAGTGATTTTATGTCATTGGTTGAACATTTAGGTCATTTTCGTCCTCCTTCGACTTATTCTAATCCAATTAGGATTTTTAATCAATCTTGTGCATTCAATAAGTGATTTTGTGTCATTGGTTGAACATTTAGGTCATTTTCGTCCTCCCTAGCGTTATTCTAATCATATTAGGGTTTTTAACCAATCTTGTGCATCCAATAAGTGATTTTGTGTCCTTGGTTGAACATTTAGGTCATTTTCGTCATCCTTGGACTTATTCTAATCGAATTAGGGTTTTAACCAATCTTGTGCATCCAATAAGTGATTTTGTGTCATTGGTTGAACATTTAGGTCATTTCCGTCATCCTTGGACTTATTCTAATTCAATTAGGGTTTTTAACCAATCTTGTGGATCCAAAAAGTGATTTTATGTCATTGGTTGAACATTTAGGTCATTTTCGTGCTGCTTTGACTTATTCTAATCCAATTAGGGTTTTTAACCTATCTTGTGCATCCAATAAGTGATATTATGTCATTGGTTGAACATTTTGGTCATTTTCGTCATCCTTGGACTTATTCTAATCGAATTAGTGTTTTTAACCAATCTTGTGCATCCAATAAGTGAATTTGTGTCCTTGGTTGAACATTTAGGTCATTTTCGTCATCCTTGGACTTATTCTAATACAATTAGGGTTTTTAACCAATCTTGTGCACCCAATAAGTGATTTTGTGTCATTGGTTGAACATTTAGGTCATTTTCGTCCTCCCTATGCTTATTTTAATCATATTAGGGTTTTTAACCAATCTTGTGCATCCAATAAGTGATTTTGTGTCCTTGGTTGAACATTTAGGTCATTTTCGTCATCCTTGGACTTATTCTAATCGAATTAGGGTTTTTAACCAATCTTATGCATCCAATAAGTGATTTTGTGTCATTGGTTGAACATTTAGGTCATTTTTGTAATCCTTTGACTTATTCTAATCCAATTAGGGTTTTGAACCAATCTTGTGCATCCAATAAGTGATTTTATGTCATTTGTTGAACATTTAGGTCATTTTCGTCATCCTTTGACTTATTCTAATCCAATTAGGGTTTTTAACCAATCTTGTGCATCCAATAAGTGATTTTTTGTCATTGGTTGAACATTTAGGTCATTTTCGTCCTCCTTCGCCTTATTCAAATCCAATTAGGGTTTTTAATCAATCTTGTGCATCCAATAAGTGATTTTGTGTCATTGGTTGAACATTTAGGTCATTTTCGTCCTCCCTAGGGTTATTCTAATCATATTAGGGTTTTTAACCAATCTTGTGCATCCAATAAGTGATTTTGTGTCCTTGGATGAACATTTAGGTCATTTTCGTCATCCTTGGACTTATTCTAATCGAATTAGGATTTTTAACCAATCTTGTGCATCCAATAAGTGATTTTGTGTCATTGGTTGAACACTTAGGTCATTTTCGTCATCCTTGGACTTATTCTAATACAATTAGGGTTTTTAACCAATCTTGTGCAACCAATAAGTGATTTTATGTCATTGGTTGAACATTTAGGTCACTTTCGTGCTGCTTTGACTTATTCTAATCCAATTAGGGTTTTTAACCAATCTTGTGCATCCAATAAGTGATTTTATTTCATTGGTTGAACATTTAGGTCATTTTCGTCATGCTTTGACTTATTCTAATCCAATTAGGGTTTTTAACGAATCCTGTGCAATCAATAAGTGATTTTATGTCATTGGTTGAACATTTAGGTCATTTTCGTCATCCTTTGACTTATTCTAATCCAATTAGGGTTTTTAACCAATCTGGTGCATCCGATAAGTGATTTTGTGTCATTGTTTGAACATTAAGGTCATTTTCAATCTCCTTCGACTTATTCTAATCCAATCAGGGTTTTTAATCAATCTTGTGCATCCAATAAATCATTTTGTGTCATTGGTTAAAAATTTAGGTCATTTTTCGTCCCCCCTTGGCTTATTCTAATCATATTAGGGTTTTTAACCAATCTTGTGCATCCAATAAGTGATTTTGTGTCCTTGGTTGAACATTTAGGTCATTTTCGTCATCCTTGGACTTATTCTAATCGAATTAGGGTTTTTAACCAATCTTATGCATCCAATAAGTGATTTTGTGTCATTGGTTGAACATTTAGGTCATTTTTGTCATCCTTTGACTTATTCTAATCCAATTAGGGTTTTTAACCAATCTTGTGCATCCAATAAGTGATTTTATGTCATTGGTTGAACATTTAGGTCATTTTCGTCATCCTTTGATTTATTCTAATCCAATTATGGTTTTTAACCAATCTTGTGCATCCAATAAGTGATTTTGTGTCCTTGGATGAACATTTAGGTCATTTTTGTCATCCTTGGACTTATTCTAATCGAATTAGGATTTTTAACCAATCTTGTGCATCCAATAAGTGATTTTGTGTCATTGGTTGAACATTTAGGTCATTTTCGTCCTTCTTCGACTTATTCTAATCCAATTAGGGTTTTTAATCAATCTTGTGCATCCAATAAGTGATTTTGTGTCATTGGTTGAACATTAAGGTCATTTTCATTCTCCTTGGACTTATTCTAATCCAATCAGGGTTTTTAATCAATCTTGTGCATCCAATAAGTGATTTTGTGTCATTGGTTGAACATTTAGGTCATTTTCGTCCTCCCTAGGCTTATTCTTATCATATAAGGGTTTTTAACCAATCTTGTGCATCCAATAAGTGAATTTGTGTCCTTGGTTGAACATTTAGGTCATTTTCGTCATCCTTGAACTTATTCTAATCGAATTAGGGTTTTTAACCAATCTTGTGCATCCAATAAGTCATTTTGTGTCATTGGTTGAAAATTTAGGTCATTTTTCGTCCTCCCTAGGCTTATTCTAATCATATTTGGGTTTTTAACCAATCTTGTGCATCCAATAAGTGATTTTGTGTCCGTGGTTGAACATTTAGGTCATTTTCGTCATCCTTGGACTTATTCTAATCGAATTAGGGTTTTTAACCAATCTTATGCATCCAATAAGTGATTTTGTGTCATTGGTTGAACATTTAGGTCATTTTTGTCATCCTTTGACTTATTCTAATCCAATTAGGGTTTTTAACCAATCTTGTGCATCCAATAAGTGATTTTATGTCATTGGTTGAACATTTAGGTCATTTTCGTCATCCTTTGACTTATTCTAATCCAATTAGGGTTTTTAACCAATCTTGTGCATCCAATAAGTGATTTTGTGTCCTTGGTTGAACATTTAAGTCATTTTCGTCATCCTTTGACTTATTCTAATCGAATTAGGGTTTTTAACCAATCCTGTGCATCAAATAAGTGATTTTATGTCATTGGTTGAACATTTAGGTCATTTTCGTCATCCTTTGACTTATTCTAATCCAATTAGGGTTTTTAACCAATCTGGTGCATCCGATAAGTGATTTTGTGTCATTGGTTGAACATTAAGGTCATTTTCATTCTCCTTGGACTTATTCTAATCCAATCAGGGTTTTTAATCAATCTTGCGCATCCAATAAGTGATTTTGTGTCATTGGTTGAACATTTAGGTCATTTTCGTCCTCCCTAGGCTTATTCTAATCATATTAGGGTTTTTAACCAATCTTGTGCATCCAATAAGTGAATTTGTGTCCTTGGTTGAACATTTAGGTCATTTTCGTCATCCTTGAACTTTTTCTAATCGAATTAGGGTTTTTAACCAATCTTGTGCATCCAATAAGTCATTTTGTGTCATTGGTTGAACATTTAGTTCATTTTTCGTCCTCCCTAGGCTTATTCTAATCATATTAGGGTTTTTAACCAATCTTGTGCATCCAATAAGTGATTTCGTGTCCTAGGTTGAACATTTAGGTCATTTTCGTCATCCTTGGACTTATTCTAATCGAATTAGGATTTTTAACCAATCTTGTGCATCCAATAAGTGATTTTGTGTCATTGGTTGAACATTTAGGTCATTTTCGTCATCCTTGGACTTATTCTAATACAATTAGTATTTTTAACCAATCTTGTGCAACCAATAAGTGATTTTATGTCATTGGTTGAACATTTAGGTCATTTTCGTGCTGCTTTGACTTATTCTAATCCAATTAGGGTTTTTAACCAATCTTGTGCATCCAATAAGTGATTTTATTTCATTGGTTGAACATTTAGGTCATTTTCGTCATCCTTTGACTTATTCTAATCCAATTAGGGTTTTTAACCAATCCTGTGCATCCAATAAGTGATTTTATGTCATTGGTTGAACATTTAGGTCATTTCGTCATCCTTTGACTTATTCTAATCCAATTAGGGTTTTTAACCAATCTGGTGCATCCGATAAGTGATTTTGTGTCATTGGTTGAACATTAAGGTCATTTTCATTCTCCTTCGACTTATTCTAATCCAATTAGGGTTTTTAACCAATCTTGTGCATCCAATAAGTGATTTTGTGTCATTGGTTAAACATTTAGGTCATTTTCGTCCTCCCTAGGGTTATTCTAATCATATTAGGGTTTTTAACCAATCTTGTGCATCCAATAAGTGAATTTGTGTCCTTGGTTGAACATTTAGGTCATTTTCGTCATCCTTGAACTTATTCTAATCGAATTAGGGTTTTTAACCAATCTTGTGCATCCAATAAGTCATTTTGTGTCATTGGTTGAAAATTTAGGTCATTTTTCGTCCTCCCTAGGCTTATTCTAATCATATTAGGGTTTTTAACCAATCTTGTGCATCCAATAAGTGATTTTGTGTCCGTGGTTGAACATTTAGGTCATTTTCGTCATCCTTGGACTTATTCTAATCGAATTAGGGTTTTTAACCAATCTTATGCATCCAATAAGTGATTTTGTGTCATTGGTTGAACATTTAGGTCATTTTTGTCATCCTTTGACTTATTCTAATCCAATTAGGGTTTTTAACCAATCTTGTGCATCCAATAAGTGATTTTATGTCATTGGTTGAACATTTAGGTCATTTTCGTTATCCTTTGACTTATTCTAATCCAATTAGGTTTTTAACCAATCTTGTGCATCCAATAAGTGATTTTGTGTCATTGGTTGAACATTTAGGTCATTTTCGTCCTCTTTCGACTTATTCTAATCCAATTAGGGTTTTTAATCAATCTTGTGCATCCAATAAGTGATTTTGTGTCATTGGTTGAACATTTAGGTCATTTTCGTCCTCCCTAGGGTTATTCTAATCATATTAGGGTTTTTAACCAATCTTGTGCATCCAATAAGTGATTTTGTGTCCTTGGATGAACATTTAGGTCATTTTCGTCATCCTTGGACTTATTCTAATCGAATTAGGGTTTTTAACCAATCTTATGCATCCAATAAGTGATTTTGTGTCATTGGTTGAACATTTAGGTCATTTTTGTCATCCTTTGACTTATTCTAATCCAATTAGGGTTTTTAACCAATCTTGTGCATCCAATAAGTGATTTTATGTCATTGGTTGAACATTTAGGTCATTTTCGTCATCCTTTGACTTATTCTAATCCAATTATGGTTTTTAACCAATCTTGTGCATCCAATAAGTGATTTTGTGTCATTGGTTGAACATTAAGGTCATTTTCATTTTCCTTGGACTTATTCTAATCCAATCAGGGTTTTTAATCAATCTTGTGCATCCAATAAGTGATTTTGTGTCATTGGTTGAACATTTAGGTCATTTTCGTCCTCCCTAGGCTTATTCTAATCATATTAGGGTTTTTAACCAATCTTGTGCATCCAATAAGTGATTTTGTGTCATTGGTTGAACATTTAGGTCATTTTCGTCATCCTTTGACTTATTCTAATCCAATTATGGTTTTTAACCAATCTTGTGCATCCAATAAGTGATTTTGTGTCATTGGTTGAACATTTAGGTCATTTTCGTCCTCCTTCGACTTATTCTAATCCAATTAGGGTTTTTAATCAATCTTGTGCATCCAATAAGTGATTTTGTGTCATTGGTTGAACATTTAGGTCATTTTCGTCCTCCCTAGGCTTATTCTAATCATATTAGGGTTTTTAACCAATCTTGTGCATCCAATAAGTGAATTTGTGTCCTTGGTTGAACATTTAGGTCATTTTCGTCATCCTTGAACTTATTCTAATCGAATTAGGGTTTTTAACCAATCTTGTGCATCTAATAAGTCATTTTGTGTCATTGGTTGAAAATTTAGGTCATTTTTCGTCCTCCCTAGCCTTATTCTAATCATATTAGGGTTTTTAACCAATCTTGTGCATCCAATAAGTGATTTTGTGTCCGTGGTTGAACATTTAGGTCATTTTCGTCATCCTTGGACTTATTCTAATCGAATTAGGGTTTTTAACCAATCTTATGCATCCAATAAGTGATTTTGTGTCATTGGTTGAACATTTAGGTCATTTTTGTCATCCTTTGACTTATTCTAATCCAATTAGGGTTTTTAACCAATCTTGTGCATCCAATAAGTGATTTTGTGTCATTGGTTGAACATTTAGGTCATTTTCGTCCTCCTTCGACTTATTCTAATCCAATTAGGGTTTTTAATCATTCTTGTGCATCCAATAAGCGATTTTGTGTCATTGGTTGAACATTTAGGTCATTTTCGTCCTCCCAAGGGTTATTCTAATCATATTTGGGTTTTTAACCAATCTTGTGCATCCAATAAGTGATTTTGTGTCCTTGGTTGAACATTTAGGTCATTTTCGTCATCCTTGGACTTATTCTAATCGAATTAGGATTTTTAACCAATCTTGTGCATCCAATAAGTGATTTTGTGTCATTGGTTGAACATTTAGGTCATTTTCGTCATCCTTGGACCTATTCTAATTCAATTAGGGTTTTTAAACAATCTTGTGCATCCAATAAGTGATTTTATGTCATTGGTTGAACTTTAAGTCGTTTTCGTGCTGCTTTGACATATTCTAATCCAATTAGGGTTTTTAACCAATCTTGTGCATCCAATAAGTGATTTAGTGTCATTGGTTGAACATTTAGGTCATTTTCGTCATCCTTTGACTTATTCTAATCCAATTAGGGTTTTTAACCAATCTGGTGCATCCAATAAGTGATTTTGTGTCATTGGTTGAACATTTAGGTCATTTTCGTCATCCTTGGACTTATTCTAATACAATTAAGGTTTTTCACCAATCTTGTGCATCCAATAAGTGATTTAATTTCATTGGTTGAACATTTAGGTCATTTTCGTCATCCTTTGACTTATTCTAATCCAATTAGGGTTTTTAACCAATCCTGTGCATCCAATAAGTGATTTTATGTCATTGGTTGAACATTTAGGTCATTTTCGTCATCCTTTGACTTATTCAAATCCAATTAGGGTTTTTAACCAATCTGGTGCATCCGATAAGTGATTTTGTGTCATTGGTTGAACATTAAGGTCATTTTCATTCTCCTTCGACTTATTCTAATCCAATCAGGGTTTTTAATCAATGTTGTGCATCCAATAAGTGATTTTGTGTCATTGGTTGAACATTTAGGTCATTTTCGTCCTCCCTAGGCTTATTCTAATCATATTAGGGTTTTTAACCAATCTTGTGCATCCAATAAGTGAATTTGTGTCCTTGGTTGAACATTTAGGTCATTTTCATCATCCTTGAACTTATTCTAATCGAATTAGGGTTTTTAACCAATCTTGTGCATCCAATAAGTCATTTTGTGTCATTGGTTGAACATTTAGGTCATTTTTCGTCCTCCCTAGGCTTATTCTAATCGTATTAGGGTTTTTAACCAATCTTGTGCATCCAATAAGTGATTTTGTGTCATTGGTTGAACATTTAGGTCATTTTCGTCATCCTTGGACTTATTCTAAT
>JBBPBQ010000002.1:31349846-31392155 GCA_037974755.1 Cicer yamashitae | reverse complement strand
TGCATCCAATAAGTGATTTTGTGTCATTGGTTGAACATTGAGGTCATTTTCGTCCTCTTTCGACTTATTCTAATCCAATTAGGGTTTTTAATCAATCTTGTGCATCCAATAAGTGATTCTGTGTCATTGGTTGAACATTTAGGTCATTTTCGTCATCCTTTGTCTTATTCTAATCCAATTAGGGTTTTTAACCAATCTTGTGCATCCAATAAGTGATTTTGTGTCATTGGTTGAACATTTAAGTCATTTTCGTCCTCCTTCGACTTATTTTAATCCAATTAGGGTTTTTAATCAATCTTGTGCATCCAATAAGTGATTTTGTGTCATTGGTTGAACATTTAGGTCATTTTCGTGCTGCTTTGACTTATTCTAATCCAATTAGGGTTTTTAACCAATCTTGTGCATCCAATAAGTGATTTTGTGTCCTTGGTTGAACATTTAGGTCATTTTCGTCATCCTTTGACTTATTCTAATCGAATTAGGGTTTTTAACCAATCTTGTGCATCCAATAAGTGATTTTATGTCATTGGTTGAACATTTAGGTCATTTTCGTCATCCTTTGACTTATTCTAATCCAATTAGGGTTTTTAACCAATCTTGTGCATCCAATAAGTGATTTTGTGTCATTGGTTGAACATTTAGGTCATTTTCGTCCTCCTTCGACTTATTGTAATCCAATTAGGGTTTTTAATCAATCTTGTGCATCCAATAAGTGATTTTGTGTCATTGGTTGAACATTTAGGTCATTTTCGTCCTCCCAAGGGTTATTCTAATCATATTAGGGTTTTTAACCAATCTTGTGCATCCAATAAGTGATTTTGTGTCCTTGGTAGAACATTTAGGTCATTTTCATCATCCTTGGACTTATTCTAATCGAATTAGGGTTTTTAACCAATCTTGTGCATCCAATAAGTGATTTTATTTCATTGGTTGAACATTTAGGTCATTTTCGTCATCCTTTGACTTATTCTAATCCAATTAGGGTTTTTAACCAATCCTGTGCATCCAATAAGTGATTTTATGTCATTGGTTGAACATTTAGGTCATTTTCGTCATCCTTTGACTTATTATAATCCAATTAGGGTTTTTAACCAATCTGGTGCATCCGATAAGTGATTTTGTGTCATTGGTTGAACATTAAGGTCATTTTCATTCTCCTTGGACTTATTCTAATCCAATCAGGGTTTTTAATCAATCTTGCGCATCCAATAAGTGATTTTGTGTCATTGGTTGAACATTTAGGTCATTTTCGTCCTCCTTAGGCTTATTCTAATCATATTAGGGTTTTTAACCAATCTTGTGCATCCAATAAGTGAATTTGTGTCCTTGGTTGAACATTTAGGTCATTTTCGTCATCCTTGAACTTATTCTAATCGAATTAGGGTTTTTAACCAATCTTGTGCATCTAATAAGTCATTTTGTGTCATTGGTTGAAAATTTAGGTCATTTTTCGTCCTCCCTAGCCTTATTCTAATCATATTAGGGTTTTTAACCAATCTTGTGCATCCAATAAGTGATTTTGTGTCCGTGGTTGAACATTTAGGTCATTTTCGTCATCCTTGGACTTATTCTAATCGAATTAGGGTTTTTAACCAATCTTATGCATCCAATAAGTGATTTTGTGTCATTGGTTGAACATTTAGGTCATTTTTGTCATCCTTTGACTTATTCTAATCCAATTAGGGTTTTTAACCAATCTTGTGCATCCAATAAGTGATTTTGTGTCATTGGTTGAACATTTAGGTCATTTTCGTCCTCCTTTGACTTATTCTAATCCAATTAGGGTTTTTAACCAATCTTGTGCATCCAATAAGTGATTTTGTGTCATTGGTTGAACATTTAGGTCATTTTCGTCCTCCTTCGACTTATTCTAATCCAATTAGGGTTTTTAATCAATCTTGTGCATCCAATAAGTGATTTTGTGTCATTGGTTGAACATTTAGGTTATTTTCGTCCTCCCAAGGGTTATTCTAATCATATTAGGGTTTTTAACCAATCTTGTGCATCCAATAAGTGATTTTGTGTCCTTGGTTGAACATTTAGGTCATTTTCGTCATCCTTGGACTTATTCTAATCGAATTAGGGTTTTTAACCAATCTTGTGCATCCAATAAGTGATTTTGTGTCATTGGTTGAACATTTAGGTCATTTTCGTCATCCTTTGACTTATTCTAATCCAATTAGGGTTTTTAACCAATCTTGTGCATCCAATAAGTGATTTTGTGTCATTGGTTGAACATTTAGGTCATTTTCGTCCTCTTGCGACTTATTCTAATCCAATTAGGGTTTTTAATCAATCTTGTGCATCCAATAAGTGATTTTGTGTCATTGGTTGAACATTTAGGTCATTTTCGTCCTCCCTAGGGTTATTCTAATCATATTAGGGTTTTTAACCAATCTTGTGCATCCAATAAGTGATTTTGTGTCCTTGGATGAACATTTAGGTCATTTTCGTCATCCTTGGACTTATTCTAATCGAATTAGGGTTTTTAACCAATCTTATGCATCCAATAAGTGATTTTGTGTCATTGGTTGAACATTTAGGTCATTTTTGTCATCCTTTGACTTATTCTAATCCAATTAGGGTTTTTAACCAATCTTGTGCATCCAATAAGTGATTTTATGTCATTGGTTGAACATTTAGGTCATTTTCGTCCTCCTTCGACTTATTCTAATCCAATTAGGGTTTTTAACCAATCTTGTGCATCCAATAAGTGATTTTGTGTCATTGGTTGAACATTTAGGTCTTTTTCGTCCTCCTTCGACTTATTCTAATCCAATTAGGGTTTTTAACCAATCTTGTGCATCCAATAAGTGATTTTGTGTCATTGGTTGAACATTTAGGTCATTTGGTTCGTCCCTAGGCTTATTCTAATCATATTAGGGTTTTTAACCAATCTTGTGCATCCAATAAGTGATTTTGTGTCCTTTGTTAAACATTTAGGTAATTTTCGTCATCCTTGGACTTATTCTAATCGAATTAGGGTTTTTAACCAATCTTGTGCATCCAATAAGTGATTTTGTGTCATTGGTTGAACATTTAGGTCATTTTCGTCCTCCTTCGACTTATTCTCATCCAATTAGGGTTTTCAACCAATCTTATGCATCCAATAAGTGATTTTGTGTCATTGGTTGAACATTTTGGTCATTTTCGTCCTCCCTAGGCTTATTCTAATCATATTAAGGTTTTTAACCAATCTTGTGCATCCAATAAGTGATTTTGTTTGATCGGTTAAACATTTAGGTCATTTTCATCATCCTTGGACTTATTCTAATCGAATTAGGGTTTTTAACCAATCTTGTGCATCCAATAAGTGATTTTGTGTCATTGGTTGAACATTTAGGTCATTTTCGTCATCCTTGGACTTATTCTAATCAAATTAGGGTTTTTAACCAATCTTGTGCATCCAATAAGTGATTTTGTGTCATTGGTTGAACATTTAGGTCATTTTCGTCCTCTCTAGGCTTATTCTAATCATATTAGGGTTTTTAACCAATCTTGTGCATCCAATAAGTAATTTTGTGTCATTGGTTGAACATTTAGGTCATTTTCGTCATCCTTGGACTTATTCTAATCGAATTAGGGTTTTTAACCAATCTTATGCATCCAATAAGTGATTTTGTGTCATTGGTTGAACATTTAGGTCATTTTAGTCATCCTTTGACTTATTCTAATCCAATTAGGGTTTTTAACCAATCTTGTGCATCCAATAAGTGATTTTATGTCATTGGTTGAACATTTAGATCATTTTCGTCATCCTTTGACTTATTCTCTTCCAATTAGGGTTTTTAACCAATCTTGTGCATCCAATAAGTGATTTTGTGTCATTGGTTGAACATTTAGGTCATTTTCGTCCTCCTTCGACTTATTCTAATCCAATTAGGGTTTTTAATCAATCTTGTGCATCCAATAAGTGATTTTGTGTCATTGGTTGAACATTTAGGTCATTTTCGTCCTCCCTAGGGTTATTCTAATCATATTAGGGTTTTTCACCAATCTTGTGCATCCAATAAGTGATTTTGTGTCCTTGGTTGAACATTTAGGTCATTTTCGTCATCCTTGGACTTATTCTAATCGAATTAGGATTTTTAACCAATCTTGTGCATCCAATAAGTGATTTTGTGTCATTGGTTGAACATTTAGGTCATTTTCGTCCTCCCTAGGCTTATTCTAATCATATTAGGGTTTTTAACCAATCTTGTGCATCCAATAAGTGAATTTGTGTCCTTGGTTGAACATTTAGGTCATTTTCGTCATCCTTGAACTTATTCTAATCGAATTAGGGTTTTTAACCAATCTTGTGCATCCAATAAGTCATTTTGTGTCATTGGTTGAAAATTTAGGTCATTTTTCGTCCTCCCTAGGCTTATTCTAATCATATTTGGGTTTTTAACCAATCTTGTGCATCCAATAAGTGATTTTGTGTCCGTGGTTGAACATTTAGGTCATTTTCGTCATCCTTGGACTTATTCTAATCGAATTAGGGTTTTTAACCAATCTTATGCATCCAATAAGTGATTTTGTGTCATTGGTTGAACATTTAGGTCATTTTTGTCATCCTTTGACTTATTCTAATCCAATTAGGGTTTTTAACCAATCTTGTGCATCCAATAAGTGATTTTATGTCATTGGTTGAACATTTAGGTCATTTTCGTCATCCTTTGACTTATTCTAATCCAATTAGGGTTTATAACCAATCTTGTGCATCCAATAAGTGATTTTGTGTCCTTGGTTGAACATTTAAGTCATTTTCGTCATCCTTTGACTTATTCTAATCGAATTAGGGTTTTTAACCAATCCTGTGCATCAAATAAGTGATTTTATGTCATTGGTTGAACATTTAGGTCATTTTCGTCATCCTTTGACTTATTCTAATCCAATTAGGGTTTTTAACCAATCTGGTGCATCCGATAAGTGATTTTGTGTCATTGGTTGAACATTAAGGTCATTTTCATTCTCCTTGGACTTATTCTAATCCAATCAGGGTTTTTAATCAATCTTGCGCATCCAATAAGTGATTTTGTGTCATTGGTTGAACATTTAGGTCATTTTCGTCCTCCCTAGGCTTATTCTAATCATATTAGGGTTTTTAACCAATCTTGTGCATCCAATAAGTAAATTTGTGTCCTTGGTTGAACATTTAGGTCATTTTCGTCATCCTTGAACTTATTCTAATCGAATTAGGGTTTTTAACCAATCTTGTGCATCCAATAAGTCATTTTGTGTCATTGGTTGAACATTTAGTTCATTTTTCGTCCTCCCTAGGCTTATCCTAATCATATTAGGGTTTTTAACCAATCTTGTGCATCCAATAAGTGATTTTGTGTCCTAGGTTGAACATTTAGGTCATTTTCGTCATCCTTGGACTTATTCTAATCGAATTAGGATTTTTAACCAATCTTGTGCATCCAATAAGTGATTTTGTGTCATTGGTTGAACATTTAGGTCATTTTCGTCATCCTTGGACTTATTCTAATACAATTAGTATTTTTAACCAATCTTGTGCAACCAATAAGTGATTTTATGTCATTGGTTGAACATTTAGGTCATTTTCGTGCTGCTTTGACTTATTCTAATCCAATTAGGGTTTTTAACCAATCTTGTGCATCCAATAAGTGATTTTATTTCATTGGTTGAACATTTAGGTCATTTTCGTCATCCTTTGACTTATTCTAATCCAATTAGGGTTTTTAACCAATCCTGTGCATCCAATAAGTGATTTTATGTCATTGGTTGAACATTTAGGTCATTTCGTCATCCTTTGACTTATTCTAATCCAATTAGGGTTTTTAACCAATCTGGTGCATCCGATAAGTGATTTTGTGTCATTGGTTGAACATTAAGGTCATTTTCATTCTCCTTCGACTTATTCTAATCCAATTAGGGTTTTTAACCAATCTTGTGCATCCAATAAGTGATTTTGTGTCATTGGTTAAACATTTAGGTCATTTTCGTCCTCCCTAGGGTTATTCTAATCATATTAGGGTTTTTAACCAATCTTGTGCATCCAATAAGTGAATTTGTGTCCTTGGTTGAACATTTAGGTCATTTTCGTCATCCTTGAACTTATTCTAATCGAATTAGGGTTTTTAACCAATCTTGTGCATCCAATAAGTCATTTTGTGTCATTGGTTGAAAATTTAGGTCATTTTTCGTCCTCCCTAGGCTTATTCTAATCATATTAGGGTTTTTAACCAATCTTGTGCATCCAATAAGTGATTTTGTGTCCGTGGTTGAACATTTAGGTCATTTTCGTCATCCTTGGACTTATTCTAATCGAATTAGGGTTTTTAACCAATCTTATGCATCCAATAAGTGATTTTGTGTCATTGGTTGAACATTTAGGTCATTTTTGTCATCCTTTGACTTATTCTAATCCAATTAGGGTTTTTAACCAATCTTGTGCATCCAATAAGTGATTTTATGTCATTGGTTGAACATTTAGGTCATTTTCGTTATCCTTTGACTTATTCTAATCCAATTAGGTTTTTAACCAATCTTGTGCATCCAATAAGTGATTTTGTGTCATTGGTTGAACATTTAGGTCATTTTCGTCCTCTTTCGACTTATTCTAATCCAATTAGGGTTTTTAATCAATCTTGTGCATCCAATAAGTGATTTTGTGTCATTGGTTGAACATTTAGGTCATTTTCGTCCTCCCTAGGGTTATTCTAATCATATTAGGGTTTTTAACCAATCTTGTGCATCCAATAAGTGATTTTGTGTCCTTGGTTGAACATTTAGGTCATTTTCGTCATCCTTTGACTTATTCTAATCCAATTAGGGTTTTTAACCAATCTTGTGCATCCAATAAGTGATTTTGTGTCATTGGTTGAACATTTAGGTCATTTTCGTCCTCTTTCGACTTATTCTAATCCAATTAGGGTTTTTAATCAATCTTGTGCATCCAATAAGTGATTTTGTGTCATTGGTTGAACATTTAGGTCATTTTCGTCCTCCCTAGGGTTATTCTAATCATATTGGGGTTTTTAACCAATCTTGTGCATCCAATAAGTGATTTTGTGTCCTTGGATGAACATTTAGGTCATTTTCGTCATCCTTGGACTTATTCTAATCGAATTAGGATTTTTAACCAATCTTGTGCATCCAATAAGTGATTTTGTGTCATTGGTTGAACATTTAGGTCATTTTCGTCATCCTTGGACTTATTCTAATACAATTAGTGTTTTTAACCAATCTTGTGCAACCAATAAGTGATTTTATGTCATTGGTTGAACATTTAGGTCATTTTCGTGCTGCTTTGACTTATTCTAATCCAATTAGGGTTTTTAACCAATCTTGTGCACCCAATAAGTGATTTTATTTCATTGGTTGAACATTTAGGTCATTTTCGTCATCCTTTGACTTATTCTAATCCAATTAGGGTTTTTAACCAATCCTGTGCATCCAATAAGTGATTTTATGTCATTGGTTGAACATTTAGGTCATTTTCGTCATCCTTTGACTTATTCTAATCGAATTAGGGTTTTTAACCAATCTGGTGCATCCGATAAGTGATTTTGTGTCATTGGTTGAACATTAAGGTCATTTTCATTCTCCTTCGACTTATTCTAATCCAATCAGGGTTTTTAATCAATCTTGCGCATCCAATAAGTGATTTTGTGTCATTGGTTGAACATTTAGGTCATTTTCGTCCTCCCTAGGCTTATTCTAATCATATTAGGGTTTTTAACCAATCTTGTGCATCCAATAAGTGATTTTGTGTCCTTGGTTGAACATTTAGGTCATTTTCGTCATCCTTGGACTTATTTTAATCGAATTAGGGTTTTTAACCAATCTTGTGCATCCAATAAGTGATTTTATTTCATTGGTTGAACATTTAGGTCATTTTCGTCATCCTTTGACTTATTCTAATCCAATTAGGGTTTTTAACCAATCCTGTGCATCCAATAAGTGATTTTATGTCATTGGTTGAACATTTAGGTCATTTTCGTCCTCCTTCGCCTTATTCAAATCCAATTAGGGTTTTTAATCAATCTTGTGCATCCAATAAGTGATTTTGTGTCATTGGTTGAACATTTAGGTCATTTTCGTCCTCCCTAGGGTTATTCTAATCATATTAGGGTTTTTAACCAATCTTGTGCATCCAATAAGTGATTTTGTGTCCTTGGTTGAACATTTAGGTCATTTTCGTCATCCTTGGACTTATTCTAATCGAATTAGGGTTTTTAACCAATCTTATGCATCCAATAAGTGATTTTGTGTCATTGGTTGAACATTTAGGTCATTTTTGTCATCCTTTGACTGATTCTAATCCAATTAGGGTTTTTAACCAATCTTGTGCATCCAATATATGATTTTATGTCATTGGTTGAACATTTAGGTCATTTTCGTCATCCTTTGACTTATTCTAATCCAATTAGGGTTTTTAACCAATCTTGTGCATCCAATAAGTGATTTTGTGTCATTGGTTGAACATTGAGGTCATTTTCGTCCTCTTTCGACTTATTCTAATCCAATTAGGGTTTTTAATCAATCTTGTGCATCCAATAAGTGATTTTGTGTCATTGGTTGAACATTTAGGTCATTTTCGTCATCCTTTGTCTTATTCTAATCCAATTAGGGTTTTTAACCAATCTTGTGCATCCAATAAGTGATTTTGTGTCATTGGTTGAACATTTAAGTCATTTTCGTCCTCCTTCGACTTATTTTAATCCAATTAGGGTTTTTAATCAATCTTGTGCATCCAATAAGTGATTTTGTGTCATTGGTTGAACATTTAGGTCATTTTCGTGCTGCTTTGACTTATTCTAATCCAATTAGGGTTTTTAACCAATCTTGTGCATCCAATAAGTGATTTTGTGTCCTTGGTTGAACATTTAGGTCATTTTCGTCATCCTTTGACTTAGTCTAATCGAATTAGGGTTTTTAACCAATCCTGTGCATCAAATAAGTGATTTTATGTCATTGGTTGAGCATTTAGGTCATTTTCGTCATCCTTGGACTTATTCTAATCCAATTAGGGTTTTTAACCAATCTTGCGCAACCAATAAGTGATTTTATGTCATTGGTTGAACATTTAGGTCATTTTCGTGCTGCTTTGACTTATTCTAATCCAATCAGGGTTTTTAATCAATCTTGTGCATCCAATAAGTGATTTTATTTCATTGGTTGAACATCTAGGTCGTTTTGGTCCTCCCTAGGCTTATTCTAATCATATTAGGGTTTTTAACCAATCCTGTGCTCCAATAAGTGAATTTGTGTCCTTGGTTGAACATTTAGGTCATTTTCGTCATCCTTGAACTTATTCTAATCGAATTAGGGTTTTTAACCAATCTTGTGCATCCAATAAGTCATTTTGTGTCATTGGTTGAAAATTTAGGTCATTTTTCGTCCTCCCTAGGCTTATTCTAATCATATTAGGGTTTTTAACCAATCTTGTGCATCCAATAAGTGATTTTGTGTCCTTGGTTGAACATTTAGGTCATTTTCGTCATCCTTGGACTTATTCTAATCGAATTAGGGTTTTTAACCAATCTTATGCATCCAATAAGTGATTTTGTGTCATTGGTTGAACATTTAGGTCATTTTTGTCATCCTTTGACTTATTCTAATCCAATTAGGGTTTTTAACCAATCTTGTGCATCCAATAAGTGATTTTATGTCATTGGTTGAACATTTAGGTGATTTTCGTCATCCTTTGACTTATTCTAATCCAATTATGGTTTTTAACCAATCTTGTGCATCCAATAAGTGATTTTGTGTCATTGGTTGAACATTTAGGTCATTTTCGTCCTCCTTCGACTTATTCTAATCCAATTAGGGTTTTTAATCAATCTTGTGCATCCAATAAGTGATTTTGTGTCATTGGTTGAACATTAAGGTCATTTTCATTCTCCTTGGACTTATTCTAATCCAATCAGGGTTTTTAATCAATCTTGCGCATCCAATAAGTCATTTTGTGTCATTTGTTGAACATTTAGGTCATTTTCGTCCTCCCTAGGCTTATTCTAATCATATTAGGGTTTTTAACCAATCTTGTGCATCCAATAAGTGAATTTGTGTCCTTGGTTGAACATTTAGGTCATTTTCGTCATCCTTGAACTTATTCTAATCGAATTAGGGTTTTTAACCAATCTTGTGCATCCAATAAGTCATTTTGTGTCATTGGTTGAACATTTAGTTCATTTTTCGTCCTCCGTAGGCTTATTCTAATCATATTAGGGTTTTTATCCAATCTTGTGCATCCAATAAGTGATTTTGTGTCCTAGGTTGAACATTTAGGTCATTTTCGTCATCCTTGGACTTATTCTAATCGAATTAGGATTTTTAACCAATCTTGTGCATCCAATAAGTGATTTTGTGTCATTGGTTGAACATTTAGGTCATTTTCGTCATCCTTGGACTTATTCTAATACAATTAGTATTTTTAACCAATCTTGTGCAACCAATAAGTGATTTTATGTCATTGGTTGAACATTTAGGTCATTTTCGTGCTGCTTTGACTTATTCTAATCCAATTAGGGTTTTTAACCAATCTTGTGCATCCAATAAGTGATTTTATTTCATTGGTTGAACATTTAGGTCATTTTCGTCATCCTTTGACTTATTCTAATCCAATTAGGGTTTTTAACCAATCCTGTGCATCCAATAACTGATTTTATGTCATTGGTTGAACATTTAGGTCATTTTCGTCATCCTTTGACTTATTCTAATCCAATTAGGGTTTTTAACCAATCTGGTGCATCCGATAAGTGATTTTGTGTCATTGGTTGAACATTAAGGTCATTTTCATTCTCCTTGGACTTATTCTAATCCAATCAGGGTTTTTAATCAATCTTGCGCATCCAATAAGTGATTTTGTGTCATTGGTTGAACATTTAGGTCATTTTCGTCCTCCCTAGGCTTATTCTAATCATATTAGTGTTTTTAACCAATCTTGTGCATCCAATAAGTGAATTTGTGTCCTTGGTTGAACATTTAGGTCATTTTCGTCATCCTTGAACTTATTCTAATCGAATTAGGGTTTTTAACCAATCTTGTGCATCCAATAAGTGATTTTGTGTCATTGGTTGAACATTTAGGTCATTTTCGTCATCCTTTGACTTATTCTAATCCAATTAGGGTTTTTAACCAATCTGGTGCATCCGATAAGTGATTTTGTGTCATTGGTTGAACATTAAGGTCATTTTCATTCTCCTTCGACTTATTCTAATCCAATCAGGGTTTTTAATCAATCTTGTGCATCCAATAAATCATTTTGTGTCATTGGTTAAAAATTTAGGTCATTTTTCGTCCCCCCTAGGCTTATTCTAATCATATTAGGGTTTTTAACCAATCTTGTGCATCCAATAAGTGATTTTTTGTCCTTGGTTGAACATTTAGGTCATTTTCGTCATCCTTGGACTTATTCTAATCGAATTAGGGTTTTTAACCAATCTTGTGCATCCAATAAGTGATTTTGTGTCATTGGTTGAACATTTAGGTCATTTTCGTCATCCTTGGACTTATTCTAATTCAATTAGGGTTTTTAACCAATCTTAAGCATCCAATAAGTGATTTTATGTCATTGGTTGAACATTTAGGTCATTTTCGTCATCCTTTGACTTATTCTAATCCAATTAGGGTTTTTAACCAATCTTGTGCATCCAATAAGTGATTTTGTGTCATTGGTTGAACATTTAGGTCATTTTCGTCCTCCCAAGGGTTATTCTAATCATATTAGGGTTTTTAACCAATCTTGTGCATCCAATAAGTGATTTTGTGTCCTTGGTTGAACATTTAGGTCATTTTCGTCATCCTTGGACTTATTCTAATTGAATTAGGGTTTTTAACCAATCTTATGCATCCAATAAGTGATTTTGTGTCATTGGTTGAACATTTAGGTCATTTTTGTCATCCTTTGACTTATTCTAATCCAATTAGGGTTTTTAACCAATCTTGTGCATCCAATAAGTGATTTTATGTCATTGGTTGAACATTTAGGTCATTTTCGTCATCCTTTGACTTATTCTAATCCAATCAGGGTTTTTAACCAATCTTGTGCATCCAATAAGTGATTTTGTGTCCTTGGTTGAACATTTAGGTCATTTTCGTCATCCTTGGACTTATTCTAATCGAATTAGGATTTTTAACCAATCTTGTGCATCCAATAAGTGATTTTGTGTCATTGGTTGAACATTTAGGTCATTTTCGTCCTCCCTAGGCTTATTCTAATCATATTAGGGTTTTTAACCAATCTTGTGCATCCAATAAGTGAATTTGTGTCCTTGGTTGAACATTTAGGTCATTTTCGTCATCCTTGAACTTATTCTAATCGAATTAGGGTTTTTAACCAATCTTGTGCATCTAATAAGTCATTTTGTGTCATTGGTTGAAAATTTAGGTCATTTTTCGTCCTCCCTAGCCTTATTCTAATCATATTAGGGTTTTTAACCAATCTTGTGCATCCAATAAGTGATTTTGTGTCCGTGGTTGAACATTTAGGTCATTTTCGTCATCCTTGGACTTATTCTAATCGAATTAGGGTTTTTAACCAATCTTATGCATCCAATAAGTGATTTTGTGTCATTGGTTGAACATTTAGGTCATTTTTGTCATCCTTTGACTTATTCTAATCCAATTAGGGTTTTTAACCAATCTTGTGCATCCAATAAGTGATTTTATGTCATTGGTTGAACATTTAGGTCATTTTCGTCATCCTTCGACTTATTCTAATCCAATTAGGGTTTTTAACCAATCTGGTGCATCCGATAAGTGATTTTGTGTCATTGGTTGAACATTAAGGTCATTTTCATTCTCCTTGGACTTATTCTAATCCAATCAGGGTTTTTAATCAATCTTGCGCATCCAATAAGTGATTTTGTGTCATTGGTTGAACATTTAGGTCATTTTCGTCCTCCCTAGGCTTATTCTAATCATATTAGGGTTTTTAACCAATCTTGTGCATCCAATAATTGATTTTGTGTCCTTGGTTGAACATTTAGGTCATTTTCGTCATCCTTGAACTTATTCTAATCGAATTAGGGTTTTTAACCAATCTTGTGCATCTAATAAGTCATTTTGTGTCATTGGTTGAAAATTTAGGTCATTTTTCGTCCTCCCTAGCCTTATTCTAATCATATTAGGGTTTTTAACTAATCTTGTGCATCCAATAAGTGATTTTGTGTCCTTGGTTGAACATTTAGGTCATTTTCGTCATCCTTGGACTTATTCTAATCGAATTAGGGTTTTTAACCAATCTTATGCATCCAATAAGTGATTTTGTGACATTGGTTGAACATTTAGGTCATTTTTGTCATCCTTTGACTTATTCTAATCCAATTAGGTTTTTTAACCAATCTTGTGCATCCAATAAGTGATTTTATGTCATTGGTTGAACATTTAGGTCATTTTCGTCATCCTTTGACTTATTCTAATCCAATTAGGGTTTTTAACCAATCTTGTGCATCCAATAAGTGATTTTGTGTCATTGGTTGAACATTTAGGTCATTTTCGTCCTCTTGCGACTTATTCTAATCCAATTAGGGTTTTTAATCAATCTTGTGCATCCAATAAGTGATTTTGTGTCATTGGTTGAACATTTAGGTCATTTTCGTCATCCTTTGTCTTATTCTAATCCAATTAGGGTTTTTAACCAATCTTGTGCATCCAATAAGTGATTTTGTGTCATTGGTTGAACATTTAAGTCATTTTCGTCCTCCTTCGACTTATTTTAATCCAATTAGGGTTTTTAATCAATCTTGTGCATCCAATAAGTGATTTTGTGTCATTGGTTGAACATTTAGGTCATTTTCGTGCTGCTTTGACTTATTCTAATCCAATTAGGGTTTTTAACCAATCTTGTGCATCCAATAAGTGATTTTGTGTCCTTGGTTGAACATTTAGGTCATTTTCGTCATCCTTTGACTTATTCTAATCGAATTAGGGTTTTTAACCAATCTTGTGCATCCAATAAGTGATTTTATGTCATTGGTTGAACATTTAGGTCATTTTCGTCATCCTTTGACTTATTCTAATCCAATTAGGGTTTTTAACCAATCTTGTGCATCCAATAAGTGATTTTATGTCATTGGTTGAACATTTAGGTCATTTTCGTCATCCTTTGACTTATTCTAATCGAATTAGGGTTTTTAACCAATCTGGTGCATCCGATAAGTGATTTTGTGTCATTGGTTGAACATTAAGGTCATTTTCATTCTCCTTCAACTTATTCTAATCCAATCAGGGTTTTTAATCAATCTTGCGCATCCAATAAGTGATTTTGTGTCATTGGTTGAACATTTAGGTCATTTTCGTCCTCCCTAGGCTTATTCTAATCATATTAGGGTTTTTAACCAATCTTGTGCATCCAATAAGTGAATTTGTGTCCTTGGTTGAACATTTAGGTCATTTTCGTCATCCTTGAACTTATTCTAATCGAATTAGGGTTTTTAACCAATCTTGTGCATCCAATAAGTCATTTCGTGTCATTGGTTAAACATTTAGGTAATTTTTCGTCCTCCCTAGGCTTATTCTAATCATATTAGGGTTTTTAACCAATCTTGTGCATCCAATAAGTGATTTTGTGTCCTTGGTTGAACATTTAGGTCATTTTCGTCATCCTTGGACTTATTCTAATCGAATTAGGATTTTTAACCAATCTTGTGCATCCAATAAGTGATTTTGTGTCATTGGTTGAACATTTAGGTCATTTTCGTCCTCCCTAGGCTTATTCTAATCATATTAGGGTTTTTAACCAATCTTGTGCATCCAATAAGTGAATTTGTGTCCTTGGTTGAACATTTAGGTCATTTTCGTCATCCTTGAACTTATTCTAATCGAATTAGGGTTTTTAACCAATCTTGTGCATCCAATAAGTCATTTCGTGTCATTGGTTGAACATTTAGGTAATTTTTCGTCCTCCCTAGGCTTATTCTAATCATATTAGGGTTTTTAACCAATCTTGTGCATCCAATAAGTGATTTTGTGTCCTTGGTTGAACATTTAGGTCATTTTCGTCATCCTTGGACTTATTCTAATCCAATTAGGGTTTTTAACCAATCTTGTGCATCCAATAAGTGATTTTGTGTCATTGGTTGAACATTTAGGTCATTTTCGTCATCCTTTGACTTATTCTAATCCAATTAGGGTTTTTAACCAATCTGGTGCATCCGATAAGTGATTTTGTGTCATTGGTTGAACATTAAGGTCATTTTCATTCTCCTTGGACTTATTCTAATCCAATCAGGGTTTTTAATCAATCTTGCGCATCCAATAAGTGATTTTGTGTCATTGGTTGAACATTTAGGTCATTTTCGTCCTCCCTAGGCTTATTCTAATCATATTAGGGTTTTTAACCAATCTTGTGCATCCAATAAGTGATTTTGTGTCCTTGGTTGAACATTTAGGTCATTTTCGTCATCCTTTGACTTATTCTAATCGAATTAGGGTTTTTAACCAATCTTATGCATCCAATAAGTGATTTTGTGTCATTGGTTGAACATTTAGGTCATTTTTGTCATCCTTTGACTTATTCTAATCCAATTAGGGTTTTTAACCAATCTTGTGCATCCAATAAGTGATTTTATGTCATTGGTTGAACATTTAGGTCATTTTCGTCATCCTTTGACTTATTCTAATCCAATTATGGTTTTTAACCAATCTTGTGCATCCAATAAGTGATTTTGTGTCATTGGTTGAACATTAAGGTCATTTTCATTTTCCTTGGACTTATTCTAATCCAATCAGGGTTTTTAATCAATCTTGTGCATCCAATAAGTGATTTTGTGTCATTGGTTGAACATTTAGGTCATTTTCGTCCTCCCTAGGCTTATTCTAATCATATTAGGGTTTTTAACCAATCTTGTGCATCCAATAAGTGATTTTGTGTCATTGGTTGAACATTTAGGTCATTTTCGTCATCCTTTGACTTATTCTAATCCAATTATGGTTTTTAACCAATCTTGTGCATCCAATAAGTGATTTTGTGTCATTGGTTGAACATTTAGGTCATTTTCGTCCTCCTTCGACTTATTCTAATCCAATTAGGGTTTTTAATCAATCTTGTGCATCCAATAAGTGATTTTGTGTCATTGGTTGAACATTAAGGTCATTTTCATTCTCCTTGGACTTATTCTAATCCAATCAGGGTTTTTAATCAATCTTGCGCATCCAATAAGTCATTTTGTGTCATTTGTTGAACATTTAGGTCATTTTCGTCCTCCCTAGGCTTATTCTAATCATATTAGGGTTTTTAACCAATCTTGTGCATCCAATAAGTGAATTTGTGTCCTTGGTTGAACATTTAGGTCATTTTCGTCATCCTTGAACTTATTCTAATCGAATTAGGGTTTTTAACCAATCTTGTGCATCCAATAAGTCATTTTGTGTCATTGGTTGAACATTTAGTTCATTTTTCGTCCTCCGTAGGCTTATTCTAATCATATTAGGGTTTTTATCCAATCTTGTGCATCCAATAAGTGATTTTGTGTCCTAGGTTGAACATTTAGGTCATTTTCGTCATCCTTGGACTTATTCTAATCGAATTAGGATTTTTAACCAATCTTGTGCATCCAATAAGTGATTTTGTGTCATTGGTTGAACATTTAGGTCATTTTCGTCATCCTTGGACTTATTCTAATACAATTAGTATTTTTAACCAATCTTGTGCAACCAATAAGTGATTTTATGTCATTGGTTGAACATTTAGGTCATTTTCGTGCTGCTTTGACTTATTCTAATCCAATTAGGGTTTTTAACCAATCTTGTGCATCCAATAAGTGATTTTATTTCATTGGTTGAACATTTAGGTCATTTTCGTCATCCTTTGACTTATTCTAATCCAATTAGGGTTTTTAACCAATCCTGTGCATCCAATAACTGATTTTATGTCATTGGTTGAACATTTAGGTCATTTTCGTCATCCTTTGACTTATTCTAATCCAATTAGGGTTTTTAACCAATCTGGTGCATCCGATAAGTGATTTTGTGTCATTGGTTGAACATTAAGGTCATTTTCATTCTCCTTGGACTTATTCTAATCCAATCAGGGTTTTTAATCAATCTTGCGCATCCAATAAGTGATTTTGTGTCATTGGTTGAACATTTAGGTCATTTTCGTCCTCCCTAGGCTTATTCTAATCATATTAGTGTTTTTAACCAATCTTGTGCATCCAATAAGTGAATTTGTGTCCTTGGTTGAACATTTAGGTCATTTTCGTCATCCTTGAACTTATTCTAATCGAATTAGGGTTTTTAACCAATCTTGTGCATCCAATAAGTGATTTTGTGTCATTGGTTGAACATTTAGGTCATTTTCGTCATCCTTTGACTTATTCTAATCCAATTAGGGTTTTTAACCAATCTGGTGCATCCGATAAGTGATTTTGTGTCATTGGTTGAACATTAAGGTCATTTTCATTCTCCTTCGACTTATTCTAATCCAATCAGGGTTTTTAATCAATCTTGTGCATCCAATAAATCATTTTGTGTCATTGGTTAAAAATTTAGGTCATTTTTCGTCCCCCCTAGGCTTATTCTAATCATATTAGGGTTTTTAACCAATCTTGTGCATCCAATAAGTGATTTTTTGTCCTTGGTTGAACATTTAGGTCATTTTCGTCATCCTTGGACTTATTCTAATCGAATTAGGGTTTTTAACCAATCTTATGCATCCAATAAGTGATTTTGTGTCATTGGTTGAACATTTAGGTCATTTTCGTCCTCCCTAGGCTTATTCTAATCATATTAGGGTTTTTAACCAATCTTGTGCATCCAATAAGTGAATTTGTGTCCTTGGTTGAACATTTAGGTCATTTTCGTCATCCTTGAACTTATTCTAATCGAATTAGGGTTTTTAACCAATCTTGTGCATCTAATAAGTCATTTTGTGTCATTGGTTGAAAATTTAGGTCATTTTTCGTCATCCCTAGCCTTATTCTAATCATATTAGGGTTTTTAACTAATCTTGTGCATCCAATAAGTGATTTTGTGTCCTTGGTTGAACATTTAGGTCATTTTTGTCATCCTTGGACTTATTCTAATCGAATTAGGGGTTTTAACCAATCTTATGCATCCAATAAGTGATTTTGTGTCATTGGTTGAACATTTAGGTCATTTTTGTCATCCTTTGACTTATTCTAATCCAATTAGGTTTTTTAACCAATCTTGTGCATCCAATAAGTGATTTTATGTCATTGGTTGAACATTTAGGTCATTTTCGTCATCCTTTGACTTATTCTAATCCAATTAGGGTTTTTAACCAATCTTGTGCATCCAATAAGTGATTTTGTGTCATTGGTTGAACATTTAGGTCATTTTCGTCCCCTTTCGACTTATTCTAATCCAATTAGGGTTTTTAATCAATCTTGTGCATCCAATAAGTGATTTGGTGTCATTGGTTGAACATTTAGGTCATTTTCGTCATCCTTTGACTTATTCTAATCCAATTAGGGTTTTTAACCAATCTGGTGCATCCGATAAGTGATTTTGTGTCATTGGTTGAACATTAAGGTCATTTTCATTCTCCTTCGACTTATTCTAATCCAATCAGGGTTTTTAATCAATCTTGTGCATCCAATAAATCATTTTGTGTCATTGGTTAAAAATTTAGGTCATTTTTCGTCCCCCCTAGGCTTATTCTAATCATATTAGGGTTTTTAACCAATCTTGTGCATCCAATAAGTGATTTTTTGTCCTTGGTTGAACATTTAGGTCATTTTCGTCATCCTTGGACTTATTCTAATCGAATTAGGGTTTTTAACCAATCTTATGCATCCAATAAGTGATTTTGTGTCATTGGTTGAACATTTAGGTCATTTTCGTCATCCTTTGACTTATTCTAATCCAATTAGGGTTTTTAACCAATCTGGTGCATCCGATAAGTGATTTTGTGTCATTGGTTGAACATTAAGGTCATTTTCATTCTCCTTCGACTTATTCTAATCCAATCAGGGTTTTTAATCAATCTTGTGCATCCAATAAGTGATTTTGTGTCATTGGTTGAACATTTAGGTCATTTTCGTCCTCCCTAGGCTTATTCTAATCATATTAGGGTTTTTAACCAATCTTGTGCATCCAATAAGTGAATTTGTGTCCTTGGTTGAACATTTAGGTCATTTTCGTCATCCTTGAACTTATTCTAATCGAATTAGGGTTTTTAACCAATCTTGTGCATCCAATAAGTCATTTTGTGTCATTGGTTGAACATTTAGGTCATTTTTCGTCCTCCCTAGGCTTATTGTAATCATATTAGGGTTTTTAACCAATCTTGTGCATCCAATAAGTAATTTTGTGTCTTTGGTTGAACATTTAGGTCATTTTCGTCATCCTTGGACTTATTCTAATCGAATTAGGGTTTTTAACCAATCTTGTGCATCCAATAAGTAATTTTGTGTCATTGGTTGAACATTTAGGTCATTTTCGTCATCCTTGGACTTATTCTAATCGAATTAGGGTTTTTAACCAATCTTATGCATCCAATAAGTGATTTTGTGTCATTGGTTGAACATTTAGGTCATTTTAGTCATCCTTTGACTTATTCTAATCCAATTAGGGTTTTTAACCAATCTTGTGCATCCAATAAGTGATTTTATGTCATTGGTTGAACATTTAGGTCATTTTCGTCATCCTTTGACTTATTCTAATCCAATTATGGTTTTTAACCAATCTTGTGCATCCAATAAGTGATTTTGTGTCATTGGTTGAACATTTAGGTCATTTTCGTCCTCCTTCGACTTATTCTAATCCAATTAGGGTTTTTAATCAATCTTGTGCATCCAATAAGTGATTTTGTGTCATTGGTTGAACATTAAGGTCATTTTCATTCTCCTTGGACTTATTCTAATCCAATCAGGGTTTTTAATCAATCTTGTGCATCCAATAAGTGATTTTGTGTCATTGGTTGAACATTTATGTCATTTTCGTCCTCCCTAGGCTTATTCTTATCATATAAGGGTTTTTAACCAATCTTGTGCATCCAATAAGTGAATTTGTGTCCTTGGTTGAACATTTAGGTCATTTTCGTCATCCTTGAACTTATTCTAATCGAATTAGGGTTTTTAACCAATCTTGTGCATCCAATAAGTCATTTTGTGTCATTGGTTGAAAATTTAGGTCATTTTTCGTCCTCCCTAGGCTTATTCTAATCATATTAGGGTTTTTAACCAATCTTGTGCATCCAATAAGTGATTTTGTGTCCTTGGTTGAACATTTAGGTCATTTTCGTCATCCTTGGACTTATTCTAATCGAATTAGGATTTTTAACCAATCTTGTGCATCCAATAAGTGATTTTGTGTCATTGGTTGAACATTTAGGTCATTTTCGTCCTCCCTAGGCTTATTCTAATCATATTAGGGTTTTTAACCAATCTTGTGCATCCAATAAGTGAATTTGTGTCCTTGGTTGAACATTTAGGTCATTTTCGTCATCCTTGAACTTATTCTAATCGAATTAGGGTTTTTAACCAATCTTGTGCATCCAATAAGTCATTTCGTGTCATTGGTTGAACATTTAGGTAATTTTTCGTCCTCCCTAGGCTTATTCTAATCATATTAGGGTTTTTAACCAATCTTGTGCATCCAATAAGTGATTTTGTGTCCTTGGTTGAACATTTAGGTCATTTTCGTCATCCTTTGACTTATTCTAATCGAATTAGGGTTTTTAACCAATCTTGTGCATCCAATAAGTGATTTTGTGTCATTGGTTGAACATTTAGGTCATTTTCGTCATCCTTTGACTTATTCTAATCCAATTAGGGTTTTTAACCAATCTTGTGCATCCAATAAGTGATTTTGTGTCCTTGGTTGAACATTTAGGTCATTTTCGTCATCCTTGGACTTATTCTAATCGAATTAGGGTTTTTAACCAATCTTATGCATCCAATAAGTGATTTTGTGTCATTGGTTGAACATTTAGGTCATTTTTGTCATCCTTTGACTTATTCTAATCCAATTAGGGTTTTTAACCAATCTTGTGCATCCAATAAGTGATTTTATGTCATTGGTTGAACATTTAGGTGATTTTCGTCATCCTTTGACTTATTCTAATCCAATTATGGTTTTTAACCAATCTTGTGCATCCAATAAGTGATTTTGTGTCATTGGTTGAACATTTAGGTCATTTTCGTCCTCCTTCGACTTATTCTAATCCAATTAGGGTTTTTAATCAATCTTGTGCATCCAATAAGTGATTTTGTGTCATTGGTTGAACATTAAGGTCATTTTCATTCTCCTTGGACTTATTCTAATCCAATCAGGGTTTTTAATCAATCTTGCGCATCCAATAAGTCATTTTGTGTCATTGGTTGAACATTTAGGTCATTTTCGTCCTCCCTAGGCTTATTCTAATCATATTAGGGTTTTTAACCAATCTTGTGCATCCAATAAGTGAATTTGTGTCCTTGGTTGAACATTTAGGTCATTTTCGTCATCCTTGAACTTATTCTAATCGAATTAGGGTTTTTAACCAATCTTGTGCATCCAATAAGTCATTTGTGTCATTGGTTGAACATTTAGTTCATTTTTCGTCCTCCGTAGGCTTATTCTAATCATATTAGGGTTTTTATCCAATCTTGTGCATCCAATAAGTGATTTTGTGTCCTAGGTTGAACATTTAGGTCATTTTCGTCATCCTTGGACTTATTCTAATCGAATTAGGATTTTTAACCAATCTTGTGCATCCAATAAGTGATTTTGTGTCATTGGTTGAACATTTAGGTCATTTTCGTCATCCTTGGACTTATTCTAATACAATTAGTATTTTTAACCAATCTTGTGCAACCAATAAGTGATTTTATGTCATTGGTTGAACATTTAGGTCATTTTCGTGCTGCTTTGACTTATTCTAATCCAATTAGGGTTTTTAACCAATCTTGTGCATCCAATAAGTGATTTTATTTCATTGGTTGAACATTTAGGTCATTTTCGTCATCCTTTGACTTATTCTAATCCAATTAGGGTTTTTAACCAATCCTGTGCATCCAATAACTGATTTTATGTCATTGGTTGAACATTTAGGTCATTTTCGTCATCCTTTGACTTATTCTAATCCAATTAGGGTTTTTAACCAATCTGGTGCATCCGATAAGTGATTTTGTGTCATTGGTTGAACATTAAGGTCATTTTCATTCTCCTTGGACTTATTCTAATCCAATCAGGGTTTTTAATCAATCTTGCGCATCCAATAAGTGATTTTGTGTCATTGGTTGAACATTTAGGTCATTTTCGTCCTCCCTAGGCTTATTCTAATCATATTAGTGTTTTTAACCAATCTTGTGCATCCAATAAGTGAATTTGTGTCCTTGGTTGAACATTTAGGTCATTTTCGTCATCCTTGAACTTATTCTAATCGAATTAGGGTTTTTAACCAATCTTGTGCATCCAATAAGTGATTTTGTGTCATTGGTTGAACATTTAGGTCATTTTCGTCATCCTTTGACTTATTCTAATCCAATTAGGGTTTTTAACCAATCTGGTGCATCCGATAAGTGATTTTGTGTCATTGGTTGAACATTAAGGTCATTTTCATTCTCCTTCGACTTATTCTAATCCAATCAGGGTTTTTAATCAATCTTGTGCATCCAATAAATCATTTTGTGTCATTGGTTAAAAATTTAGGTCATTTTTCGTCCCCCCTAGGCTTATTCTAATCATATTAGGGTTTTTAACCAATCTTGTGCATCCAATAAGTGATTTTTTGTCCTTGGTTGAACATTTAGGTCATTTTCGTCATCCTTGGACTTATTCTAATCGAATTAGGGTTTTTAACCAATCTTATGCATCCAATAAGTGATTTTGTGTCATTGGTTGAACATTTAGGTCATTTTCGTCATCCTTTGACTTATTCTAATCCAATTAGGGTTTTTAACCAATCTGGTGCATCCGATAAGTGATTTTGTGTCATTGGTTGAACATTAAGGTCATTTTCATTCTCCTTCGACTTATTCTAATCCAATCAGGGTTTTTAATCAATCTTGTGCATCCAATAAGTGATTTTGTGTCATTGGTTGAACATTTAGGTCATTTTCGTCCTCCCTAGGCTTATTCTAATCATATTAGGGTTTTTAACCAATCTTGTGCATCCAATAAGTGAATTTGTGTCCTTGGTTGAACATTTAGGTCATTTTCGTCATCCTTGAACTTATTCTAATCGAATTAGGGTTTTTAACCAATCTTGTGCATCCAATAAGTCATTTTGTGTCATTGGTTGAACATTTAGGTCATTTTTCGTCCTCCCTAGGCTTATTGTAATCATATTAGGGTTTTTAACCAATCTTGTGCATCCAATAAGTAATTTTGTGTCTTTGGTTGAACATTTAGGTCATTTTCGTCATCCTTGGACTTATTCTAATCGAATTAGGGTTTTTAACCAATCTTGTGCATCCAATAAGTAATTTTGTGTCATTGGTTGAACATTTAGGTCATTTTCGTCATCCTTGGACTTATTCTAATCGAATTAGGGTTTTTAACCAATCTTATGCATCCAATAAGTGATTTTGTGTCATTGGTTGAACATTTAGGTCATTTTAGTCATCCTTTGACTTATTCTAATCCAATTAGGGTTTTTAACCAATCTTGTGCATCCAATAAGTGATTTTATGTCATTGGTTGAACATTTAGGTCATTTTCGTCATCCTTTGACTTATTCTAATCCAATTATGGTTTTTAACCAATCTTGTGCATCCAATAAGTGATTTTGTGTCATTGGTTGAACATTTAGGTCATTTTCGTCCTCCTTCGACTTATTCTAATCCAATTAGGGTTTTTAATCAATCTTGTGCATCCAATAAGTGATTTTGTGTCATTGGTTGAACATTAAGGTCATTTTCATTCTCCTTGGACTTATTCTAATCCAATCAGGGTTTTTAATCAATCTTGTGCATCCAATAAGTGATTTTGTGTCATTGGTTGAACATTTATGTCATTTTCGTCCTCCCTAGGCTTATTCTTATCATATAAGGGTTTTTAACCAATCTTGTGCATCCAATAAGTGAATTTGTGTCCTTGGTTGAACATTTAGGTCATTTTCGTCATCCTTGAACTTATTCTAATCGAATTAGGGTTTTTAACCAATCTTGTGCATCCAATAAGTCATTTTGTGTCATTGGTTGAAAATTTAGGTCATTTTTCGTCCTCCCTAGGCTTATTCTAATCATATTAGGGTTTTTAACCAATCTTGTGCATCCAATAAGTGATTTTGTGTCCTTGGTTGAACATTTAGGTCATTTTCGTCATCCTTGGACTTATTCTAATCGAATTAGGGTTTTTAACCAATCTTGTGCATCCAATAAGTGATTTTGTGTCATTGGTTGAACATTTAGGTCATTTTTGTCATCCTTTGACTTATTCTAATCCAATTAGGGTTTTTAACCAATCTTGTGCATCCAATAAGTGATTTTGTGTCATTGGTTGAACATTTAGGTCATTTTCGTCCTCTTTCGACTTATTCTAATCCAATTGGGGTTTTTAATCAATCTTGTGCATCCAATAAGTGATTTTGTGTCATTGGTTGAACATTTAGGTCATTTTCGTCATCCTTTGACTTATTGTAATCCAATTAGGGTTTTTAACCAATCTGGTGCATCCGATAAGTGATTTTGTGTCATTGGTTGAACATTAAGGTCATTTTCATTCTCCTTCGACTTATTCTAATCCAATCAGGGTTTTTAGTCAATCTTGTGCATCCAATAAATCATTTTGTGTCATTGGTTAAAAACTTAGGTCATTTTTCGTCCCCCCTAGGCTTATTCTAATCATATTAGGGTTTTTAACCAATCTTGTGCATCCAATAAGTGATTTTTTGTCCTTGGTTGAACATTTAGGTCATTTTCGTCATCCTTGGACTTATTCTAATTGAATTAGGGTTTTTAACCAATCTTATGCATCCAATAAGTGATTTTGTGTCATTGGTTGAACATTTAGGTCATTTTTGTCATCATTTGACTTATTCTAATCCAATTAGGGTTTTTAACCAATCTTGTGCATCCAATAAGTGATTTTATGTCATTGGTTGAACATTTAGGTCATTTTCGTCATCCTTTGACTTTTTCTAATCCAATTATGGTTTTTAACCAATCTTGTGCATCCAATAAGTGATTTTGTGTCATTGGTTGAACATTTAGGTCATTTTCGTCCTCCTTCGACTTATTCTAATCCAATTAGGGTTTTTAATCAATCTTGTGCATCCAATAAGTGATTTTGTGTCATTGATTGAACATTAAGGTCATTTTCATTCTCCTTGGACTTATTCTAATCCAATCAGGGTTTTTAATCAATCTTGCGCATCCAATAAGTCATTTTGTGTCATTGGTTGAACATTTAGGTCATTTTCGTCCTCCCTAGGCTTATTCTAATCATATTAGGGTTTTTAACCAATCTTGTGCATCCAATAAGTGAATTTGTGTCCTTGGTTGAACATTTAGGTCATTTTCGTCATCCTTGAACTTATTCTAATCGAATTAGGGTTTTTAACCAATCTTGTGCATCCAATAAGTCATTTTGTGTCATTGGTTGAACATTTAGTTCATTTTTCGTCCTCCGTAGGCTTATTCTAATCATATTAGGGTTTTTAACCAATCTTGTGCATCCAATAAGTGATTTTGTGTCCTAGGTTGAACATTTAGGTCATTTTCGTCATCCTTTGACTTATTCTAATCGAATTAGGATTTTTAACCAATCTTGTGCATCCAATAAGTGATTTTGTGTCATTGGTTGAACATTTAGGTCATTTTCGTCATCCTTGGACTTATTCTAATACAATTAGTATTTTTAACCAATCTTGTGCAACCAATAAGTGATTTTATGTCATTGGTTGAACATTTAAGTCATTTTCGTGCTGCTTTGACTTATTCTAATCCAATTAGGGTTTTTAACCAATCTTGTGCATCCAATAAGTGATTTTATTTCATTGGTTGAACATTTAGGTCATTTTCGTCATCCTTTGACTTATTCTAATCCAATTAGGGTTTTTAACCAATCCTGTGCATCCAATAACTGATTTTATGTCATTGGTTGAACATTTAGGTCATTTTCGTCATCCTTTGACTTATTCTAATCCAATTAGGGTTTTTAACCAATCTGGTGCATCCGATAAGTGATTTTGTGTCATTGGTTGAACATTAAGGTCATTTTCATTCTCCTTGGACTTATTCTAATCCAATCAGGGTTTTTAATCAATCTTGCGCATCCAATAAGTGATTTTGTGTCATTGGTTGAACATTTAGGTCATTTTCGTCCTCCCTAGGCTTATTCTAATCATATTAGGGTTTTTAACCAATCTTGTGCATCCAATAAGTGAATTTGTGTCCTTGGTTGAACATTTAGGTCATTTTCGTCATCCTTGAACTTTTTCTAATCGAATTAGGGTTTTTAACCAATCTTGTGCATCCAATAAGTCATTTTGTGTCATTGGTTGAACATTTAGTTCATTTTTCGTCCTCCCTAGGCTTATTCTAATCATATTAGGGTTTTTAACCAATCTTGTGCATCCAATAAGTGATTTCGTGTCCTAGGTTGAACATTTAGGTCATTTTCGTCATCCTTGGACTTATTCTAATCGAATTAGGATTTTTAACCAATCTTGTGCATCCAATAAGTGATTTTGTGTCATTGGTTGAACATTTAGGTCATTTTCGTCATCCTTGGACTTATTCTAATACAATTAGTATTTTTAACCAATCTTGTGCAACCAATAAGTGATTTTATGTCATTGGTTGAACATTTAGGTCATTTTCGTGCTGCTTTGACTTATTCTAATCCAATTAGGGTTTTTAACCAATCTTGTGCATCCAATAAGTGATTTTATTTCATTGGTTGAACATTTAGGTCATTTTCGTCATCCTTTGACTTATTCTAATCCAATTAGGGTTTTTAACCAATCCTGTGCATCCAATAAGTGATTTTATGTCATTGGTTGAACATTTAGGTCATTTCGTCATCCTTTGACTTATTCTAATCCAATTAGGGTTTTTAACCAATCTGGTGCATCCGATAAGTGATTTTGTGTCATTGGTTGAACATTAAGGTCATTTTCATTCTCCTTCGACTTATTCTAATCCAATTAGGGTTTTTAACCAATCTTGTGCATCCAATAAGTGATTTTGTGTCATTGGTTAAACATTTAGGTCATTTTCGTCCTCCCTAGGGTTATTCTAATCATATTAGGGTTTTTAACCAATCTTGTGCATCCAATAAGTGAATTTGTGTCCTTGGTTGAACATTTAGGTCATTTTCGTCATCCTTGAACTTATTCTAATCGAATTAGGGTTTTTAACCAATCTTGTGCATCCAATAAGTGATTTTGTGTCATTGGTTGAACATTTAGGTCATTTTCGTCATCCTTTGACTTATTCTAATCCAATTAGGGTTTTTAACCAATCTGGTGCATCCGATAAGTGATTTTGTGTCATTGGTTGAACATTAAGGTCATTTTCATTCTCCTTCGACTTATTCTAATCCAATCAGGGTTTTTAATCAATCTTGTGCATCCAATAAGTGATTTTGTGTCATTGGTTGAACATTTAGGTCATTTTCGTCCTCCCTAGGCTTATTCTAATCATATTAGGGTTTTTAACCAATCTTGTGCATCCAATAAGTGAATTTGTGTCCTTGGTTGAACATTTAGGTCATTTTCGTCATCCTTGAACTTATTCTAATCGAATTAGGGTTTTTAACCAATCTTGTGCATCCAATAAGTCATTTTGTGTCATTGGTTGAACATTTAGGTCATTTTTCGTCCTCCCTAGGCTTATTGTAATCATATTAGGGTTTTTAACCAATCTTGTGCATCCAATAAGTAATTTTGTGTCTTTGGTTGAACATTTAGGTCATTTTCGTCATCCTTGGACTTATTCTAATCGAATTAGGGTTTTTAACCAATCTTGTGCATCCAATAAGTAATTTTGTGTCATTGGTTGAACATTTAGGTCATTTTCGTCATCCTTGGACTTATTCTAATCGAATTAGGGTTTTTAACCAATCTTATGCATCCAATAAGTGATTTTGTGTCATTGGTTGAACATTTAGGTCATTTTTGTCATCCTTTGACCTATTCTAATCCAATTAGGGTTTTTAACCAATCTTGTGCATCCAATAAGTGATTTTATGTCATTGGTTGAACATTTAGGTCATTTTCGTCATCCTTTGACTTATTCTAATCGAATTAGGATTTTTAACCAATCTTGTGCATCCAATAAGTGATTTTGTGTCCTAGGTTGAACATTTAGGTCATTTTCGTCATCCTTGGACTTATTCTAATCGAATTAGGATTTTTAACCAATCTTGTGCATCCAATAAGTGATTTTGTGTCATTGGTTGAACATTTAGGTCATTTTCGTCATCCTTGGACTTATTCTAATACAATTAGTGTTTTTAACCAATCTTGTGCAACCAATAAGTGATTTTATGTCATTGGTTGAACATTTAGGTCATTTTCGTGCTGCTTTGACTTATTCTAATCCAATTAGGGTTTTTAACCAATCTTGTGCACCCAATAAGTGATTTTATTTCATTGGTTGAACATTTAGGTCATTTTCGTCATCCTTTGACTTATTCTAATCCAATTAGGGTTTTTAACCAATCCTGTGCATCCAATAAGTGATTTTATGTCATTGGTTGAACATTTAGGTCATTTTCGTCATCCTTTGACTTATTCTAATCGAATTAGGGTTTTTAACCAATCTGGTGCATCCGATAAGTGATTTTGTGTCATTGGTTGAACATTAAGGTCATTTTCATTCTCCTTCGACTTATTCTAATCCAATCAGGGTTTTTAATCAATCTTGCGCATCCAATAAGTGATTTTGTGTCATTGGTTGAACATTTAGGTCATTTTCGTCCTCCCTAGGCTTATTCTAATCATATTAGGGTTTTTAACCAATCTTGTGCATCCAATAAGTGAATTTGTGTCCTTGGTTGAACATTTAGGTCATTTTCGTCATCCTTGGACTTATTCTAATCGAATTAGGATTTTTAACCAATCTTGTGCATCCAATAAGTGATTTTGTGTCATTGGTTGAACATTTAGGTCATTTTCGTCATCCTTGGACTTATTCTAATTCAATTAGGGTTTTTAACCAATCTTGTGCATCCAATAAGTGATTTTATGTCATTGGTTGAACATTTAGGTCATTTTCGTGCTGCTTTGACTTATTCTAATCCAATTAGGGTTTTTAACCAATCTTGTGCATCCAATAAGTGATTTTATTTCATTGGTTGAACATTTAGGTCATTTTCGTCATCCTTTGACTTATTCTAATCCAATTAGGGTTTTTAACCAATCCTGTGCATCCAATAAGTGATTTTATGTCATTGGTTGAACATTTAGGTCATTTTCGTCCTCCTTCGCCTTATTCAAATCCAATTAGGGTTTTTAATCAATCTTGTGCATCCAATAAGTGATTTTGTGTCATTGGTTGAACATTTAGGTCATTTTCGTCCTCCCTAGCGTTATTCTAATCATATTAGGGTTTTTAACCAATCTTGTGCATCCAATAAGTGATTTTGTGTCCTTGGTTGAACATTTAGGTCATTTTCGTCATCCTTGGACTTATTCTAATCGAATTAGGGTTTTAACCAATCTTGTGCATCCAATAAGTGATTTTGTGTCATTGGTTGAACATTTAGGTCATTTCCGTCATCCTTGGACTTATTCTAATTCAATTAGGGTTTTTAACCAATCTTGTGGATCCAAAAAGTGATTTTATGTCATTGGTTGAACATTTAGGTCATTTTCGTGCTGCTTTGACTTATTCTAATCCAATTAGGGTTTTTAACCTATCTTGTGCATCCAATAAGTGATATTATGTCATTGGTTGAACATTTTGGTCATTTTCGTCATCCTTGGACTTATTCTAATCGAATTAGTGTTTTTAACCAATCTTGTGCATCCAATAAGTGAATTTGTGTCCTTGGTTGAACATTTAGGTCATTTTCGTCATCCTTGGACTTATTCTAATACAATTAGGGTTTTTAACCAATCTTGTGCACCCAATAAGTGATTTTGTGTCATTGGTTGAACATTTAGGTCATTTTCGTCCTCCCTATGCTTATTTTAATCATATTAGGGTTTTTAACCAATCTTGTGCATCCAATAAGTGATTTTGTGTCCTTGGTTGAACATTTAGGTCATTTTCGTCATCCTTGGACTTATTCTAATCGAATTAGGGTTTTTAACCAATCTTATGCATCCAATAAGTGATTTTGTGTCATTGGTTGAACATTTAGGTCATTTTTGTAATCCTTTGACTTATTCTAATCCAATTAGGGTTTTGAACCAATCTTGTGCATCCAATAAGTGATTTTATGTCATTTGTTGAACATTTAGGTCATTTTCGTCATCCTTTGACTTATTCTAATCCAATTAGGGTTTTTAACCAATCTTGTGCATCCAATAAGTGATTTTTTGTCATTGGTTGAACATTTAGGTCATTTTCGTCCTCCTTCGCCTTATTCTAATCCAATTAGGGTTTTTAATCAATCTTGTGCATCCAATAAGTGATTTTGTGTCATTGGTTGAACATTTAGGTCATTTTCGTCCTCCCAAGGGTTATTCTAATCATATTAGGGTTTTTAACCAATCTTGTGCATCCAATAAGTGATTTTGTGTCCTTGGTAGAACATTTAGGTCATTTTCATCATCCTTGGACTTATTCTAATCGAATTAGGGTTTTTAACCAATCTTGTGCATCCAATAAGTGATTTTATTTCATTGGTTGAACATTTAGGTCATTTTCGTCATCCTTTGACTTATTCTAATCCAATTAGGGTTTTTAACCAATCCTGTGCATCCAATAAGTGATTTTGTGTCATTGGTTGAACATTTAGGTCATTTTCGTCATCCTTTGACTTATTCTAATCCAATTAGGGTTTTTAACCAATCTTGTGCATCCGATAAGTGATTTTGTGTCATTGGTTGAACATTAAGGTCATTTTCATTCTCCTTGGACTTATTCTAATCCAATCAGGGTTTTTAATCAATCTTGCGCATCCAATAAGTGATTTTGTGTCATTGGTTGAACATTTAGGTCATTTTCGTCCTCCCTAGGCTTATTCTAATCATATTAGTGTTTTTAACCAATCTTGTGCATCCAATAAGTGAATTTGTGTCCTTGGTTGAACATTTAGGTCATTTTCGTCATCCTTGAACTTATTCTAATCGAATTAGGGTTTTTAACCAATCTTGTGCATCCAATAAGTGATTTTGTGTCATTGGTTGAACATTTAGGTCATTTTCGTCATCCTTTGACTTATTCTAATCCAATTAGGGTTTTTAACCAATCTGGTGCATCCGATAAGTGATTTTGTGTCATTGGTTGAACATTAAGGTCATTTTCATTCTCCTTCGACTTATTCTAATCCAATCAGGGTTTTTAATCAATCTTGTGCATCCAATAAATCATTTTGTGTCATTGGTTAAAAATTTAGGTCATTTTTCGTCCCCCCTAGGCTTATTCTAATCATATTAGGGTTTTTAACCAATCTTGTGCATCCAATAAGTGATTTTTTGTCCTTGGTTGAACATTTAGGTCATTTTCGTCATCCTTGGACTTATTCTAATCGAATTAGGGTTTTTAACCAATCTTATGCATCCAATAAGTGATTTTGTGTCATTGGTTGAACATTTAGGTCATTTTTGTCATCCTTTGACTTATTCTAATCCAATTAGGGTTTTTAACCACTCTTGTGCATCCAATAAGTGATTTTATGTCATTGGTTGAACATTTAGGTCATTTACGTCATCCTTTGACTTATTCTAATCCAATTATGGTTTTTAACCAATCTTGTGCATCCAATAAGTGATTTTGTGTCATTGGTTGAACATTTAGGTCATTTTCGTCCTCCTTCGACTTATTCTAATCCAATTAGGGTTTTTAATCAATCTTGTGCATCCAATAAGTGATTTTGTGTCATTGGTTGAACATTAAGGTCATTTTCATTCTCCTTGGACTTATTCTAATCCAATCAGGGTTTTTAATCAATCTTGCGCATCCAATAAGTCATTTTGTGTCATTTGTTGAACATTTAGGTCATTTTCGTCCTCCCTAGGCTTATTCTAATCATATTAGGGTTTTTAACCAATCTTGTGCATCCAATAAGTGAATTTGTGTCCTTGGTTGAACATTTAGGTCATTTTCGTCATCCTTGAACTTATTCTAATCGAATTAGGGTTTTTAACCAATCTTGTGCATCCAATAAGTCATTTTGTGTCATTGGTTGAACATTTAGTTCATTTTTCGTCCTCCGTAGGCTTATTCTAATCATATTAGGGTTTTTATCCAATCTTGTGCATCCAATAAGTGATTTTGTGTCCTAGGTTGAACATTTAGGTCATTTTCGTCATCCTTGGACTTATTCTAATCGAATTAGGATTTTTAACCAATCTTGTGCATCCAATAAGTGATTTTGTGTCATTGGTTGAACATTTAGGTCATTTTCGTCATCCTTGGACTTATTCTAATACAATTAGTATTTTTAACCAATCTTGTGCAACCAATAAGTGATTTTATGTCATTGGTTGAACATTTAGGTCATTTTCGTGCTGCTTTGACTTATTCTAATCCAATTAGGGTTTTTAACCAATCTTGTGCATCCAATAAGTGATTTTATTTCATTGGTTGAACATTTAGGTCATTTTCGTCATCCTTTGACTTATTCTAATCCAATTAGGGTTTTTAACCAATCCTGTGCATCCAATAACTGATTTTATGTCATTGGTTGAACATTTAGGTCATTTTCGTCATCCTTTGACTTATTCTAATCCAATTAGGGTTTTTAACCAATCTGGTGCATCCGATAAGTGATTTTGTGTCATTGGTTGAACATTAAGGTCATTTTCATTCTCCTTGGACTTATTCTAATCCAATCAGGGTTTTTAATCAATCTTGCGCATCCAATAAGTGATTTTGTGTCATTGGTTGAACATTTAGGTCATTTTCGTCCTCCCTAGGCTTATTCTAATCATATTAGTGTTTTTAACCAATCTTGTGCATCCAATAAGTGAATTTGTGTCCTTGGTTGAACATTTAGGTCATTTTCGTCATCCTTGAACTTATTCTAATCGAATTAGGGTTTTTAACCAATCTTGTGCATCCAATAAGTGATTTTGTGTCATTGGTTGAACATTTAGGTCATTTTCGTCATCCTTTGACTTATTCTAATCCAATTAGGGTTTTTAACCAATCTGGTGCATCCGATAAGTGATTTTGTGTCATTGGTTGAACATTAAGGTCATTTTCATTCTCCTTCGACTTATTCTAATCCAATCAGGGTTTTTAATCAATCTTGTGCATCCAATAAATCATTTTGTGTCATTGGTTAAAAATTTAGGTCATTTTTCGTCCCCCCTAGGCTTATTCTAATCATATTAGGGTTTTTAACCAATCTTGTGCATCCAATAAGTGATTTTTTGTCCTTGGTTGAACATTTAGGTCATTTTCGTCATCCTTGGACTTATTCTAATCGAATTAGGGTTTTTAACCAATCTTATGCATCCAATAAGTGATTTTGTGTCATTGGTTGAACATTTAGGTCATTTTTGTCATCCTTTGACCTATTCTAATCCAATTAGGGTTTTTAACCAATCTTGTGCATCCAATAAGTGATTTTATGTCATTGGTTGAACATTTAGGTCATTTTCGTCATCCTTTGACTTATTCTAATCGAATTAGGATTTTTAACCAATCTTGTGCATCCAATAAGTGATTTTGTGTCCTAGGTTGAACATTTAGGTCATTTTCGTCATCCTTGGACTTATTCTAATCGAATTAGGATTTTTAACCAATCTTGTGCATCCAATAAGTGATTTTGTGTCATTGGTTGAACATTTAGGTCATTTTCGTCATCCTTGGACTTATTCTAATACAATTAGTGTTTTTAACCAATCTTGTGCAACCAATAAGTGATTTTATGTCATTGGTTGAACATTTAGGTCATTTTCGTGCTGCTTTGACTTATTCTAATCCAATTAGGGTTTTTAACCAATCTTGTGCATCCAATAAGTGATTTTATTTCATTGGTTGAACATTTAGGTCATTTTCGTCATCCTTTGACTTATTCTAATCCAATTATGGTTTTTAACGAATCCTGTGCATCCAATAAGTGATTTTATGTCATTGGTTGAACATTTAGGTCATTTTCGTCATCCTTTGAATTATTCTAATCCAATTAGGATTTTTAACCAATCTGGTGCATCCGATAAGTGATTTTGTGTCATTGGTTGAACATTAAGGTCATTTTCATTCTCCTTCGACATATTCTAATCCAATCAGGGTTTTTAATCAATCTTGTGCATCCAATAAGTGATTTTGTGTCATTGGTTGAACATTTAGGTCATTTTCGTCATCCCTGAACTTATTCTAATCGAATTAGGGTTTTTAACCAATCTTGTGCATCCAATAAGTCATTTTGTGTCATTGGTTAAAAATTTAGGTCATTTTTCGTCCTCCCTAGGCTTATTCTAATCATATTAGGGTTTTTAACCAATCTTGTGCATCCAATAAGTGATTTTGTGTCCGTGGTTGAACATTTAGGTCATTTTCGTCATCCTTGGACTTATTCTAATCGAATTAGGGTTTTTAACCAATCTTATGCATCCAATAAGTGATTTTGTGTCATTGGTTGAACATTTAGGTCATTTTTGTCATCCTTTGACTTATTCTAATCCAATTAGGGTTTTTAACCAATCTTGTGCATCCAATAAGTGATTTTATGTCATTGGTTGAACATTTAGGTCATTTTCGTTATCCTTTGACTTATTCTAATCCAATTAGGGTTTTTAACCAATCTTGTGCATCCAATAAGTGATTTTGTGTCATTGGTTGAACATTTAGGTCATTTTCGTCCTCTTTCGACTTATTCTAATCCAATTAGGGTTTTTAATCAATCTTGTGCATCCAATAAGTGATTTTGTGTCATTGGTTGAACATTTAGGTCATTTTCGTCCTCCCTAGGGTTATTCTAATCATATTAGGGTTTTTAACCAATCTTGTGCATCCAATAAGTGATTTTGTGTCCTTGGATGAACATTTAGGTCATTTTCGTCATCCTTGGACTTATTCTAATCGAATTAGGGTTTTTAACCAATCTTATGCATCCAATAAGTGATTTTGTGTCATTGGTTGAACATTTAGGTCATTTTTGTCATCCTTTGACTTATTCTAATCCAATTAGGGTTTTTAACCAATCTTGTGCATCCAATAAGTGATTTTATGTCATTGGTTGAACATTTAGGTCATTTTCGTCATCCTTTGACTTATTCTAATCCAATTAGGGTTTTTAACCAATCTTGTGCATCCAATAAGTGATTTTATTTCATTGGTTGAACATTTAGGTCATTTTCGTCATCCTTTGACTTATTCTAATCCAATTAGGGTTTTTAACCAATCCTGTGCATCCAATAAGTGATTTTATGTCATTGGTTGAACATTTAGGTCATTTTCGTCATCCTTTGACTTATTATAATCCAATTAGGGTTTTTAACCAATCTGGTGCATCCGATAAGTGATTTTGTGTCATTGGTTGAACATTAAGGTCATTTTCATTCTCCTTGGACTTATTCTAATCCAATCAGGGTTTTTAATCAATCTTGCGCATCCAATAAGTGATTTTGTGTCATTGGTTGAACATTTAGGTCATTTTCGTCCTCCTTAGGCTTATTCTAATCATATTAGGGTTTTTAACCAATCTTGTGCATCCAATAAGTGAATTTGTGTCCTTGGTTGAACATTTAGGTCATTTTCGTCATCCTTGAACTTATTCTAATCGAATTAGGGTTTTTAACCAATCTTGTGCATCTAATAAGTCATTTTGTGTCATTGGTTGAAAATTTAGGTCATTTTTCGTCCTCCCTAGCCTTATTCTAATCATATTAGGGTTTTTAACCAATCTTGTGCATCCAATAAGTGATTTTGTGTCCGTGGTTGAACATTTAGGTCATTTTCGTCATCCTTGGACTTATTCTAATCGAATTAGGGTTTTTAACCAATCTTATGCATCCAATAAGTGATTTTGTGTCATTGGTTGAACATTTAGGTCATTTTTGTCATCCTTTGACTTATTCTAATCCAATTAGGGTTTTTAACCAATCTTGTGCATCCAATAAGTGATTTTGTGTCATTGGTTGAACATTTAGGTCATTTTCGTCCTCCTTCGACTTATTCTAATCCAATTAGGGTTTTTAATCATTCTTGTGCATCCAATAAGCGATTTTGTGTCATTGGTTGAACATTTAGGTCATTTTCGTCCTCCCAAGGGTTATTCTAATCATATTTGGGTTTTTAACCAATCTTGTGCATCCAATAAGTGATTTTGTGTCCTTGGTTGAACATTTAGGTCATTTTCGTCATCCTTGGACTTATTCTAATCGAATTAGGATTTTTAACCAATCTTGTGCATCCAATAAGTGATTTTGTGTCATTGGTTGAACATTTAGGTCATTTTCGTCATCCTTGGACTTATTCTAATTCAATTAGGGTTTTTAACCAATCTTGTGCATCCAATAAGTGATTTTATGTCATTGGTTGAACATTTAGGTCATTTTCGTCATCCTTTGACTTATTCTAATCCAATTAGGGTTTTTAACCAATCTTGTGCATCCAATAAGTGATTTTGTGTCATTGGTTGAACATTTAGGTCATTTTGGTCCTCTTTCGACTTATTCTAATCCAATTAGGGTTTTTAATCAATCTTGTGCATCCAATAAGTGATTTTGTGTCATTGGTTGAACATTTAGGTCATTTTCGTCCTCCCTAGGGTTATTCTAATCATATTAGGGTTTTTAACCAATCTTGTGCATCCAATAAGTGATTTTGTGTCCTTGGATGAACATTTAGGTCATTTTCGTCATCCTTGGACTTATTCTAATCGAATTAGGATTTTTAACCAATCTTGTGCATCCAATAAGTGATTTTATGTCATTGGTTGAACATTTAGGTCATTTTCGTCATCCTTTGACTTATTCTAATCCAATTAGGGTTTTTAACCAATCTTGTGCATCCAATAAGTGATTTTGTGTCATTGGTTGAACATTTAGGTCATTTTCGTCCTCTTTCGACTTATTCTAATCCAATTGGGGTTTTTAATCAATCTTGTGCATCCAATAAGTGATTTTGTGTCATTGGTTGAACATTTAGGTCATTTTCGTCATCCTTTGACTTATTGTAATCCAATTAGGGTTTTTAACCAATCTGGTGCATCCGATAAGTGATTTTGTGTCATTGGTTGAACATTAAGGTCATTTTCATTCTCCTTCGACTTATTCTAATCCAATCAGGGTTTTTAATCAATCTTGTGCATCCAATAAATCATTTTGTGTCATTGGTTAAAAATTTAGGTCATTTTTCGTCCCCCCTAGGCTTATTCTAATCATATTAGGGTTTTTAACCAATCTTGTGCATCCAATAAGTGATTTTGTGTCCTTGGTTGAACATTTAGGTCATTTTCGTCATCCTTGAACTTATTCTAATCGAATTAGGGTTTTTAACCAATCTTGTGCATCCAATAAGTCATTTTGTGTCATTGGTTGAACATTTAGGTCATTTTTCGTCCTCCCTAGGCTTATTCTAATCATATTAGGGTTTTTAACCAATCTTGTGCATCCAATAAGTGATTTTGTGTCATTGGTTGAACATTTAGGTCATTTTCGTCATCCTTGGACTTATTCTAATCGAATTAGGGTTTTTAACCAATCTTATGCATCCAATATGTGATTTTGTGTCATTGGTTGAACATTTAGGTCATTTTTGTCATCCTTTGACTTATTCTAATCCAATTAGGGTTTTTAACCAATCTTGTGCATCCAATAAGTGATTTTATGTCATTGGTTGAACATTTAGGTCATTTTCGTCATCCTTTGACTTATTCTAATCCAATTAGGGTTTTTAACCAATCTTGTGCATCCAATAAGTGAATTTGTGTCCTTGGTTGAACATTTAGGTCATTTTCGTCATCCTTGAACTTATTCTAATCGAATTAGGGTTTTTAACCAATCTTGTGCATCCAATAAGTGATTTTGTGTCATTGGTTGAACATTTAGGTCATTTTCGTCATCCTTTGACTTATTCTAATCCAATTAGGGTTTTTAACCAATCTGGTGCATCCGATAAGTGATTTTGTGTCATTGGTTGAACATTAAGGTCATTTTCATTCTCCTTCGACTTATTCTAATCCAATCAGGGTTTTTAATCAATCTTGTGCATCCAATAAATCATTTTGTGTCATTGGTTAAAAATTTAGGTCATTTTTTGTCCCCCCTAGGCTTATTCTAATCATATTAGGGTTTTTAACCAATCTTGTGCATCCAATAAGTGATTTTGTGTCCTTGGTTGAACATTTAGGTCATTTTCGTCATCCTTGGACTTATTCTAATCGAATTAGGGTTTTTAACCAATCTTATGCATCCAATAAGTGATTTTGTGTCATTGGTTGAACATTTAGGTCATTTTTGTCATCCTTTGACTTATTCTAATCCAATTAGGGTTTTTAACCAATCTTGTGCATCCAATAAGTGATTTTATGTCATTGGTTGAACATTTAGGTGATTTTCGTCATCCTTTGACTTATTCTAATCCAATTATGGTTTTTAACCAATCTTGTGCATCCAATAAGTGATTTTGTGTCATTGGTTGAACATTTAGGTCATTTTCGTCCTCCTTCGACTTATTCTAATCCAATTAGGGTTTTTAATCAATCTTGTGCATCCAATAAGTGATTTTGTGTCATTGGTTGAACATTAAGGTCATTTTCATTCTCCTTGGACTTATTCTAATCCAATCAGGGTTTTTAATCAATCTTGCGCATCCAATAAGTCATTTTGTGTCATTTGTTGAACATTTAGGTCATTTTCGTCCTCCCTAGGCTTATTCTAATCATATTAGGGTTTTTAACCAATCTTGTGCATCCAATAAGTGAATTTGTGTCCTTGGTTGAACATTTAGGTCATTTTCGTCATCCTTGAACTTATTCTAATCGAATTAGGGTTTTTAACCAATCTTGTGCATCCAATAAGTCATTTTGTGTCATTGGTTGAACATTTAGTTCATTTTTCGTCCTCCGTAGGCTTATTCTAATCATATTAGGGTTTTTATCCAATCTTGTGCATCCAATAAGTGATTTTGTGTCCTAGGTTGAACATTTAGGTCATTTTCGTCATCCTTGGACTTATTCTAATCGAATTAGGATTTTTAACCAATCTTGTGCATCCAATAAGTGATTTTGTGTCATTGGTTGAACATTTAGGTCATTTTCGTCATCCTTGGACTTATTCTAATACAATTAGTATTTTTAACCAATCTTGTGCAACCAATAAGTGATTTTATGTCATTGGTTGAACATTTAGGTCATTTTCGTGCTGCTTTGACTTATTCTAATCCAATTAGGGTTTTTAACCAATCTTGTGCATCCAATAAGTGATTTTATTTCATTGGTTGAACATTTAGGTCATTTTCGTCATCCTTTGACTTATTCTAATCCAATTAGGGTTTTTAACCAATCCTGTGCATCCAATAACTGATTTTATGTCATTGGTTGAACATTTAGGTCATTTTCGTCATCCTTTGACTTATTCTAATCCAATTAGGGTTTTTAACCAATCTGGTGCATCCGATAAGTGATTTTGTGTCATTGGTTGAACATTAAGGTCATTTTCATTCTCCTTGGACTTATTCTAATCCAATCAGGGTTTTTAATCAATCTTGCGCATCCAATAAGTGATTTTGTGTCATTGGTTGAACATTTAGGTCATTTTCGTCCTCCCTAGGCTTATTCTAATCATATTAGTGTTTTTAACCAATCTTGTGCATCCAATAAGTGAATTTGTGTCCTTGGTTGAACATTTAGGTCATTTTCGTCATCCTTGAACTTATTCTAATCGAATTAGGGTTTTTAACCAATCTTGTGCATCCAATAAGTGATTTTGTGTCATTGGTTGAACATTTAGGTCATTTTCGTCATCCTTTGACTTATTCTAATCCAATTAGGGTTTTTAACCAATCTGGTGCATCCGATAAGTGATTTTGTGTCATTGGTTGAACATTAAGGTCATTTTCATTCTCCTTCGACTTATTCTAATCCAATCAGGGTTTTTAATCAATCTTGTGCATCCAATAAATCATTTTGTGTCATTGGTTAAAAATTTAGGTCATTTTTCGTCCCCCCTAGGCTTATTCTAATCATATTAGGGTTTTTAACCAATCTTGTGCATCCAATAAGTGATTTTTTGTCCTTGGTTGAACATTTAGGTCATTTTCGTCATCCTTGGACTTATTCTAATCGAATTAGGGTTTTTAACCAATCTTATGCATCCAATAAGTGATTTTGTGTCATTGGTTGAACATTTAGGTCATTTTTGTCATCCTTTGACTTATTCTAATCCAATTAGGGTTTTTAACCAATCTTGTGCATCCAATAAGTGATTTTATGTCATTGGTTGAACATTTAGGTCATTTTCGTCATCCTTTGACTTATTCTAATCCAATCAGGGTTTTTAACCAATCTTGTGCATCCAATAAGTGATTTTGTGTCCTTGGTTGAACATTTAGGTCATTTTCGTCATCCTTGGACTTATTCTAATCGAATTAGGATTTTTAACCAATCTTGTGCATCCAATAAGTGATTTTGTGTCATTGGTTGAACATTTAGGTCATTTTCGTCATCCTTGGACTTATTCTAATCCAATTAGGGTTTTTAACCAATCTTGTGCATCCAATAAGTGATTTTGTGTCATTGGTTGAACATTTAGGTCATTTTCGTCATCCTTTGACTTATTCTAATCCAATTAGGGTTTTTAACCAATCTTGTGCATCCAATAAGTGATTTTATGTCATTGGTTGAACATTTAGGTCATTTTCGTCATCCTTTGACTTATTCTAATCCAATTAGGGTTTTTAACCAATCTTGTGCATCCAATAAGTGATTTTGTGTCCTTGGTTGAACATTTAAGTCATTTTCGTCATCCTTTGACTTATTCTAATCGAATTAGGGTTTTTAACCAATCCTGTGCATCAAATAAGTGATTTTATGTCATTGGTTGAACATTTAGGTCATTTTCGTCATCCTTTGACTTATTCTAATCCAATTAGGGTTTTTAACCAATCTGGTGCATCCGATAAGTGATTTTGTGTCATTGGTTGAACATTAAGGTCATTTTCATTCTCCTTCGACTTATTCTAATCCAATCAGGGTTTTTAATCAATCTTGTGCATCCAATAAGTGATTTTGTGTCATTGGTTGAACATTTAGGTCATTTTCGTCCTCCCTAGGCTTATTCTAATCATATTAGGGTTTTTAACCAATCTTGTGCATCCAATAAGTGATTTTATGTCATTGGTTGAACATTTAGGTCATTTTCGTCATCCTTTGACTTATTCTAATCCAATTAGGGTTTTTAACCAATCTTGTGCATCCAATAAGTGATTTTGTGTCATTGGTTGAACATTTAGGTCATTTTGGTCCTCTTTCGACTTATTCTAATCCAATTAGGGTTTTTAATCAATCTTGTGCATCCAATAAGTGATTTTGTGTCATTGGTTGAACATTTAGGTCATTTTCGTCCTCCCTAGGGTTATTCTAATCATATTAGGGTTTTTAACCAATCTTGTGCATCCAATAAGTGATTTTGTGTCCTTGGATGAACATTTAGGTCATTTTCGTCATCCTTGGACTTATTCTAATCGAATTAGGATTTTTAACCAATCTTGTGCATCCAATAAGTGATTTTGTGTCATTGGTTGAACATTTAGGTCATTTTCGTCATCCTTGGACTTATTCTAATACAATTAGTGTTTTTAACCAATCTTGTGCAACCAATAAGTGATTTTATGTCATTGGTTGAACATTTAGGTCATTTTCGTGCTGCTTTGACTTATTCTAATCCAATTAGGGTTTTTAACCAATCTTGTGCATCCAATAAGTGATTTTATTTCATTGGTTGAACATTTAGGTCATTTTCGTCATCCTTTGACTTATTCTAATCCAATTTGGGTTTTTAACCAATCCTGTGCATCCAATAACTGATTTTATGTCATTGGTTGAACATTTAGGTCATTTTCGTCATCCTTTGACTTATTCTAATCCAATTAGGGTTTTTAACCAATCTGGTGCATCCGATAAGTGATTTTGTGTCATTGGTTGAACATTAAGGTCATTTTCATTCTCCTTGGACTTATTCTAATCCAATCAGGGTTTTTAATCAATCTTGCGCATCCAATAAGTGATTTTTTGTCATTGGTTGAACATTTAGGTCATTTTCGTCCTCCCTAGGCTTATTCTAATCATATTAGGGTTTTTAACCAATCTTGTGCATCCAATAAGTGAATTTGTGTCCTTGGTTGAACATTTAGGTCATTTTCGTCATCCTTGAACTTATTCTAATCGAAT
>JBBPBQ010000002.1:31319490-31342650 GCA_037974755.1 Cicer yamashitae | reverse complement strand
ATTTAGGTCATTTTCGTCATCCTTGGACTTATTCTAATCGAATTAGGGTTTTTAACCAATCTTATGCATCCAATAATTGATTTTGTGTCATTGGTTGAACATTTAGGTCATTTTTGTCATCCTTTGACTTATTCTAATCCAATTAGGGTTTTTAACCAATCTTGTGCATCCAATAAGTGATTTTATGTCATTGGTTGAACATTTAGGTCATTTTCGTCATCCTTTGACTTATTCTAATCCAATTAGGGTTTTTAACCAATCTTGTGCATCCAATAAGTGATTTTGTGTCATTGGTTGAACATTTAGGTCATTTTCGTCCTCTTTCGACTTATTCTAATCCAATTAGGGATTTTAATCAATCTTGTGCATCCAATAAGTGATTTTGTGTCATTGGTTGAACATTTAGGTCATTTTCGTCCTCCCTAGGGTTATTCTAATCATATTGGGGTTTTTAACCAATCTTGTGCATCCAATAAGTGATTTTGTGTCCTTGGATGAACATTTAGGTCATTTTCGTCATCCTTGGACTTATTCTAATCGAATTAGGATTTTTAACCAATCTTGTGCATCCAATAAGTGATTTTGTGTCATTGGTTGAACACTTAGGTCATTTTCGTCATCCTTGGACTTATTCTAATACAATTAGGGTTTTTAACCAATCTTGTGCAACCAATAAGTGATTTTATGTCATTGGTTGAACATTTAGGTCACTTTCGTGCTGCTTTGACTTATTCTAATCCAATTAGGGTTTTTAACCAATCTTGTGCATCCAATAAGTGATTTTATTTCATTGGTTGAACATTTAGGTCATTTTCGTCATCCTTTGACTTATTCTAATCCAATTAGGGTTTTTAACGAATCCTGTGCATCCAATAAGTGATTTTATGTCATTGGTTGAACATTTAGGTCATTTTCGTCATCCTTTGACTTATTCTAATCCAATTAGGGTTTTTAACCAATCTGGTGCATCCGATAAGTGATTTTGTGTTATTGGTTGAACATTAAGGTCATTTTCATTCTCCTTCGACTTATTCTAATCCAATCAGGGTTTTTAATCAATCTTGTGCATCCAATAAATCATTTTGTGTCATTGGTTAAAAATTTAGGTCATTTTTCGTCTCCCCTAGGCTTATTCTAATCATATTAGGGTTTTTAACCAATCTTGTGCATCCAATAAGTGAATTTGTGTCCTTGGTTGAACATTTAGGTCATTTTCGTCATCCTTGAACTTATTCTAATCGAATTAGGAATTTTAACCAATCTTGTGCATCCAATAAGTCATTTTGTGTCACTGGTTGAAAATTTAGGTCATTTTTCGTCCTCCCAAGGCTTATTCTAATCATATTAGGGTTTTTAACCAATCTTGTGCATCCAATAAGTGATTTTGTGTCCGTGGTTGAACATTTAGGTCATTTTCGTCATCCTTGGACTTATTCTAATCGAATTAGGGTTTTTAACCAATCTTATGCATCCAATAAGTGATTTTGTGTCATTGGTTGAACATTTAGGTCATTTTTGTCATCCTTTGACTTATTCTAATCCAATTAGGGTTTTTAACCAATCTTGTGCATCCAATAAGTGATTTTATGTCATTGGTTGAACATTTAGGTCATTTTCGTTATCGTTTGACTTATTCTAATCCAATTAGGGTTTTTAACCAATCTTGTGCATCCAATAAGTGATTTTGTGTCATTGGTTGAACATTTAGGTCATTTTCGTCCTCTTTCGACTTATTCTAATCCAATTAGGGTTTTTAATCAATCTTGTGCATCCAATAAGTGATTTTGTGTCATTGGTTGAACATTTAGGTCATTTTCGTCCTCCCTAGGGTTATTCTAATCATATTAGGGTTTTTAACCAATCTTGTGCATCCAATAAGTGATTTTGTGTCCTTGGATGAACATTTAGGTCATTTTCGTCATCCTTGGATTTATTCTAATCGAATTAGGATTTTTAACCAATCTTGTGCATCCAATAAGTGATTTTGTGTCATTGGTTGAACATTTAGGTCATTTTCGTCCTTCTTCGACTTATTCTAATCCAATTAGGGTTTTTAATCAATCTTGTGCATCCAATAAGTGATTTTGTGTCATTGGTTGAACATTAAGGTCATTTTCATTCTCCTTGGACTTATTCTAATCCAATCAGGGTTTTTAATCAATCTTGTGCATCCAATAAGTGATTTTGTGTCATTGGTTGAACATTTAGGTCATTTTCGTCCTCCCTAGGCTTATTCTTATCATATAAGGGTTTTTAACCAATCTTGTGCATCCAATAAGTGAATTTGTGTCCTTGGTTGAACATTTAGGTCATTTTCGTCATCCTTGAACTTATTCTAATCGAATTAGGGTTTTTAACCAATCTTGTGCATCCAATAAGTCATTTTGTGTCATTGGTTGAAAATTTAGGTCATTTTTCGTCCTCCCTAGGCTTATTCTAATCATATTTGGGTTTTTAACCAATCTTGTGCATCCAATAAGTGATTTTGTGTCCGTGGTTGAACATTTAGGTCATTTTCGTCATCCTTGGACTTATTCTAATCGAATTAGGGTTTTTAACCAATCTTATGCATCCAATAAGTGATTTTGTGTCATTGGTTGAACATTTAGGTCATTTTTGTCATCCTTTGACTTATTCTAATCCAATTAGGGTTTTTAACCAATCTTGTGCATCCAATAAGTGATTTTATGTCATTGGTTGAACATTTAGGTCATTTTCGTCATCCTTTGACTTATTCTAATCCAATTAGGGTTTTTAACCAATCTTGTGCATCCAATAAGTGATTTTATTTCATTGGTTGAACATTTAGGTCATTTTCGTCATCCTTTGACTTATTCTAATCCAATTAGGGTTTTTAACCAATCCTGTGCATCCAATAAGTGATTTTATGTCATTGGTTGAACATTTAGGTCATTTTCGTCATCCTTTGACTTATTCTAATCGAATTAGGGTTTTTAACCAATCTGGTGCATCCGATAAGTGATTTTGTGTCATTGGTTGAACATTAAGGTCATTTTCATTCTCCTTCAACTTATTCTAATCCAATCAGGGTTTTTAATCAATCTTGCGCATCCAATAAGTGATTTTGTGTCATTGGTTGAACATTTAGGTCATTTTCGTCCTCCCTAGGCTTATTCTAATCATATTAGGGTTTTTAACCAATCTTGTGCATCCAATAAGTGAATTTGTGTCCTTGGTTGAACATTTAGGTCATTTTCGTCATCCTTGAACTTATTCTAATCGAATTAGGGTTTTTAACCAATCTTGTGCATCCAATAAGTCATTTCGTGTCATTGGTTAAACATTTAGGTAATTTTTCGTCCTCCCTAGGCTTATTCTAATCATATTAGGGTTTTTAACCAATCTTGTGCATCCAATAAGTGATTTTGTGTCCTTGGTTGAACATTTAGGTCATTTTCGTCATCCTTGGACTTATTCTAATCGAATTAGGATTTTTAACCAATCTTGTGCATCCAATAAGTGATTTTGTGTCATTGGTTGAACATTTAGGTCATTTTCGTCCTCCCTAGGCTTATTCTAATCATATTAGGGTTTTTAACCAATCTTGTGCATCCAATAAGTGAATTTGTGTCCTTGGTTGAACATTTAGGTCATTTTCGTCATCCTTGAACTTATTCTAATCGAATTAGGGTTTTTAACCAATCTTGTGCATCCAATAAGTCATTTTGTGTCATTGGTTGAACATTTAGTTCATTTTTCGTCCTCCCTCGGCTTATTCTAATCATATTTGGGTTTTTAACCAATCTTGTGCATCCAATAAGTGATTTTGTGTCCTAGGTTGAACATTTAGGTCATTTTCGTCATCCTTGGACTTATTCTAATCGAATTAGGATTTTTAACCAATCTTGTGCATCCAATAAGTGATTTTGTGTCATTGGTTGAACATTTAGGTCATTTTCGTCATCCTTGGACTTATTCTAATACAATTAGTGTTTTTAACCAATCTTGTGCAACCAATAAGTGATTTTATGTCATTGGTTGAACATTTAGGTCATTTTCGTGCTGCTTTGACTTATTCTAATCCAATTAGGGTTTTTAACCAATCTTGTGCATCCAATAAGTGATTTTATTTCATTGGTTGAACATTTAGGTCATTTTCGTCATCCTTTGACTTATTCTAATCCAATTATGGTTTTTAACGAATCCTGTGCATCCAATAAGTGATTTTATGTCATTGGTTGAACATTTAGGTCATTTTCGTCATCCTTTGAATTATTCTAATCCAATTAGGATTTTTAACCAATCTGGTGCATCCGATAAGTGATTTTGTGTCATTGGTTGAACATTAAGGTCATTTTCATTCTCCTTCGACATATTCTAATCCAATCAGGGTTTTTAATCAATCTTGTGCATCCAATAAGTGATTTTGTGTCATTGGTTGAACATTTAGGTCATTTTCGTCATCCCTGAACTTATTCTAATCGAATTAGGGTTTTTAACCAATCTTGTGCATCCAATAAGTCATTTTGTGTCATTGGTTAAAAATTTAGGTCATTTTTCGTCCTCCCTAGGCTTATTCTAATCATATTAGGGTTTTTAACCAATCTTGTGCATCCAATAAGTGATTTTGTGTCCGTGGTTGAACATTTAGGTCATTTTCGTCATCCTTGGACTTATTCTAATCGAATTAGGGTTTTTAACCAATCTTATGCATCCAATAAGTGATTTTGTGTCATTGGTTGAACATTTAGGTCATTTTTGTCATCCTTTGACTTATTCTAATCCAATTAGGGTTTTTAACCAATCTTGTGCATCCAATAAGTGATTTTATGTCATTGGTTGAACATTTAGGTCATTTTCGTTATCCTTTGACTTATTCTAATCCAATTAGGTTTTTAACCAATCTTGTGCATCCAATAAGTGATTTTGTGTCATTGGTTGAACATTTAGGTCATTTTCGTCCTCTTTCGACTTATTCTAATCCAATTAGGGTTTTTAATCAATCTTGTGCATCCAATAAGTGATTTTGTGTCATTGGTTGAACATTTAGGTCATTTTCGTCCTCCCTAGGGTTATTCTAATCATATTAGGGTTTTTAACCAATCTTGTGCATCCAATAAGTGATTTTGTGTCCTTGGATGAACATTTAGGTCATTTTCGTCATCCTTGGACTTATTCTAATCGAATTAGGGTTTTTAACCAATCTTATGCATCCAATAAGTGATTTTGTGTCATTGGTTGAACATTTAGGTCATTTTTGTCATCCTTTGACTTATTCTAATCCAATTAGGGTTTTTAACCAATCTTGTGCATCCAATAAGTGATTTTATGTCATTGGTTGAACATTTAGGTCATTTTCGTCATCCTTTGACTTATTCTAATCCAATTAGGGTTTTTAACCAATCTTGTGCATCCAATAAGTGATTTTATTTCATTGGTTGAACATTTAGGTCATTTTCGTCATCCTTTGACTTATTCTAATCCAATTAGGGTTTTTAACCAATCCTGTGCATCCAATAAGTGATTTTATGTCATTGGTTGAACATTTAGGTCATTTTCGTCATCCTTTGACTTATTATAATCCAATTAGGGTTTTTAACCAATCTTGTGCATCCAATAAGTGATTTTATGTCATTGGTTGAACATTTAGGTCATTTTCGTCATCCTTGGACTTATTCTAATACAATTAGGGTTTTTAACCAATCTTGTGCAACCAATAAGTGATTTTATGTCATTGGTTGAACATTTAGGTCATTTTCGTGCTGCTTTGACTTATTCTAATCCAATTAGGGTTTTTAACCAATCTTGTGCATCCAATAAGTGATTTTATTTCATTGGTTGAACATTTAGGTCATTTTCGTCATCCTTTGACTTATTCTAATCCAATTAGGGTTTTTAACCAATCCTGTGCATCCAATAAGTGATTTTATGTCATTGGTTGAACATTTAGGTCATTTTCGTCATCCTTTGACTTATTCTAATCCTATTAGGGTTTTTAACCAATCTGGTGCATCCGATAAGTGATTTTGTGTCATTGGTTGAACTTTAAGGTCATTTTCATTCTCCTTGGACTTATTCTAATCCAATCAGGGTTTTTAATCAATCTTGCGCATCCAATAAGTGATTTTGTGTCATTGGTTGAACATTTAGGTCATTTTCGTCCTCCTTAGGCTTATTCTAATCATATTAGTGTTTTTAACCAATCTTGTGCATCCAATAAGTGAATTTGTGTCCTTGGTTGAACATTTAGGTCATTTTCGTCATCCTTGAACTTATTCTAATCGAATTAGGGTTTTTAACCAATCTTGTGCATCCAATAAGTGATTTTGTGTCATTGGTTGAACATTTAGGTCATTTTCGTCATCCTTTGACTTATTCTAATCCAATTAGGGTTTTTAACCAATCTGGTGCATCCGATAAGTGATTTTGTGTCATTGGTTGAACATTAAGGTCATTTTCATTCTCCTTGGACTTATTCTAATCCAATCAGGGTTTTTAATCAATCTTGCGCATCCAATAAGTGATTTTGTGTCATTGGTTGAACATTTAGGTCATTTTCGTCCTCCCTAGGCTTATTCTAATCATATTAGGGTTTTTAACCAATCTTGTGCATCCAATAAGTGAATTTGTGTCCTTGGTTGAACATTTAGGTCATTTTCGTCATCCTTGAACTTTTTCTAATCGAATTAGGGTTTTTAACCAATCTTGTGCATCCAATAAGTCATTTTGTGTCATTGGTTGAACATTTAGTTCATTTTTCGTCCTCCCTAGGCTTATTCTAATCATATTAGGGTTTTTAACCAATCTTGTGCATCCAATAAGTGATTTCGTGTCCTAGGTTGAACATTTAGGTCATTTTCGTCATCCTTGGACTTATTCTAATCGAATTAGGATTTTTAACCAATCTTGTGCATCCAATAAGTGATTTTGTGTCATTGGTTGAACATTTAGGTCATTTTCGTCATCCTTGGACTTATTCTAATACAATTAGTATTTTTAACCAATCTTGTGCAACCAATAAGTGATTTTATGTCATTGGTTGAACATTTAGGTCATTTTCGTGCTGCTTTGACTTATTCTAATCCAATTAGGGTTTTTAACCAATCTTGTGCATCCAATAAGTGATTTTATTTCATTGGTTGAACATTTAGGTCATTTTCGTCATCCTTTGACTTATTCTAATCCAATTAGGGTTTTTAACCAATCCTGTGCATCCAATAAGTGATTTTATGTCATTGGTTGAACATTTAGGTCATTTCGTCATCCTTTGACTTATTCTAATCCAATTAGGGTTTTTAACCAATCTGGTGCATCCGATAAGTGATTTTGTGTCATTGGTTGAACATTAAGGTCATTTTCATTCTCCTTCGACTTATTCTAATCCAATTAGGGTTTTTAACCAATCTTGTGCATCCAATAAGTGATTTTGTGTCATTGGTTAAACATTTAGGTCATTTTCGTCCTCCCTAGGGTTATTCTAATCATATTAGGGTTTTTAACCAATCTTGTGCATCCAATAAGTGAATTTGTGTCCTTGGTTGAACATTTAGGTCATTTTCGTCATCCTTGAACTTATTCTAATCGAATTAGGGTTTTTAACCAATCTTGTGCATCCAATAAGTGATTTTGTGTCATTGGTTGAACATTTAGGTCATTTTCGTCATCCTTTGACTTATTCTAATCCAATTAGGGTTTTTAACCAATCTGGTGCATCCGATAAGTGATTTTGTGTCATTGGTTGAACATTAAGGTCATTTTCATTCTCCTTCGACTTATTCTAATCCAATCAGGGTTTTTAATCAATCTTGTGCATCCAATAAATCATTTTGTGTCATTGGTTAAAAATTTAGGTCATTTTTCGTCCCCCCTAGGCTTATTCTAATCATATTAGGGTTTTTAACCAATCTTGTGCATCCAATAAGTGATTTTGTGTCATTGGTTGAACACTTAGGTCATTTTCGTCATCCTTGGACTTATTCTAATACAATTAGGGTTTTTAACCAATCTTGTGCAACCAATAAGTGATTTTATGTCATTGGTTGAACATTTAGGTCACTTTCGTGCTGCTTTGACTTATTCTAATCCAATTAGGGTTTTTAACCAATCTTGTGCATCCAATAAGTGATTTTATTTCATTGGTTGAACATTTAGGTCATTTTCGTCATGCTTTGACTTATTCTAATCCAATTAGGGTTTTTAACGAATCCTGTGCATCCAATAAGTGATTTTATGTCATTGGTTGAACATTTAGGTCATTTTCGTCATCCTTTGACTTATTCTAATCCAATTAGGGTTTTTAACCAATCTGGTGCATCCGATAAGTGATTTTGTGTCATTGGTTGAACATTAAGGTCATTTTCATTCTCCTTCAACTTATTCTAATCCAATCAGGGTTTTTAATCAATCTTGTGCATCCAATAAATCATTTTGTGTCATTGGTTAAAAATTTAGGTCATTTTTCGTCCCCCCTAGGCTTATTCTAATCATATTAGGGTTTTTAACCAATCTTGTGCATCCAATAAGTGATTTTGTGTCCTTGGTTGAACATTTAGGTCATTTTCGTCATCCTTGGACTTATTCTAATCGAATTAGGGTTTTTAACCAATCTTATGCATCCAATAAGTGATTTTGTGTCATTGGTTGAACATTTAGGTCATTTTTGTCATCCTTTGACTTATTCTAATCCAATTAGGGTTTTTAACCAATCTTGTGCATCCAATAAGTGATTTTATGTCATTGGTTGAACATTTAGGTCATTTTCGTCCTCCTTCGACTAATTGTAATCCAATTAGGGTTTTTAATCAATCTTGTGAATCCAATAAGTGATTTTTTGTCATTGGTTGAACATTTAGGTCATTTTCGTCCTTCCTAGGGTTATTCTAATCAAATTAGGGTTTTTAACCAATCTTGTGCATCCAATAAGTGATTTTGTGTCCTTGTTTGAACATTTAGCTCATTTTCGTCATCGTTGGACTTATTCTAATCGATTTAGGGTTTTTAACCAATCTTGTGCATCCAATAAGTGATTTTGTGTCATTGGTTGAAAATTTAGGTCATTTTCGTCATCCTTGGACTTATTCTAATTCAATTAGGGTTTTTAACCAATCTTGTGCATCCAATAAGTGATTTTATGTCATTGGTCGAACATTTAGGTCATTTTCGTGCTGCTTTAACTTATTCTAATCCAATTAGGGTTTTTAACCAATCTTGTGCATCCAATAAGTGATTTTATTTCATTGGTTGAACATTTAGGTCATTTTCGTCATCGTTGGACTTATTCTAATCGATTTAGGGCTTTTAACCAATCTTGTGCATCCAATAAGTGATTTTGTGTCATTGGTTGAACATTTAGGTCATTTTCGTCCTCCCTAGGGTTATTCTAATCATATTAGGGTTTTTAACCAATCTTGTGCATCCAATAAGTGATTTTGTGTCCTTGGATGAACATTTAGGTCATTTTCGTCATCCTTGGACTTATTCTAATCGAATTAGGATTTTTAACCAATCTTGTGCATCCAATAAGTGATTTTGTGTCATTGGTTGAACACTTAGGTCATTTTCGTCATCCTTGGACTTATTCTAATACAATTAGGGTTTTTAACCAATCTTGTGCAACCAATAAGTGATTTTATGTCATTGGTTGAACATTTAGGTCACTTTCGTGCTGCTTTGACTTATTCTAATCCAATTAGGGTTTTTAACCAATCTTGTGCATCCAATAAGTGATTTTATTTCATTGGTTGAACATTTAGGTCATTTTCGTCATCCTTTGACTTATTCTAATCCAATTAGGGTTTTTAACGAATCCTGTGCATCCAATAAGTGATTTTATGTCATTGGTTGAACATTTAGGTCATTTTCGTCATCCTTTGACTTATTCTAATCCAATTAGGGTTTTTAACCAATCTGGTGCATCCGATAATTGATTTTGTGTTATTGGTTGAACATTAAGGTCATTTTCATTCTCCTTCGACTTATTCTAATCCAATCAGGGTTTTTAATCAATCTTGTGCATCCAATAAATCATTTTGTGTCATTGGTTAAAAATTTAGGTCATTTTTCGTCTCCCCTAGGTTTATTCTAATCATATTAGGGTTTTTAACCAATCTTGTGCATCCAATAAGTGAATTTGTGTCCTTGGTTGAACATTTAGGTCATTTTCGTCATCCTTGAACTTATTCTAATCGAATTAGGAATTTTAACCAATCTTGTGCATCCAATAAGTCATTTTGTGTCACTGGTTGAAAATTTAGGTCATTTTTCGTCCTCCCTAGGCTTATTCTAATCATATTAGGGTTTTTAACCAATCTTGTGCATCCAATAAGTGATTTTGTGTCCGTGGTTGAACATTTAGGTCATTTTCGTCATCCTTGGACTTATTCTAATCGAATTAGGGTTTTTAACCAATCTTATGCATCCAATAAGTGATTTTGTGTCATTGGTTGAACATTTAGGTCATTTTTGTCATCCTTTGACTTATTCTAATCCAATTAGGGTTTTTAACCAATCTTGTGCATCCAATAAGTGATTTTATGTCATTGGTTGAACATTTAGGTCATTTTCGTTATCCTTTGACTTATTCTAATCCAATTAGGTTTTTAACCAATCTTGTGCATCCAATAAGTGATTTTGTGTCATTGGTTGAACATTTAGGTCATTTTCGTCCTCTTTCGACTTATTCTAATCCAATTAGGGTTTTTAATCAATCTTGTGCATCCAATAAGTGATTTTGTGTCATTGGTTGAACATTTAGGTCATTTTCGTCCTCCCTAGGGTTATTCTAATCATATTAGGGTTTTTAACCAATCTTGTGCATCCAATAAGTGATTTTGTGTCCTTGGATGAACATTTAGGTCATTTTCGTCATCCTTGGATTTATTCTAATCGAATTAGGATTTTTAACCAATCTTGTGCATCCAATAAGTGATTTTGTGTCATTGGTTGAACATTTAGGTCATTTTCGTCCTTCTTCGACTTATTCTAATCCAATTAGGGTTTTTAATCAATCTTGTGCATCCAATAAGTGATTTTGTGTCATTGGTTGAACATTAAGGTCATTTTCATTCTCCTTGGACTTATTCTAATCCAATCAGGGTTTTTAATCAATCTTGTGCATCCAATAAGTGATTTTGTGTCATTGGTTGAACATTTAGGTCATTTTCGTCCTCCCTAGGCTTATTCTTATCATATAAGGGTTTTTAACCAATCTTGTGCATCCAATAAGTGAATTTGTGTCCTTGGTTGAACATTTAGGTCATTTTCGTCATCCTTGAACTTATTCTAATCGAATTAGGGTTTTTAACCAATCTTGTGCATCCAATAAGTCATTTTGTGTCATTGGTTGAAAATTTAGGTCATTTTTCGTCCTCCCTAGGCTTATTCTAATCATATTTGGGTTTTTAACCAATCTTGTGCATCCAATAAGTGATTTTGTGTCCGTGGTTGAACATTTAGGTCATTTTCGTCATCCTTGGACTTATTCTAATCGAATTAGGGTTTTTAACCAATCTTATGCATCCAATAAGTGATTTTGTGTCATTGGTTGAACATTTAGGTCATTTTTGTCATCCTTTGACTTATTCTAATCCAATTAGGGTTTTTAACCAATCTTGTGCATCCAATAAGTGATTTTATGTCATTGGTTGAACATTTAGGTCATTTTCGTCATCCTTTGACTTATTCTAATCCAATTAGGGTTTTTAACCAATCTTGTGCATCCAATAAGTGATTTTATTTCATTGGTTGAACATTTAGGTCATTTTCGTCATCCTTTGACTTATTCTAATCCAATTAGGGTTTTTAACCAATCCTGTGCATCCAATAAGTGATTTTATGTCATTGGTTGAACATTTAGGTCATTTTCGTCATCCTTTGACTTATTCTAATCGAATTAGGGTTTTTAACCAATCTGGTGCATCCGATAAGTGATTTTGTGTCATTGGTTGAACATTAAGGTCATTTTCATTCTCCTTCAACTTATTCTAATCCAATCAGGGTTTTTAATCAATCTTGCGCATCCAATAAGTGATTTTGTGTCATTGGTTGAACATTTAGGTCATTTTCGTCCTCCCTAGGCTTATTCTAATCATATTAGGGTTTTTAACCAATCTTGTGCATCCAATAAGTGAATTTGTGTCCTTGGTTGAACATTTAGGTCATTTTCGTCATCCTTGAACTTATTCTAATCGAATTAGGGTTTTTAACCAATCTTGTGCATCCAATAAGTCATTTCGTGTCATTGGTTAAACATTTAGGTAATTTTTCGTCCTCCCTAGGCTTATTCTAATCATATTAGGGTTTTTAACCAATCTTGTGCATCCAATAAGTGATTTTGTGTCCTTGGTTGAACATTTAGGTCATTTTCGTCATCCTTGGACTTATTCTAATCGAATTAGGGTTTTTAACCAATCTTATGCATCCAATAAGTGATTTTGTGTCATTGGTTGAACATTTAGGTCATTTTTGTCATCCTTTGACTTATTCTAATCCAATTACGGTTTTTAACCAATCTTGTGCATCCAATAAGTGATTTTATGTCATTGGTTGAACATTTAGGTCATTTTCGTCATCCTTTGACTTATTCTAATCCAATTAGGGTTTTTAACCAATCTTGTGCATCCAATAAGTGATTTTGTGTCATTGGTTGAACATTTAGGTCATTTTCGTCCTCTTTCGACTTATTCTAATCCAATTAGGGTTTTTAATCAATCTTGTGCATCCAATAAGTGATTTTGTGTCATTGGTTGAACATTTAGGTCATTTTCGTCCTCCCTAGGGTTATTCTAATCATATTGGGGTTTTTAACCAATCTTGTGCATCCAATAAGTGATTTTGTGTCCTTGGATGAACATTTAGGTCATTTTCGTCATCCTTGGACTTATTCTAATCGAATTAGGATTTTTAACCAATCTTGTGCATCCAATAAGTGATTTTGTGTCATTGGTTGAACATTTAGGTCATTTTCGTCATCCTTGGACTTATTCTAATACAATTAGTGTTTTTAACCAATCTTGTGCAACCAATAAGTGATTTTATGTCATTGGTTGAACATTTAGGTCATTTTCGTGCTGCTTTGACTTATTCTAATCCAATTAGGGTTTTTAACCAATCTTGTGCATCCAATAAGTGATTTTATTTCATTGGTTGAACATTTAGGTCATTTTCGTCATCCTTTGACTTATTCTAATCCAATTATGGTTTTTAACGAATCCTGTGCATCCAATAAGTGATTTTATGTCATTGGTTGAACATTTAGGTCATTTTCGTCATCCTTTGAATTATTCTAATCCAATTAGGATTTTTAACCAATCTGGTGCATCCGATAAGTGATTTTGTGTCATTGGTTGAACATTAAGGTCATTTTCATTCTCCTTCGACATATTCTAATCCAATCAGGGTTTTTAATCAATCTTGTGCATCCAATAAGTGATTTTGTGTCATTGGTTGAACATTTAGGTCATTTTCGTCATCCTTGAACTTATTCTAATCGAATTAGGGTTTTTAACCAATCTTGTGCATCCAATAAGTCATTTTGTGTCATTGGTTAAAAATTTAGGTCATTTTTCGTCCTCCCTAGGCTTATTCTAATCATATTAGGGTTTTTAGCCAATCTTGTGCATCCAATAAATGATTTTGTGTCCTTGGTTGAACATTTAGGTCATTTTCGTCATCCTTGGACTTATTCTAATCGAATTAAGGTTTTTAACCAATCTTATGCATCCAATAAGTGATTTTGTGTCATTGGTTGAACATTTAGGTCATTTTTGTCATCCTTTGACTTATTCTAATCCAATTAGGGTTTTTAACCAATCTTGTGCATCCAATAAGTGATTTTATGTCATTGGTTGAACATTTAGGTCATTTTCGTCATCCTTTGACTTATTCTAATCCAATTATGGTTTTTAACCAATCTTGTGCATCCAATAAGTGATTTTGTGTCATTGGTTGAACATTAAGGTCATTTTCATTTTCCTTGGACTTATTCTAATCCAATCAGGGTTTTTAATCAATCTTGTGCATCCAATAAGTGATTTTGTGTCATTGGTTGAACATTTAGGTCATTTTCGTCCTCCCTAGGCTTATTCTAATCATATTAGGGTTTTTAACCAATCTTGTGCATCCAATAAGTGATTTTGTGTCATTGGTTGAACATTTAGGTCATTTTCGTCATCCTTTGACTTATTCTAATCCAATTATGGTTTTTAACCAATCTTGTGCATCCAATAAGTGATTTTGTGTCATTGGTTGAACATTTAGGTCATTTTCGTCCTCCTTCGACTTATTCTAATCCAATTAGGGTTTTTAATCAATCTTGTGCATCCAATAAGTGATTTTGTGTCATTGGTTGAACATTAAGGTCATTTTCATTCTCCTTGGACTTATTCTAATCCAATCAGGGTTTTTAATCAATCTTGCGCATCCAATAAGTCATTTTGTGTCATTTGTTGAACATTTAGGTCATTTTCGTCCTCCCTAGGCTTATTCTAATCATATTAGGGTTTTTAACCAATCTTGTGCATCCAATAAGTGAATTTGTGTCCTTGGTTGAACATTTAGGTCATTTTCGTCATCCTTGAACTTATTCTAATCGAATTAGGGTTTTTAACCAATCTTGTGCATCCAATAAGTCATTTTGTGTCATTGGTTGAACATTTAGTTCATTTTTCGTCCTCCGTAGGCTTATTCTAATCATATTAGGGTTTTTATCCAATCTTGTGCATCCAATAAGTGATTTTGTGTCCTAGGTTGAACATTTAGGTCATTTTCGTCATCCTTGGACTTATTCTAATCGAATTAGGATTTTTAACCAATCTTGTGCATCCAATAAGTGATTTTGTGTCATTGGTTGAACATTTAGGTCATTTTCGTCATCCTTGGACTTATTCTAATACAATTAGTATTTTTAACCAATCTTGTGCAACCAATAAGTGATTTTATGTCATTGGTTGAACATTTAGGTCATTTTCGTGCTGCTTTGACTTATTCTAATCCAATTAGGGTTTTTAACCAATCTTGTGCATCCAATAAGTGATTTTATTTCATTGGTTGAACATTTAGGTCATTTTCGTCATCCTTTGACTTATTCTAATCCAATTAGGGTTTTTAACCAATCCTGTGCATCCAATAAGTGATTTTATGTCATTGGTTGAACATTTAGGTCATTTCGTCATCCTTTGACTTATTCTAATCCAATTAGGGTTTTTAACCAATCTGGTGCATCCGATAAGTGATTTTGTGTCATTGGTTGAACATTAAGGTCATTTTCATTCTCCTTCGACTTATTCTAATCCAATTAGGGTTTTTAACCAATCTTGTGCATCCAATAAGTGATTTTGTGTCATTGGTTAAACATTTAGGTCATTTTCGTCCTCCCTAGGGTTATTCTAATCATATTAGGGTTTTTAACCAATCTTGTGCATCCAATAAGTGAATTTGTGTCCTTGGTTGAACATTTAGGTCATTTTCGTCATCCTTGAACTTATTCTAATCGAATTAGGGTTTTTAACCAATCTTGTGCATCCAATAAGTCATTTTGTGTCGTTGGTTGAAAATTTAGGTCATTTTCGTCCTCCCTAGGCTTATTCTAATCATATTAGGGTTTTTAACCAATCTTGTGCATCCAATAAGTGATTTTGTGTCCTTGGTTGAACATTTAGGTCATTTTCGTCATCCTTGGACTTATTCTAATCGAATTAGGGTTTTTAACCAATCTTATGCATCCAATAAGTGATTTTGTGTCATTGGTTGAACATTTAGGTCATTTTAGTCATCCTTTGACTTATTCTAATCCAATTAGGGTTTTTAACCAATCTTGTGCATCCAATAAGTGATTTTATGTCATTGGTTGAACATTTAGGTCATTTTCGTCATCCTTTGACTTATTCTAATCCAATTAGGGTTTTTAACCAATCTTGTGCATCCAATAAGTGATTTTGTGTCATTGGTTGAACATTTAGGTCATTTTCGTCCTCCTTCGACTTATTCTAATCCAATTAGGGTTTTTAATCAATCTTGTGCATCCAATAAGTGATTTAGTGTCATTGGTTGATTATTTAGGTCATTTTCGTCCTCCCTAGGGTTATTCTAAACATATTAGGGTTTTTAACCAATCTTGTGCATCCAATAAGTGATTATTCTAATCATATTAGGGTTTTTAACCAATCTTGTGCATCCAATAAGTGATTTTGTGTCCTTGGTTGAACATTTAGGTTATTTTCGTCATCCTTGGACTTATTCTAATCGAATTAGGATTTTTAATCAATCTTGTGCATCCAATAAGTGATTTTGTGTCATTGGTTGAACATTTAGGTCATTTTCGTCCTCCCTAGGGTTATTCTAATCATACTAGGGTTTTTAACCAATCTTGTGCATCCAATAAGTGATTTTGTGTCCTTGGATGAACATTTAGGTCATTTTCGTCATCCTTGGACTTATTCTAATCGAATTAGGATTTTTAACCAATCTTGTGCATCCAATAAGTGATTTTGTGTCATTGGTTGAACATTTAGGTCATTTTCGTCATCCTTGGACTTATTCTAATACAATTAGTGTTTTTAACCAATCTTGTGCAACCAATAAGTGATTTTATGTCATAGGTTGAACATTTAGGTCATTTTCGTGCTGCTTTGACTTATTCTAATCCAATTAGGGTTTTTAACCAATCTTGTGCATCCAATAAGTGATTTTATTTCATTGGTTGAACATTTAGGTCATTTTCGTCATCCTTTGACTTATTCTAACACAATTATGGTTTTTATTGAATCCTGTGCATCCAATAAGTGATTTTATGTCATTGGTTGAACATTTAGGTCATTTTCGTCATCCTTTGAATTATTCTAATCCAATTCGGATTTTTAACCAATCTGGTGCATCCGATAAGTGATTTTGTGTCATTGGTTGAACATTAAGGTCATTTTCATTCTCCTTCGACATATTCTAATCCAATCAGGGTTTTTAATCAATCTTGTGCATCCAATAAGTGATCTTGTGTCATTGGTTGAACATTTAGGTCATTTTCGTCCTCTTTCGACTTATTCTAATCCAATTAGGATTTTTAATCAATCTTGTGCATCCAATAAGTGATTTTGTGTCATTGGTTGAATATTTAGGTCATTTTCGTCATCCTTTGACTTATTCTAATCCAATTATGGTTTTTAACCAATCTTGTGCATCCAATAAGTGATTTTGTGTCATTGGTTGAACATTTAGGTCATTTTCGTCCTCCTTCGACTTATTCTAATCCAATTAGGGTTTTTAATCAATCTTGTGCATCCAATAAGTGATTTTGTGTCATTGGTTGAACATTAAGGTCATTTTCATTTTCCTTGGACTTATTCTAATCCAATCAGGGTTTTTAATCAATCTTGTGCATCCAATAAGTGATTTTGTGTCATTGGTTGAACATTTAGGTCATTTTCGTCCTCCCTAGGCTTATTCTAATCATATTAGGGTTTTTAACCAATCTTGTGCATCCAATAAGTGATTTTGTGTCATTGGTTGAACATTTAGGTCATTTTCGTCATCCTTTGACTTATTCTAATCCAATTATGGTTTTTAACCAATCTTGTGCATCCAATAAGTGATTTTGTGTCATTGGTTGAACATTTAGGTCATTTTCGTCCTCCTTCGACTTATTCTAATCCAATTAGGGTTTTTAATCAATCTTGTGCATCCAATAAGTGATTTTGTGTCATTGGTTGAACATTTAGGTCATTTTCGTCATCCTTGGACTTATTCTAATTCAATTAGGGTTTTTAACCAATCTTGTGCATCCAATAAGTGAGTTTATGTCATTGGTTGAACATTTAGGTCATTTTCGTCATCCTTCGACTTATTCTAATCTAATTAGGGTTTTTAATCAATCTTGTGCATCCAATAAGTGATTTTGTGTCATTGGTTGAACATTTAGGTCATTTTCGTCCTCCCTAGGCTTATTCTAATCATATTAGGGTTTTTAACCAATCTTGTGCATCCAATAAGTGATTTGTGTCCTTGGTTGAACATTTAGGTCATTTTCGTCATCCTTGGACTTATTCTAATCGAATTAGGGTTTTTAACCAATCTTGTGCATCCAATAAGTGATTTTGTGTCATTGGTTGAACATTTAGGTCATTTTCGTCATCCTTGGACTTATTCTAATTCAATTAGGGTTTTTAACCAATCTTAAGCATCCAATAAGTGATTTTATGTCATTGGTTGAACATTTAGGTCATTTTCGTCATCCTTTGACTTATTCTAATCCAATTAGGGTTTTTAACCAATCTTGTGCATCCAATAAGTGATTTTGTGTCATTGGTTGAACATTTAGGTCATTTTCGTCCTCCCAAGGGTTATTCTAATCATATTAGGGTTTTTAACCAATCTTGTGCATCCAATAAGTGATTTTGTGTCCTTGGTTGAACATTTAGGTCATTTTCGTCATCCTTGGACTTATTCTAATCGAATTAGGATTTTTAACCAATCTTGTGCATCCAATAAGTGATTTTGTGTCATTGCTTGAACATTTAGGTCATTTTCGTCATCCTTGGATTTATTCTAATTCAATTAGGGTTTTTAACCAATCTTGTGCATCCAATAAGTGATTTTGTGTCCTTGGTTGAACATTTAGGTCATTTTCGTCATCCTTGGACATATTCTTATCGTATTAGGGTTTTTAACCAATCTTATACATCGAATAAGTGATTTTGTGTCATTGGTTGAACATTTAGGTCATTTTTGTAATCCTTTGACTTATTCTAATCCAATTAGGGTTTTTAACCAATCTTGTGCATCCAATTAGTGATTTTGTGTCATTGGTTGAACATTTAGGTCATTTTCGTCCTCCTTCGACTTATTCTAATCCAATTAGGGTTTTTAATCAATCTTGTGCATCCAATAAGTGATTTTGTGTCATTGGTTGAACATTTAGGTCATTTTCGTCCTCCCAAGGGTTATTCTAATCATATTAGGGTTTTTAACCAATCTTGTGCATCCAATAAGTGATTTTGTGTCCTTGGTTGAACATATAGGTCATTTACATCATCGTTGGACTTATTCTAATCGAATTAGGGTTTTTAACCAATCTTGTGCATCCAAAAAGTGATTTTATTTCATTGGTTGAACATTTAGGTCATTTTCGTCATCCTTTGACTTATTCTAATCCAATTAGGGTTTTTAACCAATCCTGTGCATCCAATAAGTGATTTTATGTCATTGGTTGAACATTTAGGTCATTTTCGTCCTCCTTCGACTTATTCTAATCCAATTAGGGTTTTTAATCAATCTTGTGCATCCAATAAGTGATTTTGTGTCATTGGTTGAACATTTAGGTCATTTTCGTCCTCCCTAGGGTTATTCTAATCATATTAGGGTTTTTAACCAATCTTGTGCATCCAATAAGTGATTTTGTGTCCTTGGATGAACATTTAGGTCATTTTCGTCATCCTTGGACTTATTCTAATCGAATTAGGATTTTTAACCAATCTTGTGCATCCAATAAGTGATTTTGTGTCATTGGTTGAACATTTAGGTCATTTTCGTCATCCTTGGACTTATTCTAATACAATTAGTGTTTTTAACCAATCTTGTGCAACCAATAAGTGATTTTATGTCATTGGTTGAACATTTAGGTCATTTTCGTGCTGCTTTGACTTATTCTAATCCAATTAGGGTTTTTAACCAATCTTGTGCATCCAATAAGTGATTTTATTTCATTGGTTGAACATTTAGGTCATTTTCGTCATCCTTTGACTTATTCTAATCCAATTATGGTTTTTAACGAATCCTGTGCATCCAATAAGTGATTTTATGTCATTGGTTGAACATTTAGGTCATTTTCGTCATCCTTTGAATTATTCTAATCCAATTAGGATTTTTAACCAATCTGGTGCATCCGATAAGTGATTTTGTGTCATTGGTTGAACATTAAGGTCATTTTCATTCTCCTTCGACATATTCTAATCCAATCAGGGTTTTTAATCAATCTTGTGCATCCAATAAGTGATTTTGTGTCATTGGTTGAACATTTAGGTCATTTTCGTCATCCCTGAACTTATTCTAATCGAATTAGGGTTTTTAACCAATCTTGTGCATCCAATAAGTCATTTTGTGTCATTGGTTAAAAATTTAGGTCATTTTTCGTCCTCCCTAGGCTTATTCTAATCATATTAGGGTTTTTAACCAATCTTGTGCATCCAATAAGTGATTTTGTGTCCGTGGTTGAACATTTAGGTCATTTTCGTCATCCTTGGACTTATTCTAATCGAATTAGGGTTTTTAACCAATCTTATGCATCCAATAAGTGATTTTGTGTCATTGGTTGAACATTTAGGTCATTTTTGTCATCCTTTGACTTATTCTAATCCAATTAGGGTTTTTAACCAATCTTGTGCATCCAATAAGTGATTTTATGTCATTGGTTGAACATTTAGGTCATTTTCGTTATCCTTTGACTTATTCTAATCCAATTAGGTTTTTAACCAATCTTGTGCATCCAATAAGTGATTTTGTGTCATTGGTTGAACATTTAGGTCATTTTCGTCCTCTTTCGACTTATTCTAATCCAATTAGGGTTTTTAATCAATCTTGTGCATCCAATAAGTGATTTTGTGTCATTGGTTGAACATTTAGGTCATTTTCGTCCTCCCTAGGGTTATTCTAATCATATTAGGGTTTTTAACCAATCTTGTGCATCCAATAAATGATTTTGTGTCCTTGGTTGAACATTTAGGTCATTTTCGTCATCCTTGGACTTATTCTAATCGAATTAGGGTTTTTAACCAATCTTATGCATCCAATAAGTGATTTTGTGTTATTGGTTGAACATTTAGGTCATTTTTGTCATCCTTTGACTTATTCTAATCCAATTAGGGTTTTTAACCAATCTTGTGCAACCAATAAGTGATTTTATGTCATTGGTTGAACATTTAGGTCATTTTCGTGCTGCTTTGACTTATTCTAATCCAATTAGGGTTTTTAACCAATCTTGTGCATCCAATAAGTGAATTTATTTCATTGGTTGAACATTTAGGTCATTTTCGTCATCCTTGGACTTATTCTAATACAATTAGGGTTTTTAACCAATCTTGCACAACCAATAAGTGATTTTATGTCATTGGTTGAACATTTAGGTCATTTTCGTGCTGCTTTGACTTATTCTAATCCAATTAGGGTTTTTAACCAATCTTGTGCATCCAATAAGTGATTTTATTTCATTGGTTGAACATTTAGGTCATTTTCGTCATCCTTTGACTTATTCTAATCCAATTAGGGTTTTTAACCAATCCTGTGCATCCAATAAGTGATTGTATGTCATTGGTTGAACATTTAGGTCATTTTCGTCATCCTTTGACTTATTTTAATCCAATTAGGGTTTTTAACCAATCTGGTGCATCCGATAAGTGATTTTGTGTCATATGTTCAACATTAAGGTCATTTTCATTCTCCTTTGACTTATTCTAATCTAATCAGGGTTTTTAATCAATCTTGTGCATCCAATAAGTGATTTTGAGTCATTGGTTGAACATTTAGGTCATTTTCGTCATCCTTGGACTTATTCTAATCGAATTAGGGTTTTTAACCAATCTTATGCATCCAATAAGTGATTTTGTGTCATTGGTTGAACATTTAGGTCATTTTTGTCATCCTTTGAATTATTCTAATCCAATTAGGGTTTTTAACCAATCTTGTGCATCCAATAAGTGATTTTATGTCATTGGTTGAACATTTAGATCATTTTCGTGCTGCTTTGACTTATTCTAATCCAATTAGGGTTTTTAACCAATCTTGTGCATCCAATAAGTGATTTTATTTCATTGGTTGAACATTTAGATCATTTCCGACATCCTTTGACTTATTCTAATCCAATTAGGGTTTTTAACCAATCTGGTGCATCCGATAAGTGATTTTGTGTCATTGGTTGAACATTAAGGTCATTTTCATTCTCCTTCGACTTATTCTAATCCAATCAGGGTTTTTAATCAATCTTGTGCATCCAATAAGTGATTTTGTGTCATTGGTTGAACATTTAGGTCATTTTGGTCCTCCCTAGGCTTATTCTAATCATATTAGGGTTTTTAACCAATCTTGTGCATCCAATAAGTGAATTTGTGTCCTTGGTTGAACATTTAGGTCATTTTCGTCGTCCTTGAACTTATTCTAATCGAATTAGGGTTTTTAACCAATCTTGTGCATCCAATAAGTCATTTTGTGTCATTGGTTGAAAATTTAGGTCATTTTTCATCCTCCCTACGCTTATTCTAATCATATTAGGGTTTTTAACCAATCTTGTGCATCCAATAAGTGATTTTGTGTCCTTAGTTGAACATTTAGGTCATTTTCGTCATCCTTGGACTTATTCTAATCGAATTAGGGTTTTTAACCAATCTTATGCATCCAATAAGTGATTTTGTGTCATTGGTTGAACATTTTGGTCATTTTCGTCATCCTTTGACTTATTCTAATACAATTAGGGTTTTTAACCAATCTTGTGCACCCAATAAGTGATTTTATGTCTTTGGTTGAACATTTAGGTCATTTTCGTGCTGCTTTGACTTATTCTAATCCAATTAGGGTTTTTAACCAATCTTGTGCATCCAATAAGTGATTTTATTTCATTGGTTGAACATTTAGGTCATTCTTTGACTTATTCTAATCCAATTAGGGTTTTTAACCAATCTTGTGCATCCAATAAGTGATTTAATGTCATTGGTTGAACATTTAGGTCATTTTCGTCATACTTAGACTTATTCTAATCCAATTAGGGTTTTTAACCAATCTAGTGCATTCGATAAGTGATTTTGTGTCATTGGTTGAACATTTAGGTCATTTTTCGTCCTCCCTAGGCTTATTCTAATCATATTAGGGTTTTTAACCAATCTTGTGCATCCAATAAGTGATTTTATGTCATTGGTTGAACATTTAGGTCATTTTCGTCATCCTTGGACTTATTCTAATCGAATTCGGGTTTTTAACCAATCTTATGCATCCAATAAGTGATTTTGTGTCATTGGTTGAACATTTAGGTCATTTTTGTCATCCTTTGACTTATTCTATTCCAATTAGGGTTTTTAACCAATCTTGTGCATCCAATAAGTGATTTTATGTCATTGGTTGAACATTTAGGTCATTTTCGTCATCCTTGGACTTATTCTAATTCAATTTGGGTTTTTAACCAATCTTGTGCATCCAATAAGTGATTTTATGTCATTGGTTGAACATTTA